>CM052552.1:45285752-45298505 GCA_028533065.1 Trachops cirrhosus
CACCCACCCATCCCTCCCCATCTCCCTTCCATTTCCAAGTCCCGTGGTTTTGTCCGTGTGTCCTCTATATTTGTTCCTTCTAGTGAAATTTGAGTACATAAGACTTAACTTTCTCAATGAGTTGTTTGACGTTCAGTTGGGTTTTATCTGCATTATTGTGCGTGTTTGCTCAAAACCCACCACCAGCAATATGCAGTGTCCTTATTCAAAGGGTTCTTCCCAGAATGGAAGTGTACAAGTTAAATTGTCTAAACAAATAATTTTGTGGTTCTGATGGAGGCACTTAGAAACTAAAAGAGCTATTCTTATTATTCCTCTCTAGAAGGTAGAGTTAACAAGTTCATCCAATGGTCAAGCAGAAAGGTGATTTTCCTTCCAGCAGACAATTTAAAAGTTAGGAGGATTGTCAGTAATCTTGCCAGAATTGCCCTAGCTTCTTCTCAAGTTCCATCCCATGGGTGAGATCTGCCCAGTCTGAGGGTTCCATCTCAAGAAGAAGATGGCATCAGGAGGACTATATCCTAATTGGAGTTGGCTGAGTGACAGCCCTTTCTAGGCACCACACAGTGTGCTGGAAAGGGCCTGGGCTTTGAAGCTCTCTGCCTGCCATCAGATAATGTTTTGTACATGTTGCCTATCCCCACTGGTCCTGTGTGTTGGTGAATTCTGGGTGGGTGGGGAATATCTCAGGAGCTGCGTGTGGAGGGCTGATGCAGAATCCTCTGTAGTGATTGTTGTTTGAAAACATGGTGGGCAAGACACAGTTAAGGAAAGGAGGCCCACACTTCCTGAAAGTTCTAAGTGTCAGGCCCTATGGCAAATCTTTTCACAGGGATCATCTCCTCAAGCAGAGGAACTTCGAGTCTTTAGTTCTCTCTTGCCCTGGTGACTCTCCTGGAAAATTAAAATTATTCATTACTTAAAGCTTTCAAAATTTGTGGAAACCACAGTGATATCAATTTTCACAGCCCATGCTGGAAAATGCAAATGGTAGACTTCATTGTCAGGTGAACTCATGAAATGATCCCATTTTCCAAGGGAATCCTAGTGCACTGTTGGTGGGATTACAGACAGGTACAACCACTACGGAAAAGAGTATGGAATTTTCTCAGAAAACTAAAAATGGATCTGCCTTTTGACCCAGCAATTCCACTGCTAGGATTATATCCTAAGAACTCTGAAACACCAATCCAAAAGAACCTATGCACCCCAATGTTCATAGCAGCACAATTTACAATAGCCAAGTGCTGGAAGCAACCCAGGTGCCCATCAGTTAATGAATCGATCAAAAAACTATGGTACATTTACACAATGGAATTCTATGCAGCAGAAAGAAAGAAGGAGCTCCTACCCTTCTAGTCAGCATGGATGGAACTGGAGAGCATTATGCTACATGAAATAAGCCAGGCAGTGAAAGACAAATACCATATGATCTCACCTTTAACAGTAATCTAATCAACAAAACAAACAAGCAAGCAAAATATAACCAAAGACACTGAAATTGAGACCAGGCTGACAGTGACCAGAGGGGAGAGGGGAAAGAATTTCAGGGGAAAAGGGGAAGAGTTTGCATGGACAAGTATAAAGGACACATGGACAATAACCAAGGGCAGGGCTGGGGGGATGGGCTGGGATAGGGGTAAAAGGCAGAAAACTGTGCTTGAAAAACAATTAAAATAAAAAAATAAAATAAAAAAGAAATGACTCCATTTTCCAGATGAGAATACTAAGATAAGGACCAAGAAATGGAAATGGCTTGTTAAAGATCATGCTGCTTATTGGTGCCAAGCCTACTTCCATGCCCAACTCTCAGTAGGGCATTAAAAATTATTTAATAGGGAAGGAGGGGAAAAATTGATGATTTCAGAATAGTGTATCCTAAATTTGACTGACAATCAAAGCCTTTAAAGTGCTATAAAATACAGATCCCTAAGCCTCATCTATAAATTCTGAATAGGTATGTCCAGCGAGGGCCTAGGACTCTGCATTTGACAGGTGTCTTGCGTCACTCTTGTTATTAAGTAAGTCTGGAAAATGCTGGTGGGGAATATGGAAGAGAAGGGGGTGAGATGTCACTCAGTGTTCCTATTTAGGAGCTTTGAAAGTAGTCCTGGGAAGACTTCTTTCTTTATTTTGGACACAAATACAAATGATTGTGAATTCTTGTTGACAGAGTGTGGACATGTGATGTAAAAGTACTTTTTTGTCATTTCTCAGTAATCTGTCATTTCCCCCCTGAAGGTCTAGTTGCTAAAAGCCGAAGGTATGATCCTTTAAAAGGAACTATGCATACTGTAATAAGGGTGATCCTGAAGCCCAGACAACCTTCAAAATCCAACTGAATGAATCTTTCAGGAGGGAATTACAAATGCTTTGTGAAGAGATGGGTTTCTGACTCCTCCAATCCCATCACAGAGGCCACTCTGCCTTCTTGGAAGGTTTGAACCTCTCTTCCAGAGAGACAGGGGAGCTCAAGCTGAAGGAGAGATCTGTAGGATCAAGTTGGAAAGGCATTGGTTGTCTAACGGCCACATACTGTCTTAGATTGGCCATTAACTTCACACTGCATCTCAGGGTGACAAAACAAGAAATGAACTCCTAGATGCCTCTATTTTTATACTTCCTATGTTGGGTCAGGAATGGGTGAAGGTACTAAGATTCTCCTTTTGGTCATTTTGGCCAAGAAAAGTTGCCAGAAGACACACTGCTAAATAGTCTACTTGCACATGGTGGAAAGACTGGAAAAGTTGTTCAAATTCTGCACTATGGCCTGTTCTGCTAGCTCTTTAAGAATTGAACACAGTGCCAATTTACAAGCCTCATAGAACATGCATGCTAAAAGCTTGGTGTGGTGAGAGGCATGTGTTGCACATAGTAAATGGTACAGATTATTATCAGTATCATTGTCATCAGCATCATCACTACTACGTTATAAACACACTTTCTAATCAGCTGTGGTACTCTCCATGCCCTGCGTCCCCTTCTAGTGGAAGCTAGAAGAGGATAAGATCCTCTCTGATGGGATGGTGGTGCCTGATGTGAAAGGCTCTGCCTAATGGGGTGTTGGTGAAGATTAAGCCAATTATTCTCTCTCTCTTTTGGGATTTAGACTTGGGATACCAGTTAGAAAAAGGGGACAGGGCAGAGCTATGGAAAGAAGCAAAGATGCCATGAGCCAAGGTGACCTGGGGCCCATAAGAAGCACAACATCCATAGTTGCTGGACTTCAGAGATGCCTCAGGTTCTGGAAGCTTCCAGGCTCAGTTCTGGGTCAGGTATGATCTTACCACAGATTCTTTTTCCAGAGAGTGGGTTCACTGAGTATCTGCTCCTTGCCTCCAGGAGAGCCAAGCAGCCCACCAGTGCAGAGAAAGGTGGCTTCATTGAGGCCAGAGGGAAAGGCAATGGGTTAGGATTGGAATCTTTGCCCAACTGAGACTCAGTTTCCACCTCTGCAAGAGGAGATGATGGAATGGCAGGAGGACTCAGGAAGATTATGTATGTGAATCTTTAAAATATTCAATGTCCTGGGCTCTGGTATAGCCATATTATCCTTAAGCTCATTTCCCATATTAATATCCCATTTGGTTCTGGATGACTTTTGACTGCTTCCCTAGAGTAAATATTACTCAAAAGACAAAGATTTACCATCACTAAACATATTTAAATACTTGCTCCAGTGGAAATAAATGTGTAGAAGAAAGAACACTAACTGCTCTTAGAAAGAAAATCTAAGACAAGAGGTGTGGCTTTGCCGTTCAGATCAGAAGTCAGGAGTTTGAGGTCGCAGTGCTATCTGAAGACACAATCTAGTTCAGGACTCTGACCTTTCTTTCCAAGGACATACACAACTGACTATAAGAGAACTATGAATACGACCCAGTACAGAATCATAAATTGACTTAAGACCTTTTTTTTTGCTCATAAGTTTTTGTTAGTATTTGTATATTTAATGTGTGGCCCAAGACAACTCTTCTTCTAGTGTGGCCCAGAGATGCCAAAAGGTTGGACACACTTGGAAGCCTTAGGACATAAACTTAAGGCAAATAAAAATTATTTTATGTTTGAAAATTATAGTACACATGTTAAAGACAGCAAATATGCTAACTTTAGTTATTTTATTCCTCTTCTTACCCTTTTCAATGGCCACCACTGTCTTCCCCATCAATGGATTAGGCCACAGACAGTGCCCATGTTGTCTATATAGAATGGTTAACCAGTGTATTTTTTTTCCCATGCACTGGAAGGAAAAAGTGTTTTAAAGTTGGCCATCCTGTGCATGTTCATTGTGAGACATTGAAGCAATATGGAATTGTACAGTGCAAAAGAGAAAAAAATCTCCTGTTGCCACTCCCAGAAGCCACTATTGTTATGTGTGGGGATACACACATGTAGTGATACCAGAAGAAAAAAGCTCAAATGTGATGTTTTCCAGTAAGAAGGTTGCCATGGCCAGCTTGATTTGGAATGCTGAGGGAAATCTCAAACAAATGAGTTTTTACTTGTAGTGAATTTGTTATCAAGCTCTCCTAACACCCAGGGAGAAGAAGAGAAAGTTCAAGTGCTAATAAACCTGTGAGTTGACTTTCTGGTTACACACCTAAATATCTCCTACATGATTTCATTGTTAAAGATGCTTCTGAAGCAGGGTTTAGGTTGGTTATGTATCATAGTTAATCGGTGTGTCATAATTAAAATGATGACAAGTCCACAACTTTATCAGTTCTTGTGGATAATTAAGGCAAAAGTTACTGAACATTTCTTTAAGCTGTATTCTATTTAAAACCATGAAAACCTACATTTGGTTTATGTTACTAAGAGAAACAGCTCACAGTTCTTTTCCTGCTCCAGTAATTGGATTTTTTCCCTTTTATTAAAGTTCCTTCTGATTGATTTTCTTTTAAAACCCAGATACAACCTGAGGCTTCTTGGGTTGTTAACTTTTCATTCTACAAGTGCTTGTCACCACAGTAATCATTATTATTTTATTATTTTTTATTTTAATTGTTGTTCAAGTACAGTTTTTTGCCTTTTACACCCATCCCAGCCCACCCCCCAGCCCTCCCCACCTCCCTCCTGTCTCTAACCCCCCTTGTTATTGTCCATGTGTCCTTTATACTTGTTCCAGCAAACCCTTCCCCTTTCCCCCTGAAATTCTCTCCCCTTTCCCCTCTGGTCACTGTCAGCCTGTTCTCTATTTCAGTAATTATTTTGAAAAACAATTTACGTGATTTTAAAATTTACACATCCAAAAATGTCCTCATAATTCTCAGTTGTGATACTTTATGACACAGCTCATCCTCTCAGCCACTGTTACTGGTACTAGAAGAGGGAGGGAATTTTGTATAATAGATGGTCCCTAAATCATTTCAATTGTGCCTTGAAATTCATAAGATATGGTAGATTTATGACAGGCCCCTTCCTTGTAACAAAGTTTCCCTTTGCTACCATTTGCCTACACTGATCAATTGAGGTTCCCCACAACTCAGTCACTGATGGAAACTCAGGCTCAAAGGGTAGAAGCAGAGATAGGAAATCAGTCAGGAGTTGGTCCAGAATTTGGAGTTTGCCTTGGATCATCTCAGAGTGGATAACATATCCAGGAGGGTTGAATAGATGTTAAAACAATATTAAATTAAACACTAGACAAACTTGGTGGGGTGAGATGAGGCATATACAATGTTTCCCTTGTACTGGAAGGCCCATCTCTTGCAGAGCTCCAGTTTCCATGTAAAACAGAAATTCAAACTCTGGTTGACATCCTTTCCTTAGGCTTCTGTTTAGATTCTTGGTGCATTCTACTTTGGGTTACAGTTATGTTTTTTAAGTAGCTATTTAATTTGCTGGCTCTGTGATTGGCTTGGTCAGTGTGAGTTGGCTCCTCTGTGGGTGTGCTGGTAAGACCACCAAATGGCAGCTCCAAGAGAGCAGGGACTTTGTCTCATTAACCATTACTCTCCTAGTACTTGGTAGAAAGTTCACACTTAATATGTGGCTGTTAAACAAAGCAGTGGAGAAATTATTAAAAATCCAATCTTGGACTGTGGTGAATTTACCATTGTAAATGCCAAACTCTGAGGCCCTTTGGGAGGCAGCAGAAATGATGGCCTTTCTGGTGACACACCCGTACATTGCTATGTATTATGACCTTTGGGAGTGATGACTAAAAACCATAGCTAACATTATTGAATACTTGCTCTTTTTCAGAGACACTTCCATGGGGGGTAGGCACCGTGATATCCCACACTGAGGATTTTGTGTGTCAGAATATATAGGGACATACTCAGGGTTTCCTACTAAGTGGAGGTCCCAGGACTCAAACCACGGCCAAACCGTACTGCTTTCTTGTATTGAACCTGCAGCCCGCTTGTTGTCTTTTCTGTCTCCTGTACTGTCAGGTGATTTGGACCTTGAGAGCAGGGCTTGGATCCTCTGTGTCCTCATTTCTCTGGGAATGCTGAATACTGGCAGGCCTATGGCAGATGCTACACCTCTTGATGTGTCTTCCCTTCCCTACTTTTTTTGTTTTGCCAGATGCTGTGTGTATGTGGCCCCATGCTACTTTTGCCACACAGCCTCCCTGACCACACTCACTTGCCCATTCACCCTGCCTACCACTTTTAGGCCAATTTGTGGAAAGGTCCACTGACCTCCAGTCACTTTTCTTGAGAAATGCAAATGCGCAGTCTCTACCCCAGATCTGATGAGTCAGAACCTTTGGGGATAGGGCCCAGCAATGCTTATGTCAACAAGTCCTCTAGGGGATTCTGGTGCTCACTTAAGTTTGAGAATGCTCTCCTATAGAATGAAATTTAGCTCCCCACCATTCCTGCCATTGCAATGTTTACCCACTGCTCTCAACACATACTGTAATCATGGATCATAACACTTGCTGCCTCTCTGAATCATACCTTATTCTCAATTCCACATCCTTGCTTTGCATGCTTTTCTTCTATTCTCTGGTAGACTTGCCAGTGACATTTTCCCTAGCCCATCCTTCCTCTCTCAGTTGAGCTCACACCTCCTCCAAGCAGCTTTACTGACCCTCCACACCCTGGCCCTCATTTTCTTCCCTCTCCTGGAATTTGTTACACATACCTTATGCTGTATGTGTCAGATTTCTCCTTAGCCATTCAGTGCTTGTGGATAGGACTGTTGAATAATTACGGTCTGTAAACTCCTTAGCTCCTAGTTGGGAGTGGGCACCTAGGAAGTCCTTAAGAAGTAAATACTGGGTCCCAGACAGATTGATATGCCACAACACATTTACTTAGAATGTTTGCCCAGACCCTGAGAGGCTGAGACAGGCAGTTGGTGGTCCATCCAGGAACTGTAAGGTCATGTCATAATGGGGAGAAGCAGGGAGCATGACCACACAGAGAGATCCAGTCTGATGATAACATAATGGAGTAGACATGCAGAGGAGCAGAAACGAGGGGTGATGCTGTCCTGGAGGCAGAGATAGACCTTACCATTTCCAAGTTTCCATGAGACCTAGATGGACGTACTTCCAACACAGTAAAGCCCCCTTTTATTTCAGTTGCTCTGAGGAGGTTTCTAATCCTTGAAACTACTGACCCCTAATTAAGATACAACCAATGATTTCCTTTTGGAAACATACACAATTTTGGTCAGGTAAGTGATGATCTTAGCTGAATTTCTCACCATACCTTCATGGAATATATGTAGCAGAAGCCCTGGTCAAAGCTACCTTCCCTTACCTACCTGTGCCCCTTGCTGCCAAATCTTTGGCAAACAAAAGCTCTCTTGGTGGCAATCATGGTCCCCTGTTCCATGCAATAATCAAAATCTTGGATGGCCCTTCTGGTGGAAGTGATGACTAGCTTTCCCCTCCTGTTGGAGTCTATCTCTTTTTTTCTCCCCACCTTGTCCCTCCACTTCCATACATTCAAGGGCTCTGAAGGATTTGGCAATGAAATATTTGTGGGCTGCTCAAAGATTTTCACTGTGGCAGGTGAAATAATCATTGTGGCAGGCAATTCAGCTGATAGTTGGGACTGGCAGGACAGCTGGTACAGAGTAAAAGACAATGTTTCATGGTCTGTCATTTTGATTCAGTTATGCCAAGGCTGGTGATAATTTTTCACTGGGCCATTTCATTTTAGGGACTGCTGTCTTTTCTCCCTCCTTCCTTCCATGCCTCTGTCCCTCCATCCCTCCCTTCTCAAAATAAAGGAAGTTAAGTGCTTCTGACAACTCATTTGTATATGTAAGCTTGCAGAAACTTCCACAGGAGCTCAGTGGCTACTGCTGTGCAAAAGTCCTGTAGTCCAAGAAGGTCAACAGAATTCTGATTGTCAGGAAAACCTTCCAATGAACCTTGCATTTTCCTGGGGGGAGTGCCTGGCAGGATTCTTCCTCTACCCAGTTCCTCTGTTGAGGTTGTACCACTCACATCAGTCAGGATTCAATCAGAGAGGGAGAATCACTAGATTTTTTGTTTTTATAGGGATTCGACCTTACACAATTGTAGGAGCAGGTTAAACAGTTTCTGTGGGGCTGCTGTCCTCCCATCTGATGCCGGATCTTGGACTCTATGGGCAGACAGTAGGGAAGGGAAGATAGATGAAAATTGGGGGAAGGTCAAGTACAAGATTGAATCCACAAGCACAAATTGGAGCTCCCAAGGAAGAACTGAAATCTGTGTCAATTCTTATCACCTTTGAGTTTGATGGTGTTATGACCAGCAAGAGTCAGGGTTCTTCTGCACGTAGCTAAACCTTGCCTAGGACTCAGAAAAACTGAAGGAGACAAGGGAAGGCTCACACAAGCAAGGGGAGCCAGCAGTTAGGAGACATTTTGTGTGAGTTACAAGATGACTACTGTTTTCCTTCCACCCTTCAAAACTCCCAATAGAATCTCTCTGTGACCCACTCTAACAGGAAACATACAGGGAAGGGAATTCTGGGAAATGTAGTTCAGCCTGTCCAAGTTGACACATTACAAAGACCACCACATCACCTTTGGCTTTCTTTCATCTCTCATAGTAACATTTCTCTTCTTTGACCTGAATGAAGTATCTCACTGGGACCCAACAACCCTGAGTGCATATTTGGGGTGTGAAAGGTTATTATTTTGTGGAAAGCCTGGATGCAATAGTGGCTCCAGGTACTATCACAAGGATGGTAAAGAAAGTTACCAAGGATGGTTAAGATGGTATCACAAGGTACCATCTACCAGGTCCTTTCTTGGATAGGGGAAAGGGTCAGGAGGCAGATAAAAGCAGGTGGTGTCCACTGCATCCTCACACACAATGATCTTTGCCTCTAAGATTCCCTAGAGAGTAGGTATGAAAAAGAGGTACAAGAGGCCCTGGTAGAGCTGAGTGTTTATCCTGAGAAGGAGTTGCTGGCTGTTCAAGCCCAGGTCTGTTACTAGGCTCAATGACCCTTTGTGACTGCATTGTAGGGAAAACCAAAAAATTTGGGGACTCTTTCCCCAACCCAAACATACTGCCATAACCACTCATGTGAGTTAAGAAATTTGTAAAAGCTCCCCCCACCAAAGTGTTCCAAGTCATTTATTGAACAAAAATTTATGAAGGCCCTATTTTGTATAAGGCATTATGCTAAACACTGGAGTCACAAAGATAAATAAGAGAGGCCCCCTACCTCCAAAGAACTGGTACTCTTGTGAGGCAGAGTGACATACACAGTGCAAAGATCAATATGAGGCAGAATATGACAAATGCTATAAAATATGTAAACAAAATGCTATGAGAATACAGAAGAGAGAGCATTAAAGGAATCCAAGAAGGCTTCACAGATGAGGTGACATGAGAATGACCTTAACGAATAAGTAGGATTTTGGCAGGTGGAGATCTAATGTCAATGCATTTCAAACTGAAGGATCATAATTGAGCAAAGGCAAGGAGTAGAATTCAAGGCCATGTTTGGCCTATGGGATACCGACATGGGTTTCTTGGGAAAGAAGGCTGGAAAAGTATGTTGGGACCACACTGTGGAGACTTTCAAATACAATATTTAGAATTTAAGTTTTATTGTACAGATAATGTACATAACCTTAAAGGCAAAAACTGTTGGCAGGGGTTAAATTCAGTTTAGCAATATTCATTCAGAGATTTAATAATGTGTATACCCTTCAATCCAGTAATTCAACTACAGGGAAATAAGGAAGCAGCAAAGCCTAATATTTAAGGGCATGATTCCTGGATTCAAGAAATGAACCTATGTTCAAATCCTAGTTCCAAAATTTTTCTAGCCTTTGCAAAAATTTGGAACCCTAGTTCCAAAATGATCTCAAGCAAGGTATATAAATATCTGTATGCTTCAGATTCCCCATCTGTAAAATGACTGGAACAAGAAAGGGTCGTGAAGATTAACTGTGACAAACATGCATGAAGCATGCATGGCCCACAGAGAGTAGTCAGCATGTGGTAGTTTTGAAAAGGAAATTTGACTCAAAGATCTCATATGAAGTTCAGCAAAAACTTTGTGAAAGATGGTCACCAAAGTATTATTTATGGTAACAAAAAATTAAATGATGTGAACATTCAAAGAGAATAAATCAAATTATGGTATATCAGTGTGATTAAATAGTGCTTATAAAGAGTTTTAATGATATGGGGGATAGTATGTGATACAATATTAAGCCATACAAGAATGTGCAACATTAAATATGCAATTTATTTTTAATCAAGTTAAATATGACTAGAAGAAAGAATAGAAGGAAAAGTGCTAGTGTTAACCCTTTGACCCAATAATTCCATAGTGGTTGCCTCTCAGTCATGAGTTTAAGTGATTTTCCACCCTAATTTCTTATAGGTTTAAAATTTTTTATTGAAGTATACTTGGCTAACAATATTATATTAATTTTAGGTGTACAGCATAGTGATTCAACATTTACAGTACCATGTGATCACCACAATAAGTCTAGTGACCAACTGTTACTGTGCAAAGTTATTATGGTATTATTATTATATTCCTCATACTGCATAATACATCCCTGTGGCTTATTTATTTCATAACTGGAAGTTTATACTTCTTATTCCCTTTCACCTATTTCGCCTGTCCCTCTACCTCTCTCCCCTCTGGCAACCACTGCTTTGTTCTCTGTATCTTTGAGTCTGTTCCTGTTCTGTTTTGTTTGTTCCCTATTTCCTTTTAGATTTTAAAATATATATACTTTATACATTTTCAAAACAAGAAAAATGGCTTTAACAGCTATATTCAGGATTTGGATACATGCATGCCATAGTACCCACCTCTTTTTTTCCTGGAGAGTAGATCATTCTGGGATTCTAGTTCTAGTTCTGGTTATTACAGAGTAACTAGCATCAGACTTACCCTTCTGCTGTCAATAGCTCTAAAACCTGGACAAAATTTATAAAACAACTGTTTGCAGGCATTGGACCACAAGTAACATAGGGCAATGCCTCTTATGAGAAAGGATATATGTGAGGTTAACTTCATATTCATACTATCTTTTTCCCTGAGGGAATTTTCTAAGCTGCAATGTAGGGTCTTGCTAGACAGAAGAAACAGCAATCAGGGTTTGAGGCTGCCAGAGTGGTGAGGATTTGGGAGAGGGAGTAGGTCTTATAAAGGATAAAGCCATAAAAGAGAACCCAGAAATAAATGTAAAAGTTCCCCTCAGGTCTTTAGCCAACTCTTAAGCTGCATAGGAGTAGGGTAGGAGTCTAGAGGCCTGGTAGAGAAGCATATTAGAAGGCTGTACTGCTGAGCAGAGATTTCAGAGATGGCATAATGCTGTTAAGATGGAGGTTAGACTTCCGGCCAAGATGGAGGCATAGGTAGACACACTGTGCCTCCTCGCACAACCAAGATAGGGACAACAACAATTTAGAAACAGAATAACAACCAGAACTGACAGAAAATTGAACTGTATGGAAGTCGGACACCCAAGGAGTTAAATTAGACACGTTCATCCAGACCAGTAGGAGGGGTGGAGTCGGGCAGCCAGGTACGGGTCACAGAGCAGAGAGAAGAGAGCATTGGGACTGGACCTGTAAGGCAACTGGGGGTCGCAAGGCAACCAGGGCATGCAAGACCACAGTGGGCAGACCCTGGGTGTGTAAGCAGTGGCTGGCCGACTCCAGCCCAGGGGTGGCAACCAGCAGACCCAGCGAGGTGACGATTGTGAAGCAAGGCACTGCGTGCAACCCAGGGTCTCAGCACCAGGAAATAGAGCCTTGGGGCACTGATTGAAAAGGAAAGTCCCACAGGGTGCACAAGCCCACCCACATGGGAATTGGCACCAGAGGGGCCCAGTTTGCTCCGGGGAAGCTACAGAAGGGACTGAGGTCTGACAGAGAGAAGAACAAGTGCCATTGAACCCTTTCAGACTCTGCCCCCACATACAGCATCAAAACCCTGTGACTGGGTTCCTCCACCCTGGTGAACACCTAAGGCTCCGCTCCTCACACATAACAGGTGTGACAAGACCGAAAAAAACCCCAAAAAAACAAACAAACAAACAAAAAAACCACGATGGCTCAAACAGAAGAACAATTGAAAGCTCCAGAACCCATCTTTTTAAGCGACCAAGAGATAGCCAACCTATCAGATGCACAGTTCAAAGCACTGGTGATCAGGATGCTCACAGAATTGGTTGATTTGGTTGCAAACTAGTTGAAAAAAACAAAGGCTACAATAAGTGAAATGAAGAAAAATGCACAGGGAACCAGTAGTGATGGAATGAAAGATGGGTCTCACATCAATGGAGTGGACCAGAAGGAAGAAAAAAACATAC
>CM052552.1:45299005-45325124 GCA_028533065.1 Trachops cirrhosus
ATTGAATTTGGAAGGTGGGGGTGGGTAGGGTGGGGGAGGGTAATGGGGACAAAATCAGGACAACTGTGATTGAACAACAATAAAAAAATAGTTATTGAGCTGGCCGAAAAGTTCACTTGTTTTTTTCTGTAAGATGGCTCTAGTAGTGCTTAGTTGCTTTTAACTTCATTTGAAACAATTTTCTTAGATTGTATTGTGACAGCTGTCATATCAGTGTGCATTAAAAAATACCAAATTGGTGAATTTTTGTGTAGAAATTTTAATATTGAAGATGGAAGAAAATACACATTTATGGTATATTATGATTTATTATTTCAAGAAATGTAAAATTGCAACTGAAATACAAAAAATGATTTGTGCAGTGTATGGAGAAGTTGCTGTGACTGATCGAACATGTCAAAAGTGGTTTGTGCAGTTTTGTCCTGGAGATTTCTCACTGGATGATGCTCCATGGTCAGGTAGACCAGTTGAAGTTGATAGCAATCAAATCAAGACATTAACTGAGAACAATCAATGTTACATCACATGGGAGATAGCTGACATACTCAAAATATCTAAATTAATAAAGTTATTGGTGAAAATGAAAAAAAGTGCCTTTTATTTTATGGGAAAAACCATACAGACTTTTTTGTCAAGTCAATATATTTTGCAAAGTGTAGAGTAAAAAGAAACTAAAGACCTTTTGAGTAGGGCCATGGGGAGAATTTGGTAGATAACAAAACGAAGACCTCATTTTCATTTTTAATATTTGTTTATTTTCTTTGTCAGGTGTTGGGCCTTTGATATGAAGAAGGTGGAGCAAAAAGTGGTGAACAGGAATGCAAGGACAGAATATATAAAGGAAGCTTTCATTGTTTTGAATGAGTTTTCTCTTCTGGATCATGCAGTGACCTTCCCTGCAAAGATATTGCTGAACGATGGGTGGTGAATGGAGAGAACAGAAAAGACATGAAAATCCATTTCTGTATTCGAAGGAGCAAGAGGGTAGATTTCACAAATTAGTGATTAGTGAACTGATCCTGGCTCATAGGAAATATTCTAAAACAGGTTATTAATAGAATAGGAAGTGATTCATTCAATAAAATTGTTTTAGACTAACTTTTCTTTGGCCTCATTATTTGATTTTTAATCAGAGAAATGCAATAGACTATGTAGATTTGAATAGAGATTTGTAGATTAAAATATGTAGATTTTAGTGAGGCATTCAACAGAAGTCCCTAATTATCTTTGGTTTCACTTTCTACACTTTTGGTCTGAAAATATTAAATTTGGTCCAAAAATACTAAATTAAAATTCCAGACATGAACAATTCATACATTTTAAATTACATGCCATTCTGAATAGTGTGAATGAAGTCTCATGCTATCCTACTCCATCCTACCCAGGATGTGAATCATCTTGTCCAGCGTATCAATGTTGTATATGCTCCCTACCCTTAGTAACCATCAGTTATCAGATCAATTGAGAGAGAGAGAGAGAGAGAGGCCACATTCACATAGCTTTTATTACAGTATATTGTTATAATTGTTCTATTTTAGTATTAGTTTTTATCTGTTAGTCTCCAACTGTGCCTAGTTTATAAACTGTATAACAGTTATGTATATATAAGAAAAACCCTAGTGTATATAGGGTTCAAAACTATCTGGGGTTCCAGACATCCATTGGGGGTCTTGGAACATATCCTCTGTAGATAAGTGGAAACTACTACAATTCTCATGCTAGCCCTAAAAAGGAGAAAGTGAACTAAGATTTTGTCTGCATAGAAAATTAAGATGACTAGTAATTTGTTAAGTGAGTTTACCTAACAATTAATGGATTAATTCCCATGGAGTAAGAAAGCTTTCTTTTTGGCCCTGTTCTGTTTAAGTATTTACAAAAAATTACTGGGACCAATATAAAAGTTGTGTTCCTTAAAATTGAAGATTATTTGTAATTGGGGTGATAGCAACTAAGATAAGTAACAAAATCAAGTTGACAGGCTAGTGCAATGGATTTAATATAAGAAGATCATATTTAATAGGATGAATAAAAGGCTATGTCTTTGAAAATGAAAATCTATCTGCAGAAGGGGTTTTAGTTAACACAATGTTTAATATGTGACAATATGAGTGGAATGACCAACATATGAAAATGAATTGAGGATGTTTAGACTTGGAAGCCAGGATTTAGGAGGTGAATATATTGGAGGAGAGAATGTAATGCATAACTCCAAGGAGTAGAAATAATTTAGTAAATTAAATGAGTGAAAACTACAAGAAAACAGTTTGAGATGAACTTTATAATGATCTACTTTTTTCAAAGAAGGGATAGGCTATTTCTGAAGGTAGTGAGTTTTCTGTTATTGTATGGTGGGACAAAGGATACAGATATTTTGGGAGTTTGAATTAGTGAGTTTTCAAGTTTCTTTCAACCCCAACATTCTATGATATATGTATGGGTCAGTGGGTAGAAATTTATTTCGATATTTAACCAATTGTTATATTGCTCTGTGATCTACTCTCTTATATATCAACTAGGGATAAATATACTTATTTCTTACTTACTCTATCAAAAAGATTTACAAATTAAATCTGCCATAGAATCCTTAGTAATCCTTAGAGGGAAGGGCCAAAAAACTGAGAACATTTTTACTGTTATAAGTGACCCTGAGTTAGGACCAGGGTGACATGCTATTCTCCATTTTTATATCTTTGTGTATCATTCCTCCACATTAATAATTATATTTGTATTGTCAGCTGCCTAATACAACACTGTATTGATTTCCAATTTTCCTCTGAGCAATGATTTGACAAAGTTTGCATTTTAGACTGGGATATATAGAGTTTTCATCATTGTTATTTTCTTGATATGATTACAATTTCAATTATTTGCTCTGTGGTTCAAAAGATAATCTTTTTTTCATTTTTTTAAAAGATTATTTACTTATTTATTTTTAGAAAGAAGGGAAGAGAGGGAGAGAAACATCACCTTGTATGCCCCCAACTGAGGACCTGGTCCACAAGCTAGGCATATGCCCTGACTAGGAATTGAACTGGTGACCCTTTGGTTTGCAGGCCAGCACTCAATCCACTGAGCCATGCCAGCCAGGGCAGATAATCTTTTTTCAACTCTACGTTTGGTAGGTTTTTGCTTTTTCCTTTTTATTTATTGTTAATGTCTGGTGTTATTGGTTCTTTTTAAAAAAGATTTTATTTATTTATTTTTAGAGACAGGGGAAGGGAAGAAGAAGGAAAGGGAGAGAAATATCAATGTGTGGTTGCCTCTCATGCGCCCCCTACTAGGGAACTGGCTCACAACCCAGGCATGTGCCCTGACTGGGAATCAAACCAGTGACCATTTGGTTCATAGCCCATGCTCAATCCACTGAGCTACACCAGCCAGGTAGTGTTATTGATTCTAAACCAGAGAAAATGGTCTTTAGTATTTCTACTTTTTTAAATATGTTAAAAGGTGAACTAAGGATATGAAGAAGAAGCCACTTCGAGGCTATAATGGAAAATTTTTTTAAAAAATGAGAGGTTTTGTGGCCTAATAAGTACTTTTTATTTTAAATTTTTTTTAAAGATTTCATTTATTTATTTCTAGAGAGAAGAAGGGAGGGAGAAAGAGATGGAGAAAAGCACCAATGTGTGTTTGCCTGTTTTATGCCCCCTATGGGGGACCTGGCTTGCAACCCGGGCATGTGCCCTGACTGGGAATTGAACCCGCGACCCTTTGATCTGCAGGCCGGCACTCAATCCACTGAGCGAAACCAGCCAGGGCTAATAAATGCTTTTTAGGACATAATCAATACAGCTATTAGTTCTGTCATTAATTCTTTCAAGTGAATGTCTTTTAAAAAATTATTTTATTTATTCCTTAGAGAAAGGGGAAAGGAGGGAGAATGAGAGGAAGGGAAACATCAACATGCAAGAGAATCAGCAATCGCTTGCCTCTAGCATGCCCCCAGCTGAGGTCCTGGTCTGCAATGCAGTCATGTACTCTGACCAAGAATCAAACTAGCAATCTTTTGGTTCACAGGCTGGTGCCCAATCCATTGAGCCACACCAGCCAGGGCTCAAGCAAATGTCTTTATAGATATATATTATATACTATATAGTTTAACTTCTATTTACTTCACATTGTGTAGACATACACAGAGGCACAGTCAATCTCCAGGCCTCTGGGCCACATCAGGATATAGCAAAAACATTACAGAGTACATGGAAATAGGGATAGTGAGATAGCAAAGGAAGAAATCATAGCAAGAACAAAGTATGGCTTGCTTTATTTAAGAACAGGCTTGGTTAGCTAATATGTAAGTTTAGGGAAAACTGAGAGCCCTGTGAAGCTGGTTGGTTTGTCTTGGTGATTGTCCAGGCTTCAGTTATGTTGTATGGGTTCTGCCTGTATTCTGCATTTGAGACTCATTGGGGAGGAACCACTGGTGACTCATTACATGTCTGCCTTCCTGCGTTTTTTCTTACCTCTTTTTTCTTTCCCAACTTGTCTGTATCAAGCCTGCAGAAACTTTCTTTTTAAAAAAATCCTTACCCAAGGACATGTTTATTGACTTTTAGGGAAAGGAAGGCAGGGAGAGGGAGAGGGAGAGAGAAACATCGATCTGTTGCCTCCTACATGCTCTCTAACTGGAGATTGAACCTGCAACCTAGGTATGTGCCCTGACCAGGAATCAAACCTGCAACCTTTTTGGTGTATGGGATGATGCTCCAACCCAGCCAGGGTTGTCTCCTTTTTACTCATGAGAATCATCAAGAATAATTTAGGATTCATTTTAGTGGAGGGGCTGCATGATCTATTAGTTCCTTTTCTATGAGCCTATTGTACAACGAAGACCTGAAATTTAGGTTAATCTCTGTCCCATTCCAAATAACCCCTTTGCCACAAATTCTGAGGTGTCAAAGTCTCAGTGGTTTTAAACACAAAAAAATCCCATGAATCAAAGCTTAGTTGTTTCAACTCTCAATAATTCCATGATTGGAAGTGAGCTGTTGGAGACTGGCATCCATGCCATAATCTTTCTCCAGTTGGCACCTCAGACTCCCAAGTGCAACAAAGGAAACACTGTGACTAATTCCCATGGGTCACAGGGAGCAAAGTCTCATGATCTCATGGTCACAACGTATCTCTGAAGGTGTTCTGCCTTTCAAAAGACCATACAGCCAGAGGGTGTATGTGTTATTGTCATGGGCATATTGCCCTATGTGAGAGGGACAAAGCACTTTTACTTGCTTAAATTTTCCATTAATAGCCATTTCATCTTTAATGTCCATGTTAGGTCAGTATAGCCACCAGTCAGCTGTTATTCTTTTTCACCATCAGTATAGCCACATTATTTTTAAAAACGAATGCAACTTTTAGTCCTTAACCTGGTAGCTTGTGAGAGATGGAAATATTTAGAGTCCAAAAACTAGCTGTGACTCCAATATAAAATTTGCATTGTCATTCAAATACTTTATCATAACCTGTATTGCATTAGAATGAGTTGTATATGGCCTGTCTCTCCCCTTAGGATGTCATCTCCCAGAGAGCAGGGACCTTGCTTTGACACCTTTATTCCCTCCTGGGACCTAGTACAGGTCCTGTAAAACACCCCTTAAATATTTTTTGAAATAAATTTAAATACAAGTGAATTTTGTTTGTTTAGTATTTACCTCTAAACTCATATTCTGATTAAATTGTTAATGTGCATTTTGGTTAATTTACTTATTTCCCTTATTCTATTTGAACAAATAATTGAGATCAAGGACGTAAAACTGTCAGCCATTCTTGTTTAAACAAAGCTGCCTGAACATTCTATACCACCATCTAGTGGGAGCAAAGACTCCATGTCTGTCAAACACATTCCCACTTGAGGAAGAAATGGTTTATGCAAAGCTATCATTTAGAATGGAAGGGCAGATGAAGTGCTTCCCTGATAAGGTCAAGTGAAAGGAGTTCATCATCACTAAGCCCTTATTACATGAAATGTTAAAGGGACTTATCTGAGAAAAAGAAGATCAAAACTATGAACAGTGAAATGACAATGAACTCACAACTATCAACAACTGAACCTAAAAAACGAAAAGAAAAACTAAGCAAACAACTAGAACAGGAACAGAATCACAGAAAAGGAGATCACCTGGAGGGTTATCAATGGGGAGGGGGGGAGGAGGAAGAGGGGGAAAGGTACAGGGAATAAGAAGCAGAATAGGTAGGCACAAAATAGACAGGGGGAAGTTAAGAATAGTATAGGTAATGGAGAAGCCAAAGAACTTATATGTACAACCCATGGGCATGAAGTAAGGGGCAGGGGGAATGCTGGAGGGTGGGTGGGGGGGTGATGCAGGGAGGAGGGGGATAAAGGTGAAAAAATTGGGACAACTGTAATAGCATAATCAATAAAATATACTTTAAAAGTTCAAACAACAACAACAATAAAAGGTTTATGTTTAGAACAACATCAGACATGGCTTGTATTTCAGGGGATGAGAGGGGGATACAATGGAGGATATGTGTTTCCCTCTGATTATCCACGTGCTAATGAGGGTAGTTGCCTCTTTGTGCTTGGCATAATTGCAGAGGAAGCCTTCTTTGTGGTTTTTTAAACAAGTACATCATGATAAACTGAGTGGTGTTCTTGGCTGTGGTTCTGTTTGTGGACTAGTAATTTAGGCTGTGAAATATTCCCATATGAACAATGCAGCTTTTAGAGGATAAAAGTCCTTGTTTCATTAGCATAAATGCTACATGCACACGCACTATGGACACACACACAAGGACACATACACATATATTGTGTTGTCTCATCCTCTTGTTGATTCAAGGTCCTGATTCCCTGACAGCCCTTTGCTGCAGTGACTACCTGAGGCTCAAGAGAGTGTCCTTAATACAAAGCTGCACTTAATTCTTCAGGCATGGAACCACAGACTCCCTGGGTCAGCTTCTGATGGTGACAACTGGAGCTTTATACCCAAATTTACTTTATTTATTCATAAGCAGAATTGACAGTCAAGGTTTTGAGGCTCCTATACCAGCCAGTTCTCTCCTGTCTTCAATTTTCTTTTCTTGTTTCTCTTCTCTTCTCTCACTTTATATTTCTCTGAGCAAAACCTGTGAGTTTCCTCACCCAAACACATACCAATACACATGCAGACATGCATGTTTGAGGGCTCTGGCCTAGATCTTTGTTGGTAAGTGGCTTCTGAGGAAATCAGGGAAAGCCCACTTAAATCATGTGCTGAAAGCGTGCCTGGGATTGACCCTACCAATAGGCACTGTGCCATTTAGTATGAACTGAAAGATAAAGTCTCCCTACTGTCCGTCTTACAATATCTCTCCAGTTGACTCCTGAAACTCCCATATAAATAGAGGAATATCATAATTTTCAAACTAGACCTTAGGATTCGTGTTCAGCCAAATCTGAAATGAATGGTAACTTAGAAATAAATTTTATCTCACATTCCATCTGAGATCACGTCAGAGGTTGCTTGCATGGGACATTATTAAGGATTCTGGGGCTCCATCTGGTTTTAGTGGGGGTAAAATGCAAGGATGTATTAGGAAGGTCTGAGATAGTCATTGGATTGGCTAGCGGGAGAATTATAATATTGGCTTTATAGACAAGTGATTTGTTGAGGGGCTAATGGTGAACATACTGACATGAATTAAATTACTAGATTAGCTGCCCATCACCTCTCAGAGCTCTAAGAGAATGAAATTGTAAGATTGGGGAAGCTTTTAAAATGGCTTATTTTTAAAAAATTGAGGTACAATTCACATAATATAAAATTCACCATTTTAACTATTTTGAAGTGAACAATTCAGTTGCTTTTAGTACATTCACAGGGCAGTGCAACTATCACTGCTCTTTAAATCCAGAATTTTTTCATCATATCTAAAAGAAGCCGTGTACACATTAAGCAGTCACTCCTAATTCTTTCTTCCCCTCAGCCCCTGGCAACTACTAATCTGATTTTTGTCTATATGGATTTGCCTATTTTGGATATTTCTTAACAATGGAATCATACAACATTTGTCCTTTTTTTGTTTGGCATCTTTTATTAGCATGATGTTTTCTAGGTTCACACATGTTGTAACATTCATCAGTACTTCATTCCTTTTTGTGGCTGAATAGTATTCCATTACATGGATATACTAAAATTTTTTGTTTATCCATTCATTAGTTAATGGACATTTGGGTTGTTTCCACCTTTTGACCATTGTGAACAATGCTGCTATGAATATTCATGTACAAGTGTTTGTTTCAACACTTGTTTTTAGCTCTCTTGGGTAGATAGCTGAGTTTCTCCACCCCCACCCCATCACTTTTGTTGATGATGAGCCTATTTGAAACTATCTTATAGATGAGTTTTGTTAAGAAGGAAAAAGCAGGAGTTTGGGTCCTGCCTAAATGAGGCCTGAAAGGGAAAAGGTATAGAGCACCTTGGCCATGCTATGGAATCCTAAAGGGTAAAGGTATCTGGAAAGGAGGTCAGGAGAAGGAGGAGAAGGTGCTAAAATGGGATATCAATGACCTTGAGCTTGGTGGATGGAATAAGAATGGGGTTTGTGCAGAATTTCTAAAATATCTGTTGATATTTCTCTGTCTTTTGGAAGGAAAGTAAAAAATCTCTGGTGGGTGTGAGAAGATGGGCTAGGAGAGGGCCAAAGAAAAGTGAAAATGGCTGTGTTTTAATAAGGTGTTGCTAATGATTGCATTTTTAGCAGAAATAAGCAAAGCTTGTTTAGTTACTTTTTAATACAAGATGACGAAATTGGTAGAGCAGGTTTTAGCACAACAAACTGAAGAATGGGACCCTTTTATTACAATAATGTTGCGCCATCCATTTCTATGGTGATGGGCTTTTAAAAAAAATCTTCACATCTGTAAGTTCATTAACATGAATGAATCAGATAGAACAGGCACTATTCACTGCCATATGAGAAACAGGAAATCCAGGCACCCAGCACAGTGCCTGATGATAGTAGACATTCAATGAGATTTGTTAAATAAGTGAAGCAGAGTCATATCAAGTCAAAGAACGTGAGAGTTGGGCCCTGGCTGGTGTTGCTCAATGGATTGAGTGTTGGCCTGCGAATCAAATGGTTGCCAGTTTTATTCTTGGTCTGGGGCACATGCCTGTGTTGTGAGCCAGGTCCCCAGTGTGGGGGGGGGGCACAAAAGGCAACCACACATTGATGATTCTCTCCCTCTCTTTCTCCCTCCCTTCTCCTCTCTAAAAATAAATGAAATCTTTAAAAAAAGTGAGAGGTAGAAGAGCATCCAGAAGTCCTCCCCACAACCCATTCTTAGAGGAGGAATGTCGGGGCAGAGTAGGGAAGTCTTGGGCTTAAATACAAGGGTAATTGGTCAGTCAGTGGATGAAGGACCCAAGTCAATATCTGTCCTTTTATCCCATACAGTGTCATCATAACATCCAGTATATTGCTTTCTCTTGGTTTGTGTTTTTGTTTGTCCTCACCACTGGACTATATGTTCCTAGGGGTGAAGCTTGTGTCTGATTCATCTTGTAGGATATAGCACAGTTATTGAAACTTGCTGAAGAGATGAACAGAATCTGTAAGCTCTCTGCTTTTCCTGGGTCTCTGCTCCTCATTCTGCCACAGCTTTTGGAGGCAGAATCAGGACTCAATCACAGTTCCCAAGCCTCACAGATCTTGCTTATACCACAATGTGTACACTCATCAAGGTAGGAGCACTAGATGTCCCTGGAAGGTTGCTTCAGACCTCCCAGGACCCTGGGATAATCTTTCCTCAATGTTTTATTATGGAAGGGTCTAGAAGACAAGGGAAAGAGGGAGTTTTTCTTAGTTCAAAGTCTAAGTTCAGTCTATCAACTTTCTGTGGAATTTCAAGTGTATCTTGCAGCACACCAGAGTTCTTTCTTTTGCTATGTTGTCCATGTCTCAGATGGAGGTGTTCTAGAACTAGTACCAGGGGGGATCTGTGCCTTTCAACATTGGGACCTGAAAACAATGGGGACAGAAAGATGTAATGGGATTTTCAAGGGGTTCTGAAATAATTCCTTGTGTGATCTTGTTTTGCTGTTCCTGGGGACTTTTATTTGTTCCTGTACACATATTTGAGGCAAAGCAGAGGAGGTCCCATAATGGTCCTTCTTATGCTTCTATAATAATGTGACAAGTCTGCAAATTGCAGATGGCAGGTACCCAAGTCAGTACATGGAGGGTCTGTCTACAGGCACAGAAAGAGAGGCATGCAGGGATTACACTTAGGTTGTGAAGCATAGTTTAGACTCTAGTGTCTGTCTTCTGTGTCCTGGTTCTGCCCAGTGTTGAGCAGTCCCCCATGGCCTACTTCCTAGTTGAGCTTCCATTTCCTGTATCCCATATCAACTCCAAGACCCTTATGTTGGATCCTGCGACCTCTCCAGCCTGTTAATGGCTTGGTTCTCTCTGACTCTTTCTCTCCCCACTCCATGCCAGTGAGATTCACAGACTACAGAGTGCAAAGGGACTACATTGAAAAGCTCAATGTTAGATGATGGCCATGTTACCAGCAATTCTACTCCTCCTGATTTCAAAGCAGTTTCCACACGACCTAAGAGCAAAGCCAGATGGTCTTGTCATCTTGTTTGCTCTGTGTCCCTCATCTCCAAGAAGTCAAGGAAAGGTATAAATTTTCAGAGGTCACCTGGGCAGCCTTAGGTGCCTATGTGAAAGGGCTATTAACCTTAGGAGTATGAAAAGCAGCCTTGGCATCCCCTCTGAGGGGGCCAGTTCAAGTCCTCCAGCCTTATCATGGCAGGGTGGTTAGGTGAGTCTCTTCCCATCTTTGTTGAAGGTGAGTCTCCCCAGTCTTCTGAGGTGGCATCTACTGCCCTATGGGGTTCAGTGGGATGTATGAAGGTATAAGGCTATGTTGGTCTGGATGAAGAAAGATGACATTGAGACGATAGTACAGAAGGGGACCAATGCAGTAGTATATCATGACACCAGCAATGTGCTGAAGTTCTCAGGGCAACCTACTCATGGGAGTGGGTGGGAGCTCTCCAGTGGGAGGAGGGAGCTGTATTATGAAAGTTCACTTCTGTAATAACTGAGGCTTGGTTCTTCTTTATGGAGGGTGAACAATGAGGAAGCTGATTTTTACAGTGGTCTCTCTGGATGATGAAACAGGAGCTTCCAAGAATGGGCACTATCTGGGGGTTGGCAAAGGCCCCCTCAGAAGGTTATAGGTGAGCTAAGCCCTGTCAGGGGAGAGGCCTGGTGAGGGGCATTCTGTAGGGTCTTCAGGTTATAGGCGGCAGCTAGGAACTTTTCCCCAAATAGAGAGAGAATTGAAGATGACAATGGGAAGGATCCTTGTAACTAAATCTTGTTTAGTTTCTTTCTTGTCACAAGCCACTCTGTTCCATGACATTGTTTTGTCCCACTTTAGACAAACCACAACTTCTTTTTCCTAGACTGAGATGTAAGATGGGAATAGATGCTGCCCCATCTCACCCCTCCTGTCTCCAGCCACATGATCAGTGCACTTACCTGCACCAGGTCCGGTGTGAGGCGCTTGGCCTGCAGCCACTTCTGGAACCTTCTTGTTTTCCTCAGAACATGCTCAATGCTGCATGTTTTGGGGGCTGCTGCAGAGGCACAGATTCTCTGGTCTGAGATTTCGTTCTGGTGTTTGCTGATCAGCCTGCAGATCTCCACGGGACGCCAGGTTTTAGAATCATCTGAGTAATTTGCAGGGTAAGAAAGCAAGTAGTCCAGAGGCAGTTCAAGGTGGGAGGCCAGCCAGTTGTCAAACCTGGAAGAAGAGCCCTTTTAGGATCTACCTGGGAGATGGAGGGATGAAGCAGGGGCTAAGCAGAAACTGGTCACAACACTGCCAGAGCCATGGCCAGCAGATCCCGGGGGACAGTGAGACAGGGGACAACATCTGGGCTGATCCATTTCTCATTTTTAGACTGAGATGTTCCAAACTCTTTCTATGAGAAGACTACTTTTGTTTCCTCAAGCTTAGGCAAGTGTATATGATGTCAGAATACATGCCACACACAAACTTTATTCTTAACATACCATCCCCACTTTACAGATGTGGAAACTGAAGCTCATAGAGCTTCACCTTGCCAAAGGTCAGACAATATGTTGCCAAACAGGGGTGCAAATGCAAGGCTCTCTGTCAGGAAAACCCATGATCTTTCCCCTTCCCTACCCTGGTTGCAGAAATAGCCCATCCCTTGACCAATAGTTGCATCTTGGAACTGTAGTTCTTAAAAAGGCCTGCATTGGGGAAACCACTGACTTTTCACATCCAACCCCAAGCAGCCCCATCAATTTTGCTTTCAGTCCAAATGTGTAAGTCATCAGTACCAAATGAGTCACAGGGAATAGCGGCTGCTAAATGGTCACTAAATTCAAAGCCACCTGGAGTCCATGAGGTGTGTAATTTCACACAATGGCCTGGTCAGTCTTTAATCCTCCCTAAGGCAGAAGCACTGGCCTATTACTACCTATTACCATCCAAAACCTCACCTTGACCTTTTTCTTCAGTCATTTCTCCAACTTTGTGCAGACCTTTCCATTAAGAAAATGTTAAATCTCCTTCTGATTTATGTATAAAAATTACTGAGTTAACATTTGCCTTCATTATTATTAATAATTGAGGGTCATACTAAAAATGAAAATTAGGCTTATAAGATACATTATATATTTAATTTAAATAAGTATCTTTAAATTCTTATTAATGAGTATTTTTGGGCAGCTTCATGATAAGTTTTGGAAGAATTAGCAGTTTGATTAGCCCTAAACCCTACATTATTTTGTTTCCTCACTTATATGACACAGCTTTATCTTAAGGGACTGCAAGCTTTTCAAGGAAGTTGCTCTAGTGGAAACAGTTGATAAGTACCTTCTGCAATTCAGGACCATTCAAACTGCAATGGAAGTAGGTACAAAGAATTCTGTTCCAGAACATTGCCACAAATTTTGTTAAAAATATGAAATACTGTGAACTTGCAATGAGTTAATTTTACTGGAATTTTCAAAACAACCAGGGGAAATGATCCTTTCTTCTGGGAGGATGAGGAAGGGCCTAGGTCTCTGAGGCAGGCCTGTCTGCCTGTTTCTTGTAGCTCTTCCTGCTCATGGGGGTTCACCCTCCTCTTCCCATCCCTCCCCACACAAAGTACCTGTGACTAAGGAATTACAACTAGGTGGCTATCTTAAATAATGATTATAGCAACACACATTTCTGAAGCACATATGCTAGCCATTTTGCTAAATTCTTTTCATATACCAATTCAATTAAACCTTTCAACAAGCCTATGAGGTCAATACTCTTATTAGCCATAAAGATGAGGGAACTGAGGCACATAGAAGTTAAATATTTGCCCAAAATCACACAACCAGGAATTGGAAGAAGCAACACTCAAGGTTCTAAAGCTTGCAATTGTAATCATTTTGCCATTGCTTACTCCTCTATCATCCATTTTACAAATTAGCTCTTGGGAATAGATTGGTGACGTTATTGGAGATTATAGCCAGCAGGTCCTTCAAAATCATTTGGTCCCTGTTCCCTTCCATATCATATTTTGAGGATGAGAAAATTGAAGGCTACTTGTCTGATGAGTGAGCCACAAACAATTAATGGCAAAGGGGAACAGACCTCAGGACTTCTTATCTTTCATTTGGTGGGGGTGGTGTGAGGAGGAAGTTCCTGCCCTGTGGGACAAGCTCATTTTCTTTTTTTCTGTCCCCACCTCATGAGGATGCTATGCTGAGAGGACAGCCCTGACTTGGTAGGTAACCTATAATGAATGCTTGGTGCATGTTTAGCAGTGGCTCAAGGCGTCCCATAAGGATCAATTCAGGAAAAACAAGTTTACAAGCCCCATTTCTCCCTCATTCAAAATGGTAATAAGTTTATGGAACTGAAGGAGAAAATGTATATTTCTAAGACTTTGATTACCTGCTTTACTAAACAGAAGAAGTCAGTGAGAAAATGGGCCCTGCTTTTTACTCACTGGACTACATTCATTTTATTCATTTGAACTTTTTATTCATTTTTATTTCATTTCAAAACATGTTAATATCCTAGAATTTGGAAAACCACAAAACACAGGCAGCATTAAAATCTTTCTTCTGAACTGAGATCATGGGCATGTTTGAAGTGAGGCTGGCCAAGTCCTCATTGGATTGAAGTATGAAAAAGCACGACCAGTTTCTCAGAACTGGAAGACAGGGTGGACATGTGGGGGAGAGCAACAGCACTGAATGAGGGTAAAATATCCTCTTCTGTTGTATATTTCTCATGCTTGCATCCTGTCAAAGACTAATTCTGTAGACATGCCTTCCTAAATGTTTTTTTGCTTCTTTTCCCTCTTCTCTCTTTTAGCTTTGCACAGAACCCTTAAAACATCCTGCATTTTCCCAAAGCTCCCAGGCACAGCTCATACTTCTTAGAGCAGTTTATAATGCTTTTTCTAGACCCATCTCCTGTTACTCTCCTTACAAGCTTGCTTTGGTCTCACCAAACCACTGACCGTTCTTGGCTAAGCCACATCATTTTGGGCCTCTGTACCTCCACTTACCTTGCCATGTGCTAATACTTTTGTCTAAGATGCTTTCTTCCTCTTTCTTTACTGAACCATTCCTAACCAACCCTTTAAAAACCAGACAGGTATCATCTCTTCTGATTTTCACTCCTTCATCTACTAGTTGAGAAGAAATTTTCCTCCCACATGCTCTCATGATATCCTGTGCATTTTCTATAGTTCTCACACTCTACTTTAATCATTGGTTTGTGTCTCTGCCTTTCCAATAGAAAGTAACCTCTTCAGTACCTAGTAGAATGCTTAACACCAAGTTAGTGCTGAATACATTTTAGTTGGGTTGATGGATGGATGGATGAATGGGTGTTTGGATACACATATGGATAAGTGAGTAGAGGTATACATGGAGGGCTAGATGGATAGGATGCACAGAGTGATGGCTGGGTGGAAGGATGCTTGGGTGAGTGGGTGGATGGATGAATGGGTGCATGTATGGATGGTTGATTGAATGTGTAGATGGATCCTTTTGTCATAAGCTCTGGGCCCTCCCAACACCTTGAATTGATTTGAGGAAGTGAATTAGAATGATAATTACTCATCTTATGGGGTGAAGGAGACTGGCAAGGGCAAGGGAGAAAGGAAGGCAAATTCAAGCCTAATGATTTACTTATTTTAATGTGAGCCCTCTACTACTTAGAAGTATTTAGACATTCTTTACAAATTTGGATTTGGGAGTGTGGATGTAAGTCCAAGTGGACATAATAAAGAAGGTGAGGTAAGCCATCTGTCCTAGGAAGATCATAGGAATCCCTATGAGTGACTCTGATCAGAAATATTGCCACTAAATACTCCTCCCCTTCCCTTCTTTTAACCTGCACATACACAATACTGATCAATCAGATCCTGGTAGATGTCACCACTTGGTGTGATCACTTGGGATTTTGTATATTGGTATATTTTCAGTAGAAAGAATATGTAAATCAGTTTTATTCATTTTTCTAGCTTCCCTTAACTTTTTCATTCAAAATTTCAAAGTCAACATGGAATGCATGGGAAAATTGATACTGAAAACATTCAAAGGTCAATGGTCGAGTATGGAAAACATCAGATCCATTATTAACATTCTCACTAAAGAAAAGATAAGGGAAAAAAGAAAAGGTGACATTCATCTACTAATTATTTGTCTTCAGCCTACCCAGCCAGCCTAGGAAGCTCATTCTCCATTTGTTGCTGAACAAAAAGCATTTGTCTAATCCTTAAATGAAGACCAGGCATGTGGTATTAATGCTTGCCTGATTATAGCATTTCAGCCAAATGTCTGAGAGATCTGGATAGGTTTCCTCCTAAGGTATCATCATAATCATTTTTAAAAGTGGAGAAAAGTTTGGAGATTTAAACAAGAACAAGATGAACAAATATACCATTAGAAAGAGAGGCAAAGGATGAGAACTCGTAGACAGTTTAGCAAAGAAGAAATACAAATGGCAAATAAGCCTGAAAAAAGAAAAGGACCCAACTCAGGAGAAATACAGTATAAAATAGTAGTAACATTAAATATTTGTGAGTGTGCAAGAAGTGAGCTGTATAGGTAGAAGTCTCCATTTGGATATCTATCATATATATTTCTGGGTCAAAAAATACAGTATTTTTTGGATTTGTATGATAGATAGATTTTAGGAGTTTGTCATAGGAATTAATCACTGATATGTACAAAGGTCTAACTACAGGAATGGTCAATATAGCACTGTTTATAATACTGAAAAGTGAAAAAAACCTAGTTGTCTCACAATAGTGGATTAGCTAAATAAACTTTGGTTGATTGATACAATTGAATATCATGAAGCTACTCAAAATCAAATTGTGGAAAGGTGTTTCCAAAATATTGTTAGATAAAAGTTTATAAAAGAGTACACATAATATGATCACAGTTTGTTGAAAAAATTTTTTCCATCTTAGGAAAAAAAGGTAATAAGCATGATATACACCAAAATGTTAACAAATGAGAGATCTCTTTGTGGAAAAATTATGTGTGACTTTCATTTGATGGTTTCTTTAAGCAATATTTCCTAAAAATTCTAAATAAACAGGTATTACTTTCAAAATAAGAAAAAATGTTATTTATAATGCAGAGAAAAGGACTATAAACAAGTCCACACCCCAGACCCACTGACTTTCTCTCTCTGCTCTTTCTGTGATAAAGAACATGCATTCTTAACACAGAGAGCTCTAAACCCCAACCTGCCCCACCTAGTGCTTTCCTGCTTGCATCAACACACTTCCCTTTTAGGCACACATGGAAAATGAATTCTGAGGGAGCTTAAGTCATATCCTGAACTTGAATGGCACACAAACTTATTTGGGGAAATGATTCCTGAATATGGCCAATACCTGCCTGGTGAGAAAAACTTCATTAATTACCAGCTGGTGAAGAGTCAACTGTAAGATTCATTTACTCTTTGTTTACTTATTTGGAGGAGGGTGTGAACCTGGAGCTCTTCCTTCACTGAATCCCTTAATTTCCTTCCCTTCTGTCTTTAAATGTGTCCATATTCTCACTGCCTCCTTTCTTCAAGGAATCAGCCCCACTTTACCTGTGTTCTTGGTCCTCTCCATCCCATTTCTTAGGTAGGAAATCTTGACCAATTTCTATATCTCCATCTTTACTTCCTCTCACATTGGTAGAGTTGGAAACAAAATGACTCTCTAGCTGAACCTACCAGCATCCTTTCTGTCCTGCTTTGTTACCAATGACCTTTCTCCTGGTCTAAGAGAACTGATCTGACAGCCCCTGCCAACACCACAGGTCTACCCTGCACACTTCTTTCCATAAGGTCTTCTCAAAACACAAGTGTCATCTTGTCCCTACCCCACTTAACTTTCTAACCATTACCTGCAACAGAGCTTCCCCAATTGTGTGTGTGTGTGTGGGGGGGGGTAGGTTCAACTTTCAAAATGCCTTAAAAAAGATCTAATAAGGAAAGTCCACATCAACTCCATTCAATATCTCTCATCTTGCAAAGGAAGTTCAACACTTTTGATTGATATTTTCTATTTTATATTTCTGTTTAGTAACTTAGTTGAATAATCAAATATGCCTTTGGTTAATACAGACTGGAAATAAAATTACTGTAAATCAATGCTTTTTCTTTAGTCACCAAATCTTACATACCTGTGGTAGTCCTTGGGATTGAGCAGAGGAGAAGAGACCTATTACGAAGGGTCTTTAGTATTGAAAAGGCTGGGAATCACTTGTCCACAGGTTAAGATACTAATTCCTGGGCACAGTATTCAAAGTTTCCTGCACCATCTGACTCTTCCAAACTTTCTCCTTCTGCCACGCCTCCACATACACCCAATGCTCCAGTTACTAAGAGTTTTTCACCTCTTTCCATTCCTCTGGGTCTTTGCTTAAGTTGGTTCTTCTACCTTGAGCTTTTCCCCTCCCACTAAATTTCATCTCATCCTTTAAGGCCTTGCTCAGAATGCATTCCCCTGGAGAAACATTTCCCTAGTCCCCAGTTGGAATTAATATCCCTTTCCTTGAGCTCCCAGAGGTCCTTTACACTTCATTTCTGGTCTGCAACAGACCAGGCCTTATTATTGTTATTTGTAACACGGCTTTCTCCTCCTAATCCCTTTGAGGGCAATGACCAGTTGTAGCAATGTTGCTACAGCACCTGCTGGGTCTTGGCCATGTTAAAGGCTCATTGACTATGTGTTGACAGGCTTGAATTTCAGACTGTGATCCCATTTTTTTATGAGAACCATGTGGATCACAATTTACTAAACCCAAGTTTCTTTCTGATCAAGGCAACATCTCACAACAGTAAACCGGTTTAGAAACTTTGGAGCAAACTACACTGCCTTGAATTTCATATCTACCACTTATCAGTTGGTGACCTTGAGCAAGTCACTTAATCTTGCTATGTCTCAGTTCACTATCTGGATAATGAGTGAAAATAACTCCCAGGATGGTTGTGAGGAGTAAATAAAAATAGCTTTAAAATGTCTGTTACATAGTAGATTTTTTATGAATTTTATTTTCCTCCCTCTATGAGAAGTGAACTTGGTTAGTGCCATAGTCCCAGGCAACTCCATTCATAAAAAAGAAAACTTTAGTCCTGGTTGGTGTGACTCAGTGGATTGAGTGCTAGCCTTCGAACCAAAAGGTTACCAGTTTGATTCCCAGTCAAAGCACATGCCTGGGTTGCAGACCAGGTCCCTGGTTGGGGGTGTGCGATAGGCAACTAATCAATGTTTCTCTTACACATTGAGGTTTCTCTCTCTTTCTCCCTCCCTTCCCCTCTCTCTAAAAACAAAGAAACAAACTAACTAACAAACAAATAATTTTTTAAAAAAGAAAACTTTAAGCTCTCACTTCAGAAGGATACTTTGGATTTAGCATTCAGGGCTATAATTTGGCTTCACAACTTACCCCCTTCTCCACCCCAACTTCAACCCATCACTACTATGATTAAATGGCTTTGCTTCAGCTCCTGTCTATAAATTACATCCTTGCTCATTTTCAACAAATTCCTGGACATGTTTACATCATGGGAATGCAATATTGCCCCTCAGTTATCTGATTGAAATTCTGACCTTATTTCTTCTTTAAAAAACTTCTTGCAAATAGATGTTCCAATGCAGGCATTGCATTTATCAAGGCCGAGGAAAGTCCTTCCAAAATTGTAGCTGGTTCTGACTTGGGGCACCAGAGAAGGAGAAGGAGGAGCTGGCGAGGAGACAGGACAGCTCAGGGCTGAGACCCAAAGCAGCAGGGCTGGCCAGCCCAGGCAAGGAGCAGCAGCCTCAGGGCCCAGCCGGGACTCCATCAGGGCCCAGGACGCCAGCTGCAGCCTTCAGCTGTCCGCTCAGGGCTGTGCTGAGGCAAGTCTTGGCAAAAGAAAGGGGGCTGGCTTTAGGGTGTTGACCCCATCCCAGCCTCCCAGATTTCTGCTTGAGGATGCTAAGGAGCTTGGGGCTAATGAGGCTGGGGAGGAGATGAGGAAGTACCTGGAGGATGCTGATAACACCGTTTCCAGAGTTACTCTTCCTCTGCCTGTGGTGGCTGCTGCAGGCTGGGAGGGGCTGACTGGCAGATTTTGGAAAGGACAATGATTAAGGCTACCCTGTGCAATCCTTTTGACAAACACGGGATATCCTGGCTAAGCAGGAAAGTCCATGCAGGATGTATATCCGACCTGGGTTCCACCTGGGAGTTTCAAAGGACCCAGAAGAACTCTGCCTTCACTGTTTTAATTCTGGATCTCTGTGTCCCTATGTGTGTGGGCACACACATGCACACACACACCAATTTCCCCTCAGTGGATAATTTGCAGTGGATAATTTGGCCTGCCTCTTGACCAAACATTCCTCTTTCATTTGGACCATGTTTTGGATGTGAAATAACTAGAAGTCAGTTTGCTAGCCATTAAGTGGCACATTTAATACTGATTTGAACAGCAAAGGCTTTGCTGCTTAGGGAATAGAAAAACTCAGGTTAGTACATGCTTCAGTTCCTCCTTTTCACCTGAGAAATAGAGTGGAAAGGGAACTTGGTGGCTTCTGGTTGGATGAGGGGAACTCCAAAAAGATCTCACTGCCTGAACCTGAACCTGAAGCTGTGTTCAACCCCTGGACCCCCATGCCTGAAAGTCCCTCCTCCTTTTACCACCCTGACTCACTTCTCAGTGGATGGCCTGATTTGGTGAGATTCACCTTCTTCCTTACACCAAGATAAGGTCCACAGCATGGAGTAGACAGGACTGCTAATTTAGGAATAGAGAACCTGTGAGGACCAAATCATGGAAGGCATGTTTAGGCCTGGGGAAGGAAAGAGGAAGGAAAGAGGGTGACAAGGGTGGCTTCAGGAGAATTGGGGGATTTTGCTAAAGATTAGTGGGAAGAAGAGGATAATAGCAGTTTTCTGATAGTTAAGCATGTCCTTACTAGCCAACTGCGTATCCTCCTCAGTCAAATGTCTGATGATGTTTATTTTTTATTGCTATATCATGAGAATTCTTTGTACATTCACCAGTCTTTTGTTGCATATGTGGCTTGCAAATATTTTCTCCCAGATGGTAACTTGTCATTGATCTTCTTAACAGGGTCTTTCTCAGAGTAAAAGTTTTATTTTGATGAAGTCCAATTTGCCAATTTTTCCTTATATGGATCATGCTTTTAGTATCAAATGTAAGAACTCTTTGCCAAATTCTAAGTCTCAAAGACTTTCTCCTATAGTTTCTCTTGTTGTAAATGTTTTAGTTTTGTATTTTACATTTAAGTCTATGGTCCATTTTGAATTAATTTTTATATAAGATGTCATTAGGTCAAGGTTCATATTTATGCTGATGGAAGGCCAACTGCTACAGCACCATTTGTTGAAAAGACTATTCTTCAAAAACTATTGAATTGGTTTTGCACATTTGTCAAAAATCACTTGTATGTACTTGTATGTGGATATGTTTGGGTTCTCTATTCTGTTCCATTGATATATGTGCCTATTCCTCCGTCAATAACACACCACAATCTTGATAATTATAGTTGTAAAATTAGTGTTGAAACTGAGTACAGTGATTTCTCCCACTTCTTTTCAAAGCTATTTTAGTGGTTTAAGTTCATTTACCTTTTCATAAAAATTTTATTTTACTTCTTTAAATTTTATTTTATTGATTATGCTATTGTAGTTGTTCCAGTATTTCCCCCTTTGCCTCTCTCCACCCAACACCCCCTACTCCCTCAGGCAATCCCCATACCATTGTTCATGTCCATGGGTCATGCATGTAAGTTCTTTAGCTACTCCATTTCCTATATTGTATTTTACATCCCCATGCCTATTATTTAACTACTAATTTCTACTTCTTAATCCCTTTACCCCCTCACTCATTTCCTGACAACCCCCTCCCATCTGGCAACCATCGAAATGTTCTCTGTATTCATGATTCTGTCTGTTTTTCTTGTTTGCTCACTTTAGTTTTTAGATTCAGTTGTTGATAGACTTGTTTTTTTGCCATTTTATTGTTCATAGTGTTGATCTTGTTTATCTTAACTAAGTCCCTTCAACATTTCATATAATAATGGTTTGGTGATGATGAACTTCTTTAGTTTTTTCTTGTCTGGAAAGCTCTTTATCTGCCTTTTGAGTCTAAATGATAGTTTTGCTGGATAGAGCAACCTTGGCTGTATGTCCCTGCTTTTCATGACTTTGAAAATTTCTTGCCAATCCCTCTAGCCTGCAAAGTTTCTTTTAAGAAACCAGCTGACAGTCTTATGAGAACTCTCCTGTATGTAACTACCTTTTTTTCTCTTGCTGCTTTTAAGATTCTCTCCTTATCTGTAACCTTTGGCATTTTAATTATGATGTGTCTTGGAGTGGGCCTCTTTGCATCCATCTTGTTTGGGTCTCTGTGCTTATTAGACTTGTATGTCTATTTCCTTTGCCAAATTAGGGGAATATCCTTTCATTATTTTTTCAAATAGATTTCCAGTTTTTTGCTCTTTCTCTTCTCCTTTTGGTACCGCTATGATGCAAATGTTGGAACACTTGAAGTTGTCCCAGAGTCTTCTTACACTTCCTCATTTTTTTGTATTCTGTTGTTTTGATGGGTTGTTTTTGCTTCCTTATGTTCCAAATCATTGATTTAATTCTTGACTTCATCCACTCTACTGTTGATTCCTTGTAAACTGTTAAGTCAGTTAGTGTATCCTTCATTTCTGACTGGACCTTTTTTATGTTGTTGAGGTCCTAACTAAGTACCTTGAGCATCCCTATAACCAGTGTTTTGAACTCTGCATCTGATAGATTGCTTATTTCCATCTTCTTTGGTTCTTTTTCTGGACTTTTGATCTGTTCTTTCATTTGGGCCATGTTTCTTTGTGTCCTCATTTTGGCAGCCTCCCTGTGATTGTTTCTATGTACTAGGTAGAGATGCTTTGACTCCGTGACTTGGTATGATGGCTTAATGTAGTAGGTGTTCTGTAGTGTCCAGTGGCACAGCCTCTCCTGCCACCCAAAGTGGGTAGTCAAGGTGCACCCTTCACGTGGGCTGACTACACCCTCCTTTTGTAGTTGAGCCTTGATTGCTGTTGGCAGATTAATGTGAGGGATTTACCCAGGCCAGTCAGCTTCAAGGACTGGCTATGATCACTGACCACCATCCTTCATCCTCTGTGGAAGATGAGCTGTACAGGAGCGAGGTGGTGGTACTCTGACGTGGCCTATAGTTTTCCACTGGGTGCACAGGTTATGGGGTTTCCTCAGTGGTGCAGGCCAAGGTCAGCCCCATCTGTGTTCTTCCTGGGCCGCCCTGTATGGGCTATAAAGCAATATGAGATGGCTCCTACTTGTGCTGAGCTTGGACAGTCCCAGGCAAAATGAAGCTGTGAATCTAGGCTGGCTGCTGCTAGTGCCAGTCCTGGGACAACTTAGCAAGAAGTATGGGGGTCTGGGGGTTCCCTGAGGCTGGCTGTTGCTTGTTTGAGAGGATTTAGGAGATTGTGAAGCATGAGCCAACATCGGGCATTCATATGGAAAAGCCACTGTTAACAGCTTAGGTGGGCCCATAAGTTGGGTGAGACAGAACCTCAAGGGCTCTCCAGGGTGGGGCAAATAGTGTTAGCCAGGTTGATGGAGTCTCAGATATGGTATTTGCCTGCTGGCTCTGTGGATCTATGGGGGGGACAGTTCAGAAAAGTTACAATGGCCTCTGACCATCTTTCTGTCTGGGAGAAAGCTGTCCCCCAGCTCTCACATTGATGCCAGACACTCCAGTTTCTCCCCCTATGCCACTGGTGTCTTTCAAGCTGCTATCCTGGTACTGGGTCTCAGAGGGAGTGAGTCTGAGTAAGTCTGTGTGTGGGTTGTTTAAGAGGAACTGCTTGGAACTCCAGCAGCGTTTTCCTCAGACTCAATCCCCACTGGTTTTTGCAACCAGAAGTTATGGTGACTTATCTTCCTGGCACTGGAACACTGGGCTGGGGAGCCTAGTGTTGGGCTGGGACTCCTCACTCCTGAAATATCCTTTCTGAATTTTTATCTATGACACATGTATGTGGGACCAGTCCATTCCATGTTTCCATCTCTCCTACCAGTCTGCATGAATGTGGTTTCTTTAATTCCACAGTTGCTGGACTTTCATCAACTCAACTTCTGACAGTTCTGAGTTCTGGTTGTTCTATAGTTTAGTTGTAATTTTGATGTGGTAGTGCAAGGAGGCAAGCTGTGTTTATCTATGAGTCCACCTTGAACAGAAGTCCATAAAAATTTTAGAATACCCTTGTCTATATCTATAAAAATCTCTCTGGAATTTGATAGGAACAGAGTTAAATTTGTATGTCAAATTGGTTAAATTTATTCCTAAGTATGTTATTGTTTTTTATGCTATTGTGAATAAGATTCTTTTTCCAGATATTTTGCTGTTAATGCATAGAAATGCAACTGATTTTTGTATGTTGATTTTGTATTCTGCAACTCCACTAAATTTGATGATTAGTTATAACAGGTATTTTAGTGAAGTCTTTAGGGTTTTCTACACGTGAGATCATGTCATCTGCAAATAAAGACAATTTTACTTCTTCCTTTCTGATTAGAGCACCATCTCTCTATCATCTATCTATCTATGATCTATCTATCTATCTACCTACCTATCATCTATCTATCATCTATCTATCTATATCTATCATCTATCTATTTTTCCTGATTGCTCTGGTTAGGACTTCTATTACTATGTTGAATAAGAGTGGTGAGAATTGGCATACGTCTCTTTGTCCTGATCTTAGAGAAAAAGCTTTTAAACTTGCACTGTTAAGTGTGATATTAGCTGTAAGGTTGTCATATATGGTCCTTATTGTACTGAGGTACATTCCTTCTAACCCAATTTTTCGAGACTTTCTTTTTATCATGAGAGGTTACTGTACTTTATCAAATGATTTTCCTGCATCTATCAAGATGATAATATAATTTTTATCTTTTAAATTTATTGATTTCCTTATGTTGAATAATCCTTGCATCCCAGGGATGAATATCACTTATTGATGATATATGATCATGTTAATGTGCTGTTGAATTTAATTTGCTAATATTTTCTAAGAATATTTGCACCTATATTTATCAGGAATATTGGCCTATAGTTTACTTTTCTTGTAGTTTCCTTACTGATTTTGGCATTATGGTAGTGATAGCTTCATAAATAACTTGAAGAGTGTTCCCTCCTTTTAAATTTTTGGGAATATTTTGAGTAGGATTGGCATTGGTTCTTCTTTAAATGTTCAGTAGCATTCACCAGAGAAACATCTGATCCTGGGCTTTTCATTGTTCAGAGATTTTGACCTCTAATTCAATCTCATTACTCATTATTAGCCTGTTCAGATTTTCTATTTCTTCATGATTCAGACTTGGTATATTGTATATGTCCAGGAATTTATCCATTTCTTCCAGGTTATTCAATTTGTTGGTATAAAATTGCTCAAGGTAGCTTGTGATGATCCTTTGCATTTGTGTGGTATCAATTTAATGTCTCTTTTATTTTTAATTTTCTTCTGTCTTTTTTATTTATTTGGGTCTTCTTTTTTTTTCTTAGTCTAGCTGAAGATTTGTCAATTTTGTTTATCTTTTGAAAAACCAGCTCTTGGACAGCTACATAAAAAAAAAATGAAACTCAAGCACCAGCTTACACCATACACAAGAATAAATTCAAGGTGGATAAAAGATTTAAATATAAGTCATGACACCATTAAAGTCCTAGAGGAGAACATAGGCAGGAAAATCTCAGATACTTCATGCAGAAACATTTTTACTGACACGTCCCCTAGAGCAAGGGACATAAAGGAAAGAATAAACAAATGGGACCTCATCAAAATAAAAAGCTTCTGCATGGCTAAAGAAAACAGTATTAAAATAAAAAGAGAACCAACCATATAGGAAAACATATTCGCCAATGATGCCTCAGACAAGGGTTTGGTCTCCAAAATATATAAAGAACTTAAATGACTCCACTCTGAGAAAGACAAGCAACCCTATTAAAGAATGGGCAAAGGACTTGACCAGACACTTCTCCAAGGAGGACACACAGAGGATCCAGAAACACATGAAAAGATGCTCAGTATCACTAGCCATCAGAGAGATGCAAATTAAACCCACAGTGAGATACCACCTCACACCATTGAGAATGGCCATGATAAACAAGGCAACAAACAACAAGTGTTGGAGAGGATGTAGAGAAAGGGAATCCCAGAGCACTGTTTGTGAGACTGCAGACTGGTGCAACCACTATGGAAAACAGTATGGAATTTTCTCAAAAAACTAAAAATGGAACTGCCTTTCGACCCAGCAATTCCACTGCTAGGATTATATCCTAAGAACCCTGAAACATCAATCCAAAAGAACCTATGCACCCAAATGTTCATAGTTGCACAATTTACAATAGCTAAGTGCTGGAAACAACCTAGGTGCCCATCAGTAAATGAATGGATCAAAAAACTGTAGTACATTTACACAATGGAATTCTTTTTTTTAAATTTATTTTTTAATTATTATTCAAGTACAGTTTCTATCCTTTATTCCCATTCCAGCCAACCCACCCATCCCTCCCCTCCTCCCTCCCATT
>CM052552.1:45325624-45343380 GCA_028533065.1 Trachops cirrhosus
GGAGCTGGAAAGCATTATGCTAAGTGAAATAAGCCAGGCAGTGAAAGACAAATACCATATGATCTTGCCATTAACAGGAACCTAAACAACAAAACAAAGAAACAAATGAAATATAACAAAAGACACTGAAATAGAGGACAGGTATTCAGTGACCAGAGGGGAGAGGGGAGGGAATTTCAGGACAGAAGGGAAGGGTTTACAGGAACAAATATAGAGGACACATTGACAAAACTAGGGTGGTTGGAAAGGGGAGGGAGTAGGGAAGGAAGGGTTGGGCGGGCTGGAATGGGAATAAAGGATAGAAACTGTACTGAATAAACTAAAATAAATAAAAAAATTTAAAAAAAGCATGACCCATAAAAGAAAAAAAATGGACTTCATAAAAATTAAAACTTTTGCTATGTGAAAGACAGTGTTAAGATGAAAAGACAAGATACAGACTGGGAGAATATATTTGGAAACCATGCATCTAACAAAGGAGTGATATACAGAATATGTAAGGAACTCTCGAAACTCAGCTCTCTTTAAAAATTTATTTAAAAGATGAAAAAGATATGAAAGGACATTTTATGAAGGAGAATATACAGATGGCATATAGGCACATGGAAACATATTCAACATCATCTAGCAATTGGAGCAATGCAAATTAAGACCACGATGAGATATTACTACATACTTATTATAACACCTAAAATGAAAAATAAAGAAAATGCCAATGGTGGAAGAATATAAAGAAACTGGATCTCTCAGACATTGCTGAGAGGAATATAAAATGGCATAGACATTTTGGAAAACAGTTTGGCAGTTTTTTAGGGAAAAAAAAAAACATGCACTTACTGTATAGCCCAGCAATTGCACTTCTCGGGATTTATCCCAGAGAAATGGAAATTTATATTCACACACACAAAAAAAACTGCACAAATTTTTACTGTAGTTTTATTCATAATAACCAAAACCTGGAAACATAAATATCCTTAACCAATGACTTGTTAAACAAATCATGGCAGATCCATACTCAGCAATAAAAAAGGAACTATTGATACACACACAACTTGAATGAACACTAAGGCATTATGCTGAGTGAAAAGAGTGAATTTCAAAAAGTGCCATGCTGTATTTATATAACTTTCTCAAAATTATTGAGAAACAGATCAGTGGTTTCGGGTTTGGGGATGGAAATATAACAATAAAGGAATAGCAGGAGGGAGATCTTTATGATGATGGAATAGGTCTGTTTCTTGATTATGGCAGTGGTTATACAAATATATATACATGTGGTAAAATGACAAATCCATACACACATATCTTGTTTTGTGTGTATTTCCTGGTTTTGATATTCTAGCTATATAAAATGTAACTATTAGAGGAAACAATGAAGGGTTCATGAGAACTCTCTGTTCAACATTTACAACTTTTTGTAAACCAAGAGTTAATTCAAAATAAATAAACTCTTTAAAAGGAAGAAATGTAGAAACCAATGAGTAAACAAACTGTGGTATAGCCATTCAATGGAATACTACACAGTAATAAAAATGGAATAATCTGATTCACATAACATGGTTCTCAAAACCGTGGTCTCAAAAACATCATGCTAATTTAAAATAAGTTTTACTCAAAAGGAATATATATTGCTTGATTCCATGTAACTGAAGTCCTAGAACAGAAAAAACTAATCTATGATGAAAAAATCAGAACAGTGGTTTTGGGGTTGAAGATTAACTAGCAAGGGCATGAGGAAGCATTCTGGAGTTATGGTGCTATTCTGTATCTTGATAGGGATTTGGGTTACAGAGGCACATAGAGCAAAGATTCAGTAAATGATGCTGGAATAATCTATTATTCTTATACAAGATAAAAGTAGATTCCAACAAAAAAAATCATTCCAAAGGATTCAATACTTAAATATAAAAAATAAATCTCTTAAATTTTAGGATAAAACATGGGAGAATATATTTATAACTTTGGGGAAAAGAAGCTCTTGATAATTACATAAAAATAAACAAGAAAGAAAACAATATGAAGTTTACAAAGTCACCATAAACAGACTCAAAATATAAGTCACAGTTTGGTAGAAGATACTTGCAGCACATATATCTAACAAAGGATTAGTTTTATATATATATTCTTTTAAAACCAACTAAACCAACTAAGCAAACAGTCAAATAGAAAAATGGGCACAGGATATAACTACACAATTCAAAGGGGAAAGACCTCAAATGACTACTAACCATATGAAAAGATTTTTTCAAACAATAACATTGAGGACAATTAAAAAGAATGAGGTATTATTTCATAACCATTATATTGGGAAAAAATAATGTCTGAAAACACCAAGTGTGAGGATATAGATAAGGAGAATATAGTGCTGGTGATAGGGTAAATCATTACAACCACTTTGGAAAACAATCTTGCATTGTCTATTGATGCTCATACACCATGCCCCAACAAGCAATTCCACTTCCATGTGTCTTTCCTAGAGGAACTCATTTGTGTACCTGAAGAGACAGAAATGAGTGTTCATTGAAGCAGTGTTTGAAATAGCAAGAAATGAAAACCATCTGTTAGCAGCATTTGACACATTCAATCATTCCCTCTTTCTAGAAACATTTCCTTCATTTGACTTCCAGATAGCTTCCTCTTGGTTTTCTTCTTACTTCATTAGTTCCATTTTATTGCTGGATCCTCCTCCTCTTCTTGATATTTATATAATGGAGTATTCTTGGAGTCCCTCCACACCTGTTCTTAATTGATCTAATAATTTTGACTTCAAATACCATCACCAATCACCATCCTGGATCTCTCTCCTAACCTTCACTTGGATATCCAACTGCCTATTTGACATCACTGATTGGATATGAAATTGAGAGTGCAACATGTTAACATGTCCAGAACCAAACTCTTAATTTCCCTCCAATCCCCAATCATCCCCAGGTTTCCCCATCTTAGTAAATGACATCACCATTCACCCAGCCACTCAGCATAAAATCTCAGGGTCAAACTTAACCCATCTCTTTTGCTCACATCCTTGATATCATGCTTTCCTTCACATTCCTCATTGAGCCCTGGTCTAATCCATAATCACTTCTTATCTGGACTGCTATAATTGATTTCTTGCTATCTCCCAATTTTTCTTCTAACCCTCCTACAGTCTGCTTTCCTCAAGTGTACAGAGATATCTTGGAAACATGTATGCCCTGTGTGGCCAGAGAGGAGCTATGACTTCCCACTTTTGGTACAAAAATCCAACTTCTTCTGACCTCTGTTAACCCTCTGAGTTCATCTCCTATGTAACCCCCTACCCAAGGTCACAATGCTTCAGCCACAATGGCTTTCTTCTGTTCTTGAATATACCAACATTATTCCTACACTAGGGACTTTGCATTTGATGTTAGTTCTGCCATAGATGTGAGTACATGTTACTGACTCCTTTGCCACATAGACTGGTAGACACAATGGGGAAAGGATTTAGAGTGACAAAAGGCCTCCTTAACATTGTGAATATTTGCATCAATAACATTTATTTTTGACTTAAAGAAGTGTGCTGCTACATATTGCAATGTCCTAGAAAACACACGGTAGGGGCAGAGAATGAGTCCAAACTCAAAATCAAATCCTTGGCAGAAACTCTAAATGGGATAGAAATTCACACAGTGCAGCAATGAAGAAGCTTTATTTCCAAAGGACAGAACTGAGCACAAAGAGGTTTAACCTAGAACTAGAACATGTCCCTGAGGGTACAAGTCCAGGTATTGGGATGTCTTCCTATATAAATGATGTATTAGTTTGGTTAGGCTTCCATAACAAAGCACCAAGAAGGTGGGGGGGGGTGCGTTTAACCAATAGATATTTATTTTCTCACAGCTCTGGAGGCTCAAAGTCCAAGATCAAGGTGTTAGGCGTGTTGTTTCTTCTGAGACCTCCCTTCTTTGTTTGTAGATGGCTGCCTTCTCCCTGTTTGTCACATGATCTTCCCTCTCTGCCTCTGTCCTAATCTCCCCTTTTTATAAGGACCTCAGATATACCGGATTAGAGCCTATCCTAATGACATCATTTAATCTCAGTTGCCTTTTTAAAGGCCTTATCTCCAAATATACTGACATTCTAAGGTACTGGGGGTTAGGACTTCAACATATGAATTGGAGGGGACCCAATTTTGCCCATAACAAATGGCTTAACATATTTTCTTTTGGACAATGGGGACAGATATCTGAAATATTCCAGTTCTTATTTTTCTTCTTTACACCTTGGCCTTCAGAAAAGTTTAATCAACATTGTTTCATAGTGTTGAGAAGAACAAAAGGAGGTGTGATATTCCTTACATTTACCCCTTTTATAACACCAAGAGGCAGAGAAAGCAGGATATAATAAAGGGGACCATGTGCAGGAACTAGTGCTAGAGGGACAAGTACAATGATGGAAGGGGGTCCCTTGGAAAAGCTGTAAGTTATGGGTAGGGACAGGAGCCCCAGAGAAGCACCACTGTGTGAAGAACTCATCTGTGTGACCTAAATCCCCCTCTCCACTATTTGCCATATGAAGGAGACCGGACAAGAAGGGATTAAGTGATCCAGATTCACTTATCTATTCTTTCAAAAATATTTATTGAACACGTATCATATGCAAGTATTAAGAAACAAAACAGACAAGGTCCCTCCCACACATTGTGGTGAAAGAAAGAGACAATGATGAAATAAATGTAATTGTAAGTAGAAAAAAAACTCGAGTAAGGAAATGGAAAGTGAAGAAGGGATGATATTTAAGACAAAGTGATGAAGGGACCCTCTCTGAAGAGCTAACTTTGAAAAACATCTGAATGAAGGGAGAGAGGAAGCTAGATCAGGGATATAGTGAAGCATCCTAACATGGAAGGAAGAAGAGTGGGTGGGGCAGAGTGAAAGTGAGAAGGAGAGGCAGAGAGAGGGACACAGAGAGAGAGAGACAGGGAGAGATTTCCAAAACTCCATATTCATTTATCCATTTTGAGACTATATAGATTGGGTTTTATGTCAGACACAAAGATGTGCCCCTCAGATTGTTCTTCAAGAAAGAACTTGCTGTCATGTTTTGAAAAGTGTGATTAACTAACTGGGAGATTCAAGATGGCAGAGGAGTGAGGGGAAGCTACACTAACCTCCCCCTAGGACCAATCTGGAATTATAACTAAATTGTGGCATATTCATCCAGAATAAACAACTGAACAATAGTGGGGGAGAAGCCTTATAAACATGAACAGACAGAGGAAGCAGCTTCACCATGATGTGACTGTATGGAGTGTGGAGAAATGAGAGGGCTGGCTGGGTTTCCATGGGGGACAGCTGAAGTGCTAGGGGAATATTTCAGTGACCAGGGGTTCCCTGTAAGAAGTGTGGGGCTTAAGCCCAAAGCTGGGCTCCCCAGTCTATACCACCAGAGCCTGAAAGGAACCCAGATACATCCAGCTGTGAAAAGCAGTGGAGATTGTCTGCCAAGGAGAGAGGCTGGAGACACCGAGAGCCTCTTAAAAGGCCAACACACACAATTTTGTTTGCAGCCACTTAACCTGGGTTCTGGCAAAGGGAGGGCAGAGAAGACTAGAGACACTTGAGGAGGGACTAGGGCTGATGACTTTGGGGAAAGAACTGAGAGAGCAGCCACCAGGATTCTGGTGCTGAGTCATCCCCATACTGTAGGAACCATCTTGCCCAGGCAGACCACTCTCTATGAGTGGCTTCAGCCTAAGGGGAAACAATAACCCCACCTGCAGGAATTACTCTGTCCCACCCCATTTTGCTTAAGCCTGACTCCTGATTACAGAGTGACTAGGTTAAGAACTGAAGGAGTCAGCCACAGATGGTAGATCCGTGGTAGTCTTAAATGGGCTGCCTAAGGCCAGACTGGGACACCACCTGACATCACCAGAGGTGGATCCAGAAAAAAAAAAACACAACACAGTGCACCTGCAAAACATACAAGATATGGTGGGCAGAGAGACTCAGTCAGTCAGCTGGAGGAAAAGATCCACAAAAGAAGGGCTCAACAACAATGAAAACCCAATTACAACAAGAGGGCCAACTTAATGGCATAAAGGGCATCCCAAGAGAATCAAGCTCAGGAGATCAAAGATACTGCACCACTGAATCCCACAAGTCTCTTACATTAGAAGTTCATGCCACAAAGACAGGGAGTCAAAGCAGATCAATCTAAGAAGCAGAAACAAACAAGAAGAGTCTCCCCTAAAATGAGGAGACAAAGAAATAACCCCCAATCAAAAGGAAAGGCAAAATCTCCAGAAAGAGTGCTAAATGAAAAGAGGTAAGTAAATTATCAGACATTGAGTTCAAAATAATTGCTATAAGGAAGCTCAATGAGCTCAGTAAGAACTACAAAAAATTCCAAGGATGATACAAGGAACTTACTACAAACTAAACCAGCATGAAAAAAATAGATAGAAACTATCAATAAGAAACAGGAAGAAATGAAGAATATAATATCTGAAATGAAGAAAATGCTAGAAGGAATTAAAAGCAGACTAGATGAAGTAGAGGACCTAATCTGTGAGCTGGAGGACAAGGTAGAAAAAAATTCCCAAACAGAGTAGCAAAACAAAAAAAGACTCAAAAAGAATGAAGAGGGTTTAAGAAAGCTAGAGGACAACATGAAACATAACAATACCCACATCATAGGAATACCAGAAGGAGAAGAGGAGTAAGGTATAGAAAATCTGTTTGAAAAAGTAATGACAGAAGACTTACCTACCTTGATGAGAGAAAAAAAATCACACAACTCCAGGAAGGACAGAGGGTCCCAATCAAGATGAATCCCAAGAGGCCTACTCCAAGAAACATCATAATAAAAATAGGAAAATTTAAGGACAAAGAGAGAATATTAAAGGCAGCAAGGGAGAAACAGCTAGTAACATACAAGGGAACCTGAATAAGGCTATCAGCAGATTACTCAGCAGAAATGTTAAAAGGCAGAAGGGAATGGCAAGAAATATTCCAAGTAATGAAAAGCAAAGGCCTGCAACCAAGACTACTATACCCATCAAGACTCTCATTTAAAATAGAAGACAAAATAAGGAGCTTCCCAGACCAAATAACAGGCTAAAAACACATCTCCACCAAACCACCATTGCAAGACATGCTAAAGGGAATGTTTTAAGAAGATGAAGAAAAAGAGAGAGAGAGGAACACAGATACAAAGGGGGTAAAATGGCAATGAATAAGTACCTATCAATAATAACCTTAAATGGAAATGGATTAAATGCTCCAATCAAAAGACATAGGGTAGCTGAATGGATAAGAAAACATAACATGCATAAATGCTGCCAACAAGAGATCCATCTCAGAACAAAAGATCTACACAGACTGATACTGAAGGGATGGAAAAAATATTCCAAGCAAACGGAGTTGAAAAATAAGCTGGGGTAGCAATACATATATATCAGACAAAATAGATTTCAAAACAAAAGCCATAAAAAGAGACAAAGAAAGACAATATATAATACTTAAGGGAACAATCTACCAAGAAGAAATAATCATTCAAACATATATGCACACAACTTAGGAGCACAAAAATATATAAGGAAAACCTTGGAGGACTTCAAGAAATACATCAACAGCAACACACTTATAGTAGAGGATTTTAACATCACATTGTCAACAATGGATTGATTTTCCAAGCAAAGAATCAACAAGGATATTGTGGCATTGAACAGCACTCTAGGTCAATGGACTTAACTGATATGTACAGAACTTTTCACCCTAAGGAAGCTAAATATACATTCTTTTCAAATGCACATGGAACATTTTCAAAGTTAGACTACATGGTAGAACACAAAACAAGCCTCAACAAACTCAAGAAAATTGAAATTATATCAAGTATCTTTTCAGATCACAATGGCTTGAAACTAGAAACCAACCTCAAGGAAAAAAATTTAAAAATATTAAAATTCATGGAGACTGAATAACATGCTATTAACTAATGAATGGGTTAACAATGAGATCAAGGAAGAAGTCAAAAAGTTTCTGGAAACATGAAAATGAACACACAACAGCCCAAAACCTGTGGGACACTGCAAAAGCAGTCCTGAGAGGGAAGTTCATAGTGTTATCGGACTACCTAAAAAAAGATATAAACATTTCACAAACAAGCAAGCAAAATATAACCAGAGACTTTGAAATTAAGAGCTGACAGTAACCAGAGAGAAGGTGTGAGGGGATAATGGGAAGAAAGGAAGAAGGGTTTTCAGGAACATATATAAAGGACACATGGACAAAACCAAAGGGGGTAGGATCAAGGGTGGGAAGTGGGGATGACTGAGGTGGGGGGAGTGCTAGTGGGAAAATGGAGAAAACTGTACTTGAACAACAACAAAAAAGGTAAAAAAAATTTTAAACATATAAACATTTCAAATAAACATCCAAACCATACATCTACAAGAACTGGAGGAACAACAAAAAACAAAGCCCAAAGATAGGTGAAGGAAGTCAATAATCTAAACCAGAGAGAATTAAATGACAAAAAGACTAAAAGAACAATTCAAAGGGTCAAAAAATCCAGGAGCTGCTTCTTTGAAAACATAAACAAAATAGACAAGCATTTAACCAGACATCAAGAAAAAAAGAAAGAAGACCCAAATAAATGAAATAAGAAACAATAGAGGAGAAATTAAAACTGATAACAAAAAAATACATAGGATTGTCAGACATTACTATGAACAAGAAATGTGACAACCTGAGAAAAATGGACAAATTTCTAGAAACATGTAATCCTCCAAAACTGATGAATAAGAAGCAGAAAGTCTGACCACACTTATAACAGCTAGTGAAATTCCACCAGTAATAAAAAAAAAACTCCAGATACACAAAAGCCCTGGACTGGATGGCTTCACGGAAGAATTTTACTGAATATTTGGGGAAGAGCTAACTCATATGCCTCTCAAACTATTCCAAAAATTTCATCAAGTGGAAAGATTCCCAAAATCTTTTCATGAGGCCAGTATTATTCTAATTCCAAAACCAGGTAAAGATCCAACAAAGAGAAAACTCCAGGCCAATATCGCTGATGAATATAGATGCTAAAATCCTCAAGAAAACTGACAAACCAGATCCAGCAATACATTAAGAAAATCATACACCATGATCAAGTGGAATTCATCCCAGGAATACAAGGAAGGTATAATATTACAAATCTTTAAGTAATAAACCACATAAACAAAATGTAAGACAAAAATCACATGATCATATCAATAGATGCTAGAAAAAATATTTGAGAAAGTACAGCACCCATGTATGATAAAAATGCTCAGCAAAGTGGAAATTCAGGGAGCATACCTGAATATAATAAAAGCCAAATATGAGAAACCTACAGCCAACATCATACTCAAGGGGCAAAAACTAAAAGCTTTCCCACTAAGATCAGGAACAAGTCAAGGGTGTCCCCTTTCACCACTTCCATTCAACATAGTATTGGAAGTCCTAGCCACAGTGATCAGACAAGAAAAAGAAATAAAACAAATCCAAATTGGAAAGAAGGAAGTAAAACAATCATTGTGTGCAGAGGACATGATAGAGTACACAGAAAACCCTATAGGCCCCACCAGAAAACTACTTGACATAAGTGAATTTGGCAAAATAGCTGGATACAAAGTCAATATTCAGAAATCGAGGGCACTTTTGTACATTAACAATGAAATATCAGAAACAGAATCTAGAAAAAAATCCCATTTACAAGACAAATAAATAAATTATCTAGGAATAAACCTAACCAAGGAGGCAAAAGACCCACACTTGGAAAACTATGGAATACTGAAGAAAGAAACTTAGGAAGGTACAAATAAATAGAAACATATACCGTATATATGGATTGGAAGAATTAATATCATTAAAATGTCCTTACTACCCAAAGCAATCTATACATTGAATGCAATACCTACTAAAATACCAATGACATATTTTACAGATTTAGGACAAATATTTCAAAAATTTGTATGTTACAAAAAAGGACTCTGAATAGCTGCAACAATCTTAAGAAAGTAGAACAAAAGTAGGGGTGATCACAATACCTGATGTCAAACTATACTACAAGGCCACTGTAATCAAAACAGGTTGGTACTGGTGTAAGAACAGTCATATAGATCAATGGAACAGAATAGAGAGCCCAGAAATAAACCCAAGTCTCTATGGTCAATTAACACTTAATAGAGTAAAAATACCCTCTTTAACAAGTGATGTTGGGAGATCTGAACAGCTTCATGCAAAAAAATTGAAACTAGACTACCAACTTACACCATACTAAACTAAACCAGACTAAACTCCAAATGGATAAAAGTCTTAGAGGAAAACATGGGCAGTAAAATTTCAGATATCCCAAGGAGCAATAACTTCACCAATATATCCCCTAGGGCAAGGGAAATAAAGGAAAGAATACACAAATGGGAATATATCAAATTAAAAAGCTTCTGCACTTCTAAAGAAAATGAAAATCAGCAAAATGAAAAGGGTGCCAATTATATGGGAAAACATATTTGCCAACAATACCTTGGACAAATATATAAAGATATCACATGACTCAATGCCAGGAAGAGAAACAATCCAATTAAAACATGGGCAAAGGATCTGAACAGACACTTCTCCAAGGAGGACATACAGATGGCCCATAGATATGTAAAGGATGCTCAGCATCACTAGTCATCAGAGAGATGCAAATTAAAACCCCAATGTTTTATGCACTTCATGCCAGTCAGGATGGCAATCATTAACAAATCAACAAACAAGCACTGATGAGGATAGGAAGAAAAGGAAACCCTAGTGTACTGTTGGAGGGGAATACAGACTGGTGGATCCACTGTGGAAAACAGTATGGCATATCCTCAAAAAACTAAAAATGGAACTGCCTTTTGATGCAGTGATTCCACTGTTGGGATCATACCCTAAGAATCCTGAAACACCAAATCAAAAAACCTATGCACTTCAATGTTCACAGCAGCATTATTTACAATAGCCAAGTGGTGGAAACAGCCTAATTGCCTATCAGTAAATGAGTGGATCAAAAATGTGCATTTAGACAATTGAATATCATGCAGCAGAAAGAAAAAAGGAACCACATGGATGGAACTGGAGAACATTTTACTAAGTGAAATAAGACAGGCAGTGAAAGACAAATACCATATGATCTCACCTATAGGTGGAACCTAATGAACAAAGGAAACAAGTGAGCAAAATAGAAGTAGAGGCATGGAATTAAGGAGCAGACTGACAGAGACTAGAAGGGAGGAGGGAGGGGGATAAGGAGTAAAGAGGGAGAAGGGACTAGTTAAAGAACATATATAAATGACTCATGGACATGGACAACAGGGTGGGGATTGACTGTGGGTGTAGGGGTAAGTGAGGTAAGGGAGAGCAATGGGGGGAAATTGGAACAGCTGTAATAGAACAATAAAAAATAAACTACCTGCTTGAAAAATATAAATAATGATGATAGATAGATGATATAGATAATGATAGATGATAGATAGATGATGATGAAGAAGATAGATGATGATGATGATAGACAGATAGATGATAGATAGTAGATGATAGATGATAGATAGATGATAGATAGATAAATAGATAGATAGATAGATAGATAGATAGATAGATAGATAGATAAAAGGTGCAAACTATTTTTAAAATGTGGTTAACTGATAGCATCCACTTTTTTTGTTTCATCAGGGTTCACCTTTGCTTTCAACCTAAGGTCATATCTTTCTCAGGGTATGACAGTCATTGGCCATAGTCAATGACCAAGTAAGAAGGTGGTAGCTAAATGGACATTCTTCTTGGGGAAATCCTCCTGCAACTCACTGAGCAAGGTGGTGGTAAAGGGCCTAGCCACCTTCAACAATATAAGACTCCTGGACTGGGCAATTTTTGCACTGGAGCTCTCCACTGGACTGAGAGAGGTCTCATGACAGTTTGATGATTTCCCCTGCCCAACCTTACTTCTTCCTTTTCCTTGCACTGGTGCTATTGCCCAGTGGACCTTCTGTACTCTTAATTCTGTCTCCACATCTACTACTCAGAGACTGCAAACTGTAACAGTTTAAAAGAAGAAAACATTTCCCTAAATTCAAAGTAGTCTACCAGAGCAAGATGTTGAATGAAATTTTCATCAAAGACCATAAAGCAATCAATATCATAGTCAAAATGAGTTGTGAGATTTCAACATGGGTTCTGAAAACCAATTGGATTATTCATCTTCATTGAGGGTATCAAAGAATTGGGTTGTTGGAGATTTTTAAAAAGAAGGATTTTAGGCAGAATGTTTCTAGAGATTATTGTGTTCTGAATATACTCCCCGAAAAGAAGTTGCGGTGGCTTTTACTCACCTCAAGCTTATGAAAGGGTTTCAACAGGGTCACTTGCAGTGTTTGCAATGTGTTCCCTGGAACTTGGGGGAGAAACAATGGCCCAGTGTCCAATTCATGCCAAAAACCTCTCACAACAGAGAGATTGGTAGCTGGGAAGGGTTTGCTGTTAGTGGTAGCTCACACTCCCAGTGTTTGTGGAGACAGAATGTCATTGGAGAGACAGTTGATCTAGAACCATTTAAATCCTGCCCAAGAAAACCCCCAGGAGGAGCAATAAAATCTCCAAAAAGAAAGTCTAAGTTGACTGTGTTGAGGAGTTGGTGAGCGGGAGGGCTGGGAAAGGGACTGAGGAAAATGTATTACCTACTTACAGAAAATGCCATTAAATGTCTCCATAGGGGCCTCTGAAAAGCTTCTCTCTGCATGTACACAGGGAAGGAGTCAGCTTTTTAAATGCACCAGCCAAGTTTAGAAGACCTTAGTTAAAAGCTCTAGTGATTTAGAGACCGGCCAGTTAATCTGGATTTTTACTTGCTTTTCCCAATTGCTGTCATCCCCACACCCCACTCTAGGTAGTATGCTTTTTATTAACATCTCATCAATACAGACTATTTGCAGTTAATACACTTATCAGAAAAAAAAACACATTGGGGTTGCCAAACATTCATCCTGTCTCATAAACATGTGGAAGGCAGGTGAAAGAGTTAAAGGGAAAGAACACAGACCATCTCCAGATACAATTGACATAACTTTTTCCCATCTTCACAAACCAAGGAAGGTTTCATTGGTCAAGTCAGTGATTCTCTAGACAATTGTAACTCTGCAAAATATCATTACTCCAACTGGGAGTGTAGGGAAGTGTGAAGAGCTTCTTCTACCCAAATACACATATTTTCCACTCTTTAACCACAGCTACTTTGGGAAATACTTAGAGTTTACTAATTCTTGACTCTGAAAACAGCACCCTTTTCAAACAACCACTTGGTTCTCCATCTCCATCCTCCACTTATTTAACATGCTAAGGATGTCTGAATGTGGGCTTGTTATCAATGGGATCTTATGGTTTACATAAAAAAAAACAGTGGCTGCCTTATGAAATACCACATTTCCCTGCTGTCATGTTGTAAAACCTTTTTGCCAAGTTTATGGCCCATGACTAATAGAAGTGCTATCAGATGCAAAGTTTTTCCTGTTAATAATAATAGGAAATAATAAGCCACATTGGGAGCATGTACTTGTAACCATTAGCCAGAGCACTCCCATATAGTTTGTCTATCTGATGGTTCAGGCCTATGAGGAGTTGATTGGGGCAGCCTAATTCACTCTAATTCATTCAAACTCTTTCTCTTCCAACAGAGTCAAGGTACAGAACCAAGTTTTTCTCCTCCACAGCAAAAAGTTGTCATTTTGACTGTGTCACAAGAAAGGAAAGGAAACTGAAGTTTGAAAATGCTCTGGGAATGAGAAGACTTCTGCACAGAGGGCCCATTGGAGTCTGACAGTCTGCCACTAAGGATCACATTCCAACCATCCTTGGCAATTTTGCAGGGATTTTGCCAGTTAGCTCTCATTTCTATGCCAAGCAAAGAGCCTTGCAAATATAAGAAACTAATTGATTGATCAAATGCAGACCACAGAAGCCTGTCCAAGTAAAGACAGTCAAGAAACACAATTAGAAAGGAGGCAGAAAGATTGTCCCCAGTCCGAGGTCCTCATGAGGCATTGATGTTTGTTTCACTGGTTAGACTATAACCTCTGTGGTTCATCTGATTTCACACTTCTGCTGGTGAGGTCATCTGGTTTTGATCACAAGACAAGCAGAGTAAACGGCTCTACCTGGGTTGACACAAACTCTCAGTCACTCCTGGAAAAGTAAGTAAAAACATATTCTATGACAGCATCAATAATACCATGTCCCACTGGAAAAGAAAACAGTCCAGGCCTCAATCTCTCAACCACAGCTTTCCCTATTACAAGATGAATCAGGCAACCTAAAATATTCAGGGGAAGACTGATTAGCTAGAGATTATATTAACATTTCCAAGGAGGTTGTGAGGGACACTAGCCTGTGAAAATTTCTGCTAGAAAGTGTTCCTTGCTGAAAAAATTTTAGTAAATACTGCATGCTATTTCTTTCTCTTGGAATTTCATAGAACATATTGACATTTCAAGAGCTCTAAAAAGCCCTATGGTTTAACACAACAATAACAAAAAACACACTTATGCAACCATAGAAGCTTTTATAATCTAAAAATCTATGAGCATTCTTGTTGATTTGTTTCTCCAAAAAATGAACTTCAAGAAACAGCGAAATGCATTTACATGTATCTTCCCACTCAGCAGCACCATTCTCATGCTGAGTCAAGTCAGAGGACATTATTATTAGAACAATAGAGCCTAGTGTTGACAGCAGCCCTAGGGAAGAACAGTGACAGTCTATCTCTTGGGAAACACAGCCTGGTTTCAGGCAGTGCTCACTAGACTGAGCCCAGGGACCTCGGTTCAAGTCTATGTCAGAAACTTGAGAAGAACCCCAAAGTGCTAAAAGCATTATATGCCCCACCCCATATATACTATAATTCAAAATAAACCCAACTGAAATTGTAAAATAAATATAAGGAAGCTTAACAGAGTTTTAAATGATTCCATAATGACAACTTCAATACTTGAAATATCAAATTCTTGCCAAAATTTGACACTCCTGCTTTGTTGGTGCCCTAAACATGTATTTAGTCTGTGTTAAGTTAATAGTCTCACCAGCATTTCCATCCCAGGATCTGCCATTCATTGACTCCAAGTTCTTCAGTCCACTTCTTTTGGCACTTCTTTAATTCCCCTACTTGCCACTAAAATGATAAGTTTCAACTTCAAACACTGCAATGCTTTACGTGACACCTCGGAGTTCACCCAACCTGTGTGGGGCTGGCTGGAACTACCACAGAGATAACATAGTGGTCCACCCTTATCCACAAATGATACATTCCGAGACCCTTGGAGGAAGCCTGAAACTGTAAAAAGTACTGAATTTCATATATACTATGTTTTTCCCTATACATACATATTGTTTCACTTAAAGGAAGAACTTTATGGCTTCTTCTTGACATATCTAAATTTCCAGTATCACTACTCTTGTGCTCTAGGTAAAATAAGGGTCACTTGAACACAAGCACTGTGATACCATGACAGTAAATTTGATAACTGAGGTGACTACTAAGTGACTAATGGGTGGGTAGCATATACAGTGTGAATATGCTGAGCAAAGGGATTCATGTCCCTGGTGAGATGGAGTAGGACAGGGCAGGATTTCATCACAATACTCAAATGACACACAATTTTAAACTTATTAGTTGTTTGTTTCCGGAATTTTCCATTTTAAAATTTTTGGGCTGCATTTTACCACAAGTAACTAAAACCATGGAAAGCAAAATTGTGAATTAGGAGTGACTTATCAGCCCTCAACTAATGACTGACAAGTTGGTCTGTAAATACCCCAGCTCCTTGCCGCTCAGTCAGATTAATTCTGAGGTGTGTGCTTTCCACTGTGTCCCAGAACTCCTTAGCACATATGAACCCCAGTTGTCCATGGTGGCAGCTGGCTAGATAATGTACTCTTTATTGACTCTTTTCATTTCCCTATCTCAGCTATACTCCCTCAAACAGTTTTTCTTAGGATCACCTACTAAATAATCTACTCTCACTCAAATATTTGTTTCAGAATTTGTTTCCAGGGGAACCCAAACAAGCACTCGTTTCCACACTTTCTTCTTCCCTAACCACAATTCATTTTGCTTTCTTTGTCTACCTTACAAGAAGATGTATTCTTATCCCCAACTCTAGAGATAGAGCCAAGCCAACCACTGGGATCTCACTCCTGTTCCAAATGATTGGGTGGAATTTGATCCAATTCTAGCTAATAAGATATGAAGGGAAGATTCTGAAAAATAGTCCCTTGCTCCAAAAAATAGATGTCTTCAGTTCTTCCACTGGAAGATGATGTGTCAGAATGTGATGCCCAGAACTGCAGCCATCAACTTATGACCAGGGAAGCTAGCCTGCAGGGAAAACTGACTCACCTAATATACAAAGTGGAAAGATGGCAAGAGCCTATCTCCTTGGTGACATTTTTGAGCTACTGGGGCCCACTGAATATCTGGACTTCTTAGTAATATTTAGACCAATTTTAGTATGAATATTCTGTTACTTTCAGTTAAAGATATCCTATCTGATATATCTTCCCAAAGCTTTCAGGAAACAAAACAAATTATTTGTTTTGAAGCACTGCTACTTGATGAATTAAATCATGTGTAATTTTTACCAGGTGTCTTAATAATAAAGATTGGTTTAATAAATTATGGCACATACTATACATCCATGGAAAATCCTACTTTAAGAAAAATGTTTAGAGTCACCAAAAATTATTTTATCACATTTTAAGTGAAAAAAAACAAGATGGTAAAAATGTATTGAAAAATATTAAAGTTATTATCCAGAACAGTTATTTACTTTATTCTTCAAGATCCAAGTTTTCTATTAAGAAGATGCATTGTTTTTGTTCTTTTTAAAAATGGTAATAAAAAAATTCCGGCCAAGATGGAGGTGTAGGTATATACACTTGACCTACTCAGACAACCAAAAGAAGGACAACAAAAAATTTAAAAACAAAAAATAACCAGAACTGACAGAAAATTAAACTGTATGGAGTCTGACAACCAAGGAGTTAAAGAAGAAATATTCATCCAGACCAGTAGGAGGAATGGAGACGGGCAGCCAGAATGGAGAGGATGTGTGGCAAGGCAGGAGCTGAAGGACTGAGGTGAGAGAGCTGGTGGTCCCACATTTGCATGTGGATAAACCAGGAGGAACAACTGGGGAGTTAGACTGACTGTGTAACCCAGGGTGCCAGTGTGGAGAAATAAAGCCTCCAAATCTCTGATTAAAAAATCCTGTGTGGGATTGAGGCAGCAGGAGAAACTCCCAGTCTCACAGGAGAGTTCACTGGAGAGACCCACAGGGTCCTAGAATGTACACAAACCCACCCACCCAAAAATCAATACCAGAAGGACCCAATATGCTTGTGGGTAGAGGAAGAAGTGACTGAAAGACAGCAGAGAGCTGAGCAAGTGGCAATGTTCCCTCTCAGACTCCTTTCCCACATACAGCATGTCAACACAGTGAAGTGGGTTGCCTTGCCCTGGTGAACACTTAATGCTTTGCCCCTTATAATGAAACAAGTGCTCTGAGACAAAGAAATATGGCCCAAATGAAAGAACAGATCAAAGCTCCATAAAAATACAACTAAGTTTGTCAGTGACCAGAGGGGAGATGGGAGGGAATTTCAGGGGAGAAGGGAAGGGTGTACAGGAACAAATATAGAGGACACATGGACAAAACTAGGGGTGTTGGAAAGGGGAGGGAGGAGGGGAGG
>CM052552.1:45343880-45361578 GCA_028533065.1 Trachops cirrhosus
GGCAGTGAAAGACAAATACAATATTATCTCACCTTTAACAGGAACCTAAACAACAAAACAAAGAAATAAGCTAAATATAGCCAAAGACACTGAAATAGAGGACAGACTGACAATGTCTAGAGGGTAGAGGGGAGGGAATTTCAGGGGATCTTCAGGGGAGAATGGGAAGGATTTACAGGAACAAATATAAAGGACATATGGACAAAAAGTAGGGGGTTGGAAATGGGAGGGAGGAGGGGAGGGATGGGTGGGTTGGCTGGAATGGGAGTAAAGGATAGAAACTGTACTTGAAGAATGATTAAAAATAAATTTAAAAAGTGTAAAAAAATGTAGCATAGATGGTAGGTAGAAAATAGATAGGGGGAGGGTAAGCATAGTATGGGAAATGTAGAAGCTACATAACTTATAAGTATGACACATGGACATGAACTAAAAGGGGGAATATGGGTGGGAAACAGTGTGCAGCATGTAATGGAGTGAAGGGGAGAAAATGGGACAACTGTAATAGCATAATCAATAAACTATATTGAAAATAACCAAAAAAAATTTGACTTCCAATAAATCTACTGAAAATTTGAGAAAAAAAATAAAAAAGGATTACCAAAAACCAAGATCAATTGGATTGACAACAGACTTATTAGAGGCAAAAATACAACCAGTAGATGGTGGATTATACCATTAAAGTGGGGAAAAAATAATTGTCAACCTGGAAGTATTACATTTAAAAAAATAAAAGATCTTTCTGTTTACATTAAGTTCAGTCCATGAAATAACCTAGTTTTATACACAAAGTTATGTGTATAAGAAATGTTTTTTGCAGCTTTATTTGTAGAAGCAAAACATACACATAAATATGGGACTAGATAAATTATGGTATATTCATAAAATGGTATACTATATCATTATTACAATGATATTAAAATACGTCCAGTACATATTTTCAAATTACAAAAAACAAGTAGTCCAGCAATGTCATATTATGATCCCTTTTTTGTGAATATACACATGCATACATGTGAATTAAAATCATACAGAAAAATACACTAGAACCTTTTAACAGCGGTCATATCTTCATCTGAAGTCAGATGGCAGAGAGCAGGCAGAGGGAATTTGTGAAATTTATAAACTTCTTGTACACTTTTTTCTTTCTTCTTTTTTTACTCAGACAATTTTTTTAGAAGATTATCTTTTAATAGTTAGATGAGACTTCCAGTCAAGATGGCAGCATATTTAAATATGGCTCAACTTCTCAAACACCACATCAAAATTACAACTAAATTATAGAACAACTATCACTCAGAAGAGTCAGAAATGGAGTTGAATGGAAGTCAGACAACTATGGAATTAAAGAAGCCACATCCATCCAGACTGGTAGGAGGGGCGGAGACAAGGAACAGGCTGGTCTCACATCCATATGTAGTGGCTAAAAATTTAGGAGGGATATCTTGGGAGAGAGGAGTCTCAGCTCCACTCCAGGCCCCCTAGCCCAGGGTTTCAGTGCCCGGTAGATAAGTCACCCATAACTACTGGCAGCAAAAACTAGCAGGATTGAGTTGGTAGAAGAAACTTCTAGTGTCCAAAGCAGTTCCTCTTTATTAGCCCCCACATTCACTTAGACTCACTCCCTCCAGCTCCAGCACTGGGGTAACAGCATGAAAGACACCAGTGGTGTACAGGGAGGAACTGAAGTATCTGGCGTCAAGGTGAGAGCTGAGTGACAGCTTTCTCTCAGAGAGAAAGGCAGGCAGAGGCCCTAGTCCTTTTTCTGAACCCTATCCCCACAGAGCTGGCAAACCAGTGCAATATCTGAGATTCTATCAACCTGGCTAACACTGTTTGCCCCACCCTGGAGATCCACAGAGGCTCTGTACCACCCAACTTATATCTGTTAACAGTGACTTTTCCATATGAATGGTTGATCTGGGCTCATGCTTCAAAACCTCTTAATCCTTTCAAACCAGCAACAGCCACCCTCAGTGAGCCCTCAGTCTCCCTGCCTCTTGCTAATTGGTCCGAGGCCTGGCACTAGTAGCAGCCAGCCTAGGTTCACAGCTTCGTTTTGCCTGGGAATCTCCAGTCCAGCACAAGTAGCAGCTATCTCAGATTGCTTTATAGCTCAGGTAGGGTGGCCCTGGGCAAAACACAGGTGGGGGCTGACCTTGGCCTTGGAAACCCCAGGACCTGCACACCCAGTGGAGAGCTACAGACCATGTCAGAGCACCACCACCTTGCTCCTGCACAGCCCATCCTCCACAGAGGGTGGAGGCTGGTGGTCAGTGGTCACAGCCAGTCCTTGCAACTGACTGGCCTGGGTAAATCCCTCCCATTAACCTGCCAACAACTATCAAGGCTCAACTACAAGAGGAGGGTGTACTTAGCTCACATGAAGGGCAAACCTCAAGCACTAAGCTTGGGTGATAGGGGAGGCTGTACCACTGGACCCTAAAGGATACCTACAACCTTAGGCCATACTACCAAGACAAGGTGTCATAGTAGCTCTACCTAACATGTAGAAACAAACACAAGGAGGCTGCCAAAACAAGGAGACAAAGAAACATGGCTCAAATGAAAGAACAGATCAAAACTTCAGAAAATGAACTAAACAAAATGGAGATGAGCAACTGATCAGATGCAGAGTTCAAAACACTGGTTATGAAGATGCTCTTGGAACTTAGTGAGAACCTCAACAGCATAAAAAATACCAGTCAGAAACAAAGGATGCACTAAGTGAAGTAAAGAACAACTTACAGGGAAACAACAGTAGAGTGGATGAAGCTGAGAATCAAATCAATGATTTGGAATATAAGAAAGCAAAAACTACCAATCTGAACAAGAAGTAAAAAGAATCCAAAAACACGAGGATAGTTTAAGCAGCCTCTGGGACAACTTTGAGCACTCCAACATTCGCATCATAGGTGCACCAGAAGGAGAGGAGAAACAGCAAGAAATTAGAAATCTACTTGAAAAATACAATGAAAGAAAACTTCACTAATCTGGTGAAGGAAATAAACACACAAATCCAGGAAGCACAGAGAGTCCCAAACAAGATAGATGCAGAGAAGCCCATTCCAAGACACATCATAATTAAAATGCCAAAGGTTAAAGATAAAGAGAATCTTAAAAGCAGCTAGAGAAAAGCAGTTAGTTACCTACAGGGCAGTTCCCATAAGACTGTCAGGTGATGTCTCAAAAGAAACTTTGCAGGCTAGAAGGTATTGGTAAGAAATATTCAAAGTCATGAAAAGCAGGGACCTATAGCCAAGATTGCTCTACTCAGCAAAGCTATCATTTAGAATCAAAGGGCAGATAAAGAGCTTCCCAGACAAGAAAAAGCTAAAGAACTTCATCATCACCAAACCATTATTATATGAACTGTTCAAGGGACTTATTTAAGAAAAAGGAGATCAAAAGTATGAACAATAAAATGGCAAAAATACATATCTATCAACAATTGAATCTAAAAATCAAACTAAGCAAGGAAGTAGGACAGAGACAGAATCATGGATACCGAAAGTGTTTTTAATGGTTGCCAGATGGTAGGGGTGTGTGAGGGAATGAGTAAAGAGGTGAGGAGATTAGATACAAATAGGTAGTTACAGAATAGCCAGGGGAATGTAAAGTACAGTGTAGGAAATGGAATAGCCAAAGATCTTATACACATGAACTGTGGGCATGAACAATAGTGGAGAGATTGCCTGAGGCAGTAGGGGCATGCTGGGTGGAGGAGTGGCAGAGTGGAAAAATGGGGACAACTGTAATAGTGTAATCAATAAAATAAAATCTAAAAGAAATATTTCTCAAATCTAAAAAAAATTAAGATTGGAGTGGAAGTAAAGATATTTCCCGATACAGAAAAACTGAGAATTAGCTGCCACACATTCTTCTGGAAGAAAGATTCCCTCTTCTTCAGGAAGAAAGAGAGGTCCGATATATAAGATTAAATGATAGACAAGTAAACTTGTAAAAACTCAGGGGGATGGGTCTAAACACATATTGACTCTATCAATAATAATAACAATGCTTAATTTGGGTCAGAAAAATTAAGATGGGACAAAATAATGTGCAGTACAGGGGATTCCAATTGAACTTAGAGTGTTCTAAATGCCTTCTATTATCCATGAAGAGATATGGAATAATATTAGATTTTAAGGTATGTATGGTAACATTTTGAGTTATTGTATAACTCTAGAAATAATAGAAATAGAATGCATAGTTCCAGAACAAAAGAGGAAAAATAAAGAAAAAAATCTTAATCCTAAAAATGACAGTAAAGGAGAAAAACAGCATAGGAAAAGTGGAGAAAAAAGAAGGCCTAGGTAAGATGGCATAAATAACTACCGATGCATCAGCAATCACAGTAAATATAAATGGACTACATTTATCAATAAAATGTCAGAGATTGTCAGAATGAAAAATAAAATCCAGGTTTCTATTTACCAACAATATACAATGCTTCAGAAAGATTAAAAATAAAAGGTTAAGAAAAGATATTTGGATAACAAGGACTAACCAAAAGAATGTGTACTTAAATTAATATCAGACAAAATAAATTTTATGATGTGACAGAGCTACCTAGCTATCCATTGAAATCTCTCTTTTTTTTTCTTCATATGGAGTTGTAGCTGGGAAGTGGCTGATCCATCAGGGATTAGATTTCCATGTCCTTCTTTCATCTACAAGTGACCATATGACCAGTTACTACTGCCAATCAACCTGAGTGAAATTGATACCTGCCAAGCACAGGGCTCTGCATATACTGGCATAAAATTTGTATGCAAATTTTCCTTGTATTTATTGTTAGAAACAAAATTTACCCCAAATCTCACCATGTAGTATAAAAATTTTATTTTACTTCTTTCTAGGTTTCATGTCTAAATATAATTCTGTAAATGTAGAACAAAGTTGGGACCTTATTGTATATACAGACTTGTTTGGATTCTTCATTAAATCCTATATTCTTGCTTCTCTTCCATGTTGTGAAATGCTTTTCCAAAACATGAGTTTTAAGCTTGCCAAAGCAATCTGTAACTTGGCATGGTGCTTGACACAGGGTAGGGTTTAATAATGTGAGTGATAAGTGATGAAGAGAAGGATCCTGAGGATGACAAGGAAGGAAATGGAAGATATAGTACCGTTTACCCAACTGCTCCCCCAACACCCATGGTAATGAATATTGCTCCCCATATCTTTGTCTATGTCTCTGGTAATATCCTAAGAATAAATTGGTAGAAATAGAATTACAGGGTCCAAGCCTACAAGTGTGTTCAAGACTCTTGATGTAGATTGTTAGATTGCTTTCTGCAGAGATTGCAACACTTTATAATCCTCACAACTGCCGTTTAAAATGGGAATCATGCACTGGCTCGCGTAGCTCAGTGGACTGGGTGCCAGCCTGTGAACCAAAGAGTTGCTGGTTTGATTCCCAATCAGGGTACATGCCTGGGTTGGGGGCCAGGTCCCCAGTAGTGGGAGCTCAAGAAGCAACCACACATTAATGTTTCTCTCCCTCTCTTTCTCCTTCCCTTCCCCTTTCTCTAAAAATAAATAAATAAAATCTTAAAAAAATAAAATGGGAATCATTATTCCCATTTAAGAGGTCAGATAACTAAAGCTCAGAGAAGATTAAGAAACTTGTTCCAAGTCACTGCTAAAGTTGGGCTTTTAATCCAAATACAAAGTTATTGTTGCATTCTATTTCTAATTTACTTTGGGGCTCAGATTTCCCCCCAAAATGAAAGCCAAACTTACAAAACAATAGGCCTGGATTTTTAAAAGTGTCAGTGTTGTGAAAGACCAAAAGAGAAACAAAGAAAATCAACTAGGAACTCTTCTAGATTAAAGGAAACTAAAGAAACATGTACTATGTGATCTTCCATTAGATACTGGATATATGGGAAATCTCTATACATTCCCCTCAATTTTGCTGTGAGCCTTAAACTTCTATAAAAATGAAGTCTTAAAAATAAATAATAAAAAAGAAATTAAAAGTCTATAAAGGACTTTTTGGAGAAAATTGAGGAAATTTAAATATGAACTGTATGTTACACAACAATACCGTGCTAATGTTAAATTTCTCAAATGTGATAACTATATTGTAGTTATGTAGTAGCACATCTTTATTCTTAAAAGATACTCATAGAAATATTAAAATCAAAGTGTAATGTCTGCAGTGAACTCTCAAATGGTTCAGCAAAAGAGGGAAATAAAAGGAGTAACAAGGGCAAAAAGAGAGACATAAAAGAAGTGTATATAGGGAAGAGAGAGAAGACGGAGAAAGTAATTGTGCCACATTTTGTGACTCTTGTTGAAGCGTATATGGGTGTTCAATATACTACTATTTTTGCAACTTTTCTGAAGGTTTGGAATTTTAAAAATTACTATGCTGCTGAATAAAAAAATGGGTACAAAAACATGGCACTGATACTGGATCTTTAAAATAATTTCTAAGGCTGTAAAGACTTTGAATAGCTTTTCTTTCTTTTTAAAGCATTTGAAAAATGCCTTAAAGAGAGCCCATTGCCCATTAAACACAAAGGACCCTAAAGAATTTTCCCCATCAAGCTGACTTTTAGGCTGTTAAGTAAGTACTGCTGACATTTCTTGTGGCCCCTGGATTTTGTTGTTTAGTGCTGTGATTATCATTGTCTTGGTAATTAGAAATCTCTTATATAATCAGAGCTGGATTTTATGTCTTCTTTCTCCAGCCCAGGCAGCAATCATAACTCATCCCTGGGAGGATCATTGGTGTGGATACTAGGCAGTGAGAGAGGATAGGATTCCTTTTAATATTTTTATTTCTTTTCTTTTTATTGGCTAGCTGTATTTGTCATAAATAAGTTGAGGAAAAATTAAAATCTTAAGGTATAATGTACTTTTCCTTTTTTAAAATTATTTTGTTGTTCCAGTACAGTTGTCTGCATTTCCCCCCCACCACTCCCCACAACCCCAGCCATCCCCACCTCCCTCCCCTGATTCCACCCACCTTGGCATTGTTCATGTATAGCATTTGTCCTTTATAGCTGTTCCTGAAATCCCTTTCCCCTCTTCCCCCATTATCCCCTCCAACCTCGCCTCTGGTTACTGTCGTATAATGTATTTTTCTGACACACTCTATTTTCCAACCTAAAATATGCTATCTAAACTGTGCACATTCATTGACATAATTGAGATTTGGGTTTTGTAATAAAAAATTCTATTCACCATTGTATAAATATAGACATCATATTTTGCTTTTTGAGAAACTATTTTAAAATATACTATTAAAATCAGAATTGTTTAAAAATGAAATAGTATCACCTTTCTTATCTAAATAAGCAGAATTTTATACAGCTAACATTATCATACCTCTGCAACAATAATAACAGTAGTAGAAAAGGACAGTTAAGTCCCCCAAGTTTTTTAATGAAAAGTTTAGAATAAGCTAATTTCCAGGGAGTTGACAGGTATGTCTCCATGAATGCATCTCGTTTCTAGGTTAGTTCCACTTAAGAGTAGCACTGGGATTGGGGTGTAAACAGCTTGGCTAATGGGTGCATTTTTTTGGTTAATTTTATTTATTCTTGAATATTATCTTTGACCATTGCTTTTCTTCTAGCACCCATGTCTATCTGCCTACTTCTCTGAAACTACTTCTCTTAGTGTGGCTACAGATACACATGGACAATATCTAGTGCATGTGAGAACTTGATCGTCATGAATTAGGTTAAACAAAGAAAATCACTTTTCACTAACTTAGTAATCACAACATGGTTTTTTGGAAGTGAAGCAATAATATGGACCTCTTTAGAAGACTTCATTTGGGGCTCTGAGTTTCGAGTGGGGCAAGATTTCTAATGGGTGCATTTTAATTCTGTTTGTCTGTTTTAGTTCCTCTGGGTTATTCTGAGGAAGTACAAATCTCTCAGAAGGTCAATGTTCAGCTCAATGTGGTGTTTTCTTCTGGCAATATCCCCTTGCAAAATATTCATTTGTGAAAAACAGGAAGATATCGATAAGGAATCAACATTAATTTAGGGTGAAATCTTTATGAATGAATATAAACAAATAACTTAGTTTAATCAAGTTGAATTAACATTTGCTTACCTTGGGACAGGGTGTATAGCTGGAGTCACAGTTGCAATATATTTGTAAGGGTTTTTATTTATTATATCTAATTTTGACTTTTTACTCTCAAGTAATTTAAAATTACAAATGAGTTTCATTTAGGAAAAATAGTACAAAGATTTTGGATACATCCTTTACACAAATTTATCAGTTATTAACATTTTACCACAATTGCTTTTTCACTTTATCCCCCTACCTCAATATATACTTATGTATATACATTTTATTGTCTTTTTTGTTATTAGCTTTCTAACTCATTTGAAAGTAAGTCACAGACATCATGCCTTCCCCCCACCCACACTAAATACTTCAACTTGTATTTCTTTTTAAAAAATTTTTAAAGTATTTGTTTTTTAATTATAGTTTACATTCAATATTATTTTGTATTAGTTTCAGTTGTATAGCATAGTGGTTAGATAATCATATACTTTACAAAGTGTTCCCTCCAATATTATCAGTACCCACCTGTCACTCTACATAGTTTTTAGAATATTACTGACTATATTCCCTATGCTGCAATTTACATCCCCATGACTATTCTGTAACTAATAATCTGTACTTCTCAATCCCTTCACCTTTTTTACCCAGACTCCCAACGCCCTCCCTTCTGACAACCATCAGTTTGTTCTCTGTGTCTATTAGTCTGTTTCTGTTTTCTTTGCTCATTTATGTTATTCTTTAAATTCCAAATGTAAGTGAAATTGTATATTTGTCTGTCTCTGACTGACTTTTTTCACTTAGCATAATACCCTCTAGGTCTGTCCATGCTGTTGCAAATGGTAAGATTTTATTCTTTTTTATGGCTCAATAATATTCCATTGTATATATGTACCACCATGTTTTTATCTACTCACCTATTGATGGGCACTTAGGTTGCTTCCATACCTTGGGTATTGTAAATAACGCTGCAATAATTATGGGGGGGTGCATATATTCTTTCAAATTAGTGTTTTGCGTTTCTCTAAGTATATACCCAGGAGTGAAATCTCTTGGTCATAAGGCTGTTCCATTTTTAATATTTTGAGGAACCTCCATATTGTTTTCCATAGTGGCTGCATCAATCTGCATTCCCACCAACAATGCACAAGTGTTCCCTTTTCTCCATATCCTCGCCAACACCTGTTGTTTGTTGATTTATTGGTAATAGCCATTCTGACAGGTGTGAGGTGATATCTCGTTGTGGTTTAAATTTGCATTTCTCTGAGAAGGGTAGGGGTATACAGAATCTAAATGGTAATGAAAAAATATAATAAAGGTTAAATAAAAATTTGCATTTCTCTGATGATTAATGACTTTGATCATCTTTTCACATCTATGGGCCCTCTGTATATCCTCTTTGGACAAGTGTTTATTCAGGTTCTTTGCCCATTTTTAAATTGGATTATTTTTTGGGTGTTGAGTTGTATGAGTTCTTTATAAATTTTGGATGTTAACCCCTTATTAGATACATCATTGGCGAATATGTTCTTTCATTCAGTGGATTATCCTTTCATTTTTAAAAAAAGTTTTATTTATTTTTAGAGAGAGGAGAGGAGAAAGGAGAGACAAAGGTGGGGGGAGAAACATTGATGTGAGAAAGAAACACCAATCAGTTGCCTCTTGCACACACCCCAACCAGGCCTGAACCTGCAACCCAGGCATGTGCCCTGACTGGGAATTGAACCAGCGACCTTTCGCTTTGTAGAATGACGCCCAATCAACTGAATCACACTGATCAGTGCTGTCTTTTCATTTTGTTGAAGGTTTTCTTTGCTGTGCAAAATGTTTTTTAGTTTGATGTGGTCCCATTTGTTTATTTTTTTGTTTGTTTACCTTGCTGGAAGACATATGTCAGAAAAAATATTGCTGAGAGAAATGTGAGAGCTTTTACTGCCTATAGGTTGGTTTTTTTTTAGCAGTTTCAACCTGTCTTTAATAACCATAATAAAATTATCAAATTCAGAGAATATAATACTGATACTATAATATGATCCAGCATACAGTACATATTCAACTTTTGCCAGTTGTTACAATAATGTGTTTTATAGGAAATTTCCACCCCCCACTTTGATTTAGGATCCAATCTAGGATCATACTATACATTTAGCAGTCATATTCTCTTTAAACTTTTAAAATCTGGAAAAATGTCTTTATTTTTATTTGTCTTTCATGACATTAACATTTTAAAAAGTAGTATAGGCCAATTGTTCAGTAGAATGCTCCTCAATTTGGGTTTATGTATTTCTTCATTCTTAGATTCAGATTGTACATATTCATATTTGGCAGAATATCAGAGAAATGATGTTGTGTTCTTCTCAGTGATTGCGATTAAGAGGTCAGTTTTTCCCATTATTTATAAAGTTAACTTGATTTGGTTAAGGAAGTAACCTCCACATTTCTCTACAGTAAAATTACTAATTTTCCTTTTTAATGAAATATGTCTTTGAAGCTGCTACTTAATATATTATAATGGCTAAAGGCAGTAGTAGAAATTGAAAGTAGTACAAAGTTATAAATCTGGTACATGGATAATAAAAGTAACTCTGCTATTCCAGATGAAAGTTAGAAATCAGGTTATAGATTTAGCTGTTGCACACAAAATCTTAATAAGACTTTGTGTTCATCTCACAAGGAATTGAATTATATGAGTATTTTTCCTAACACTTCACATAAACGATCTATTTAAAATGTGCTAGCTTTTTGTCTAGTTTCACTCTCATTGGGAATACTCTGCATTGTAGATAATATAAATATAGCTCTGCTTCAATTACAACTATATTTTATATGCTTATTCTAATGTGGTTCCCAGCACATGGGATATCAGGACATTTGTATTTTTCAATGAACATTTAAATAAAACAACTGAATGCATCTTCCTTAATGTCTTCCTGAGAAATCTTGAAAACCAAAGCAAATATGAGTTTATTCATAAGCAGACACATGGAACAGCTTAAAAAATAGAACAGGTCAGAGAAATATGCATCTATATAGTAGTGTTGAAATTTTTTTTATTTCCTGAGTGATCTCACATCAGCAACCATCCAATGATGACAAGCAATTATTAGTAATAACAAGGAAGCATCTCTGTGGGCTCAGGCTACCCACAGTCCACAATGCACATCATTAGGGTGTCTGATATATTTCTTTGTGGCTTCTTTTCTCTGACCACATCAAAGCCTGAAGCAAAATATAGTGATTTAAAAAGATAGACACAGTCAATGTATTTACTGCTTAAACTGGTTGCAGGCACAACGTGGCTGCTTCTCATTTCTGGGAACCCTTTTTAACAACTGTCTCTTAATTTCTTCCTGGCTTAAACTGCATTTCAATAGGCTCTGATTTGTTAGAATGGGAGTAGGAAAATTGCCACCTTGGATAATGAGATTGGAATGTTAATCTTCTCTATGTTTCAGGATGGCCTATTAGTTTAATTTTAAAATAGCTTTACATATTTTCACCCCTTCCACACACAAAGATGACAATATAGAGAATCATTGAATTGGAATGTTTTAAATTTTACAAGACTGTTGATTCCCTTTCCTTTTTTAAACATCATAAATGTTAAATGCAACACATTACAACCCTCTGAAGGAATGATTCTAGAAGCAAGTAGGAAACTTACAAAGCTGCTCATTTTAGCTGGTCTGTAGCAATGCAATAATTATTTTGTTTTGGAGTTTTCTGAACTAATTATGATATTATCATATTAATATATCAGGTTCCTGGGTTACAGAAAGCTCTATTTTTAACCTGATAATTAAGCTTTAAAATGGATCTTATTTCTTAAGGGTAGATTTTTATTTCACACCATGTATTAGTTTCTATTACTACCATAACATATTACCATAAACTAGTACAGATTAGTGCCTTAAAACCAGACACATTTATTAGTTCACAGATCTGTAGATCTGTGTACTAATGGGTACAACATGGCTAAACTGGATCTTCTACCTAGAGTTTCACCATGCCAAAATCAAGGTGTTGGCAGGACCTTTCTGGAGATTCTCCATTAGAATCCACTTCCAAGGTCAATCAGATTGTTGGCTGAATTTAGTTCATTGTGATTATAGGACTGAGGTTCCTTTTCCTTGTTGGCTATCACGCAGGGGCTAGTCTTTGCTCCTAGAGGCTGCCTACATTCTTTCTCATGCTTTCCATATGAATGACCCCCTCTAGCAACAGCAGGTCAAGCTTTTCTCATGCTTCAAACCTTTCTGACTTTTCCTTCTGCCACATCTCTCCTTTGCTTTGAGTCAGAGAAAGTTCTCTGCTTTTAACGTCTCATGTAATTAGAGTGGGCCCAGTTGGATAATCCAGGATAATCAACCTATCTTGAAGTATATAACCTTGATCACATCTGCAAAGTCCCTTTGGCCATGTAATGTAACATATTTTCAGGTTCCTAGGGTTAGAATGGGACATTTTGGGGAAGCCATTATTCCTCCTACCACAGGTCAGGAAAAAAAAAGAACAGACTGAAGATTTATTATGAATTTAAGATTTTCAAGCACAGATATCTGCCACTTTCTTGAATTAGTGTATAGCATCTACTAGAAAGTATGGTACCTGATTGACTTTCCCATTTAGTAGGTGCATATAGAAGTTAGGAGTCTCAAAGATGAACAACAGATAAGCCCAGGTATTCTTCTGACGTGGATGAGTTAATCAAAGACTTTGGGGTGAAGCTAGGGATGAACTTGTGGAGCTCCACTCCCAGAGCTTGACACAGAACATGACAAAGTGGCAAACATTTTATGAAAGAGCTGAATGCCTTCTTGGGTCCCTCAGTGATTTCTTCAAGAGAAAAACAGCAAATCCTCTGTGGATGTAAGGAGATGTGACAAGATTTTAAATGAGATTAGATATTCTCTGGTTAAAACAAACATTACTTTTATTTACCAGTTATTGGATAAAATGTTAAAAATCCAATCTGATATTAATAGCTACAAATGTTCACAATCATTTTAATTTAGTTGAATATTATAACAGTCAATCACCATTGTGTGAAATGGCTTCATAAATAAGATCATAAGAGAAACTTGAAGAGAAGAAAAATTTGACCAGGGAAGATGGCGGTGAGGTAGGTGGGAGTGGAGCCCAGTTCTCCTTGTGCCCAGCTGGAACACCTAGCTGATCTTCTGAGGAACAAAGTGAACAGCCAACAGAATCCCAGCTTACATGAAGTTTGGAGGCAAAAAATTGCAGAGGACATTGAAAAACAGACAGTGAAGAGAGTGCGCTGGGATGGTAAGGTCTCTGGGATTTGTTCAGGGACCAAGGGTGCTGTGGCCCCCTGCTGGGTGCCTGCTGCAGGATACGGGGAGGAGAGTTGGATCAGAAGCTCCCTCCCCTACCAGAGCAGGGAGGGCAGCCTGGCTCTAGGAGAGACCTGGGTGCCTAAAGTCGCTGGGGGAAGTAGAGACAAAGTGGGAGACACACAGAGGTGGCACACACCCACTGGAACTATGGACGTGGGCACCAGAGAAATTGGGGTGCCAGTGACACCTGGAGAAGGGAGGAGTTGGGCCATGTCGGACCCTGACCTGGATAGTCTCCAGACTGGTTGAAAAGTGGGGCTGTGTGGTGCACTTGTTAAGAATGGGGGTGCAGTTGCTTTGTAAGGAACTCTCCAGCAGCTGCTGGTGCACCCCAATGGAGATTTCAGCTGCACTTGCCCAGAGTGAGTGGCGGAGGGGAACTGTGCACCCTGCTAGTCTCTCACTGTGCGCCCAAAGACAGTAGCTGAGTTGAACCATGCACCCCACCTGTCTCACACTGTGCACACCCAGAGTGAGTGGCAGAGGGGAACCGTGCACCCCTCTGCTCTGGCACTGCACGCACAAAGACAGTAGTAGAGGGGAACCATGTGTCCCGCTTGTCTCAGCTCCCTGCTGGAGATTGACTCATGCTGTGAGCAGCTGAGTGGCTGATTTGAGCCTGACAGCTCATGGAAGACCTGGGCCAGAGGCTGGGAAACTGTGTATAGTGCAACCCAAACCTGGTCTCCATCCTCTCAGAACCAAAGGAAGGGAGAAAATCGAAGCCCAGCTCCCTCTCCCTGTGGTATCTAGGAAGACAAGCAGAACTCGCTGAACAGGTTTAAAGAAGCAGGAGGTTTATTATTTTTTCCCTTCCCAACCCACTTTTTTACTTCTTCCAAGTGAGACAATAAGATGCAGAGTTACAAAGGGGTCCAGAAACAGATCGAAAGGGGGAGCATAAGGCTAACCCCAAAAAGTGAGAAACTGAGACAAATGTCACTTTGCTATCCCACAGAGATGGCATTTTATTGTGTATGTGAATTATTATTACCTTGTAATTATTTTTTACCACTTTTATTTTATTAGTATTTTTTATTTCTTTTCCTTATGTTTAGTTTTCCTAATTTATTTCCCTGTTTAATTGCATTGCTTGACTGCTTTTCCTTGTTCTTTCTGTATTATATTTTGATTTTCCTTCTTTCACTTCACCCATGTTCTAAGAACACACAGCTCTTGATTGGATGCTTTCTATTCTGGTTATCCAAGTCATTTATTTCTTGTCATATCATTGTTGTTCCAGTACTATTGTAAATAATTGTTGTTCCATACAGTCGTACATACTATACAACAACCCTCCCTGATCTTAGCCCACTTCACTTTAACCCTGAGCATTAGTATTGTTGTGGTTAACTCTACTCTCTCTCACACTACACCTACTTTCTATACTTTAATCTCACTGTATCTCATCATCTAACCTGCACAAGCGCTCTGTTTTCTGGATTCAGCTCACAATCATCCTCCCCTCTAACAAGAGTCTTATCTCTCTTTTACCTTTTATAAAAAGTGGCTAATTGGGTGAAATATCACAGTTAATGTTATACTTATCCAAAGAATTTCCTATCTCTTCTCTACTTGCTGGTACTTTAACCCCCATAAAATACTCTCTTGCTATTTAAATCCATTTTGCCTACCCCCCGCCACTGACCACATACAAGAATATGAGGGAGATGTGAACATCAGTACAACTGCTGCAGGAGAAAAATGACCAATAAAGGAACCACCACAAAGTACAAACCCAAGTACAACAAGAGAGCCCACACAAACAGAAGAATGGGCAAACCTAGAGCATCCAGTCAAGGAGATCAGAGACCACACCACTGAACCTCATAGAATTCCTACCATAGAAGTTCACCCTACAAAGACAGCTAGCAAAGCAAACTATCAGGAAGCACAGAAACAAACAAAGAGAGTCCCCTAAAATGGGGAGACAAAAAAAAAAAGAATATGCAATCAAAATGAATGGAAGATTTCCCACTGAAAGAGCTAAATGGAATGGAGGTATCCAAACTGGCAGATATAGAATTCAAATTAATGGTTACAAAGATTCTCAAGGAGCTCACAGACAACTACAAGGAACTGAGTGAGAAATACATCACAGGAAAAAGGAAATAGAAACTATAGACAAAAACCAGGAAGGAATGAACAATAAAATCTCAGAAATAAATAACACACTACAAGGAATTACAAGCAGGTGGGATGAAGCAGAGGATCGAATCAAGGTGTTGGAGGACAAGGTAGAAAAAAACTCCCAGACAGAGCAAGAAAAAGAAAAGAGACTCAGAAAGAACAAACAGGTAGTAAGGGAACTGCAAGACAATGTGAAACATAATAATATCCCTATAATAGTGATACCAGAAGGAGAAGAAGAAGAGCAACGGATAGAAAACCTGTTTCAATAAGTAATAATGGAAAACTTCCCTAATTTGATGAGAGAAAAAGTCACACAAATCCAGGAAACACAGAGAGTCCCAATCAAGAGGAACCCAAAAAGGCCTACCTCAAGACACATCACAATTAAAATGGCAAAATTCCAAGACAGAGAGAACCTTAAAGGCAGCAAGGGAGAAACAAGAAGTAACATAAAAGGGAGCCACGACAAGGCTAGCAGCTGACTTCTCAATGGACACACTCCAAGCCAGAAGAGAATGGCAAGAAATACTCCAAATAATGAAAACCAGAGGCCTGCAACCAAGCTTAATCTACCCAGCAAGGCTTTCAATTAAAATGGAAAGCCAAAGAAGGAGCTTCCCAGACAAAAGAAGTCTAACAAAATACACCTCCACCAAACCAGCTCTGTAAGAGATGCTAAAGGGACTGCTTTAAGAAAAGGGAGGAAGAGAGAGGAGAGGGAGAGAGAGAGAGAGAGAGAGAGAGAGAGAGAGAGAAACACAGGTACCAAAAATGACAATGAATGAGTACCTGTCAATAATAACCTTAAACGTAAATGGAATAATTGCTCCAATCAAAAGACATACAGTAACCAAATGAATGAGAAAGCATGACCCACATATGTACTGCCTACCAGAGACCCACCTCAGCAAAAAGACCTACACAGACTGAAAGGCTGGAAACAAATATTCCAAGGAAATGGACAGAAAAAAAAAAAACTGGGGTAACAATACTCATATCAGACAAACAAGACTTAAAAAAGAGAGCAATAAAAAGAGATGCATAAGGTCACCTCATAATACTCAAGGGAAGAATCCATCAAGAAGACATAAACATTGTAAACATATATGAACCAAGCACAGAAGCACCCAAATACATAAAGAAAATCTTGGAGAACGTCAAGAAAGATATTGACAGCAGCACAATTATAGTAAGGGATTTCAACACCCCACTGTCAAAAATAAACAAATCTTCCAAACAAAATACCAACAAACATATTGTGGCATTGAACAATACCCTAGATGAAATGGACTTAACTGATATATATAGAGCCCTCCATCCCAAAGAAGCTAAATACACATTCTTTTCAAGTGCACATGGAAGATTTTCAAAGATAGATCACATGATAGGTCACAAAACAAGCCTCAACAAATTCAAGAACATTGAAATCACATCAAACATGTTCTCTGACCACGAGGGGCTTGAAACTAGAAACCAACTTCAAGGAAAAAACTGAAAAACACTCAAACTCATGGAGATTGAATAGCATGCTACTAAACAATGAATGGGTCAAGAAGGAGATCAAGGAAGAAATCAAAAACTTCCTGGAAAGAAGTGAAAATGAACTCACAACATTCCAAAACTATGGCACACAGCAAAGTCAGTCCTGAGAGGGAAGTTCATAGCTACATAGGCCCACCAAAAAAAAAAGAAACATTTCAAATAAACAACCTAACTCTATACCTACAAGAACTCAAGGAACAACAACAAAGACAGCCCAGAGCAAGTAGAGGGAAGGAAATAACGAAGAACAGAGCAGAATTAAATGACATAGAGACTAAAAGCACAATTTTAAGGATCAATGAATCCAGGAGCTGGTTCCTTGAAAAGAGAAACAAAATCAACAAGCCTTTAAGCAGACTGATCAAGAAAAAAAGTCAGAGGACCCAAATAAACACAATCAGAAATGAAAGAGGAGAGATTACAACTGATACCACAGAAATATAAAGGATTGCAAGAAATGAAAACCTAGGTGAAATGGACAAATTTCTAGAAAAATATAATCTTACAAAACTCAATAAAGAAAAAGCAGAAAGCCTGAACAGACCAATAACAGCAAATGAACATGAAGCAGTAATCAAAAAACTCCCGACACACAAAACCCCTAGAACAGATGATTTCACAGG
>CM052552.1:45362078-45377691 GCA_028533065.1 Trachops cirrhosus
GATATTGAAATTAAGAACAGACTGACAGTAACCAGAGAGGAGGGGGAAGGAGATAATGGGGGGACAGGGGGGAAGGGTTTTCAGGAACAACTATAAAGGACAAAGCCAAAAGGGGGTAGAATTGAGGGTGGGAAGTGGGGGTAAGTGGGGTGGAGGAAAGTGGTGGTGGGAAAATGCAGACAACATTATTCAAACATTAATTTAAAAAATGATTAAAAGAGAAAAATAGAAAATAAAAAAAAAAGATTTGCTTCCAGGCATGCCAAGATTTGACTCAAATAAACTCCTATAAAACATTTGTATAGGCTATATATTCTTTCATCAACATTACTAGAAATAAAGTATCCTAATTTCAGTTAGACATTTGATAGAGTCTCATGATATCATGAACAAAAGGTAGACATATCGGATGGTATTCAAGAAGAATTTGACAAATTTATAATTGATTAATTGATGATATAAAAAGTTTAATTAATGGATCAATATCAACCAGGGTAGAAATCTCTAAGATCATACCTATCTTCAGTCAGTTCTCTGTACTTTTACTAATAATTTAAATGAAAATACAAAGATTTTTTAAAGTCACAGGGTTAGTGAGAATAAAGCTCAGAAAGACAATATCCTCAGTGTGAGGATATAGAGAGAATTCCACAGGCTGGAATTATGCGCCCAATAAGCAAGATGAAATTTAAGAGGAATAAATTTTATATACATTTCTGTATTTAGTTAAAAATTTCAATTACACAAGTTCAGAATGGAGAAGATAAGGTAATTTGAGTATAAAACAAATTTAGAATTTTATTTTACTCATTTCCATAAAGGATCAACCTGAGCTAATAGTTTCATGTGGCACATAAAAACCAGCTCAAACCAGAGTCCTGTTAAAAGAAGCCAGGTATCAAGATCTCTGATTTACAACTTCTTCTATCCCAACACACTAAGACCTAAGACAATCAGAACCCGAGACATATTTTTATCTTAAAAGTACATCATAAGGAAGTAAAGGAAAAGGAAGAAGGGTCATAGGCAAGTAGAGTTTTAAAGTCTCTTGGATGATTGATCCTTGAATACTTTCTCACTCTGATCTAGATCTGGGTGGGCAATTGTCCCATGATGCTCCAGTTCACTACATTTTAGGGAGTATATTGACAACTGAAGTGAGTTCTGAGGACAGAAATTAGGATAGTGAAGCACTCAGAAAATCCTAAAATAAGAACTAGAAGAAAATACTTTTTTAAAAGGCTGAGAACTAAAAAAAAAATATGCAGCTTAAAAGGAAAAAAAATGACTTGAGAAGATTCATAAAACAGCATATCATAGTGGATCACAGCCTAAACTCTCGGTTCAAGGACACCTGGGTTCAAAGCCAGCTCTACTAGCTCATGATACATAATTAAATAGAATATTCAAGGATTTCAGAGTCCATTTGGGGGTAAAAAGAGTTAGATACTACCTGAGCAGGGTTGCAGAAGTGACTAAAACTTTGTAGTGAAAGGTATGTCATTGGGGTTTCCCATGAAACAAGGGACTATTTTAAAAAAAAAAAAAGAATCCCTTTGTACTCAGTAGCTAAGGTAGACTAATTTAGGAAGCCTAAAACTCTTAAATATTATGTCTTGGTCTTGAATCTCTGACTAATAAACAAACATACTTTGATAGCCAAAGCCACTTTCTAACTTCAGCCCCATTCACCTACTATGGTAGGTAAATCTGCTACCTTTACTTGAGTAAGTGACTTTTCAATTCTAGAGAGAATTTAGAATGATATAATGAGGTAAATAACTATTGTAGTAATGCTTCTGTGTGAATTAAAACTAATCTCTTTATAATGTTTAAGAGAGTCTGCCATTTTAAGAAATCTGTCAGATTAGACTTGAGTAATTGATTTTGAATTATATGTTCACATAGAAAAGTGTAAGAGAATTTCAGCAAGTGTAGTGATAGTATTAAAATGTTTAAGAGAACTCAAGATTCAAAAAACTTATAGGCTTACTTTATTATCTTTACCAAAGTGATTCAACCACCTAGCAGGATTTTGTTTGTTAGGATTATGTTTATGTCTTGTCAGGCATTTGAAGGGCTTAAAAGTTCAAATACAGCAAATGTATGCATATTGTTTAAAGGGGAAATTAAATAAATTTATATTTGAGATTGTTTAAAGTAAATTTAATCTATTTGAATTGTGCTGACTACTAATCAGAGAATAGATGAAAGTAATAGTCTTTATTTTATACAGCAATCATAAAATTTATAAATAGCATAACTTCACAAATTAAACTTAACATTTTAAGAAAAATAAAATGTCAGTTTAAAAATTGAATATTAATATAAAACTCATCTACTTATAGATTGTCTAAGAGTCCCCCTAACAAGTCACTAACAAGCTTAAATTGACATGCCTATTGGTATGTCATCTTAAGATGAGCTTCATTAGCCTCATCTATAAAATTCCTAGAGTTTTTGTGAAGGTTAAATAAGATAATCTAAATCACTTAATGCATTATTTTCCATAAAATTTTACTTGACAGATTATTTTATATATACAAGTCCTCAAAAATATGTATTTAAACACATGGATTCGTTGTCAGGTGAAGAGGATTGAAAAAAATTCTGTAATGCCCTGGAGAATGGAGCTGGTAGTTTCATTAAGATGAAGACTATAGGTTTGAAGATTCTGGGTACTGATATATGTTCCAGGCACCGTACTAAGTGCTTTACATACATTATTTTGTTTATTCCTCTTAATAAACTGGTATCATTAGGGTTTGATCTGAGAGGCAGAACCACTGTGAGTAATATAAAGGATTTAATGGAGGGAATAGACCTTATGAAGTAGTGGGAGCTATAGAGTTTTTGTATAGCTCTTGCTTCTGTATCTGGTGCTGGGCCAAAGTCAGCCTGGCCAGCAGTTGAGAAGGAAAGATGGACATGAAGTCAGAGAGAGCAAGAGGGAAGTAAAACCCACATCTGTCTCTCATCAGAACTCATACTGATCAGAGTGGTCTCTGACTTTGAAGATGCATGTGACCTGCAGAAGAGGTGGCACACTTGACCCTGGAACTTCACATAAAGATGGTCCAGAATTCAGAGATGCTGAAGAAGATCTGGTAGGAACTGAAGGAACTGCAGACCCAGTTGCTGCCCTATACAAATAAAGTAAACCAGGTTTGTGACAACACAGGGAATCTGCAACAGAACCAGCCCTATACTCTGCCCATCCATTTCTCTGTTAAATTTTTTTTAAATTTATAGAAGGGAGAGAGAGGGGGGAGAGAGAGAGAGAGAGAGAGAGAGAGAAATTTGTTGTTCCACTTATATATTCATTGGTTGCTTCTAGTATGTGCCCTGACTGGGAATTGAATCTGCAAACTTGGTGAACCTTGGTGTACCCTGGTGTGTCAGGATTACATTCTAACCAACTGAGCTACCTGGAAAAGGCCCATTTCTCTTGTAGGCAACCATGACCCAGAACGAACCAAGGAAGGGGATTTGGAGAACCTTAGTTCCAACTCAGCGAAGTTGATACAATGCTAAGTTACCACTGTCCTGTTATCCTCGTTTTACAAAGTGGCTCAGTGGGTTGGACATCATCCTGCAAACTGAAAGGTCACTGGTTCAATTCTGGCCAGGGCACATGCCAGGTCCCTGGTTGAGGGCATGCGAGAGGCAACTGATTGATGTTTCCCTTGAATGTCAATGTTTGTCTCCCTCTCTTTCTCCCTCCCTTCTCCTCTCTCTAAAAATAAACAAATAAAATCTTTTTTAAAGATGTTAGATAACTTGCACAAGGGCATAAGGGTACACAGATTATAAGTGGGGGAACTGGAATGTGAACAGAGACTGTCTGGCTCAGAACCTAGGATCTTCATCACTGCCCTCTATTGCCTTGCCCTAATGTCTGGAAAGTGAGTTTTGGCCCAATGGGAGATGACCTGTTTAGCAGAATGAGCTTGCCTACATTGAAACAAACTGCCCTGCAAAGCAGAGGATTCCCTGTCCTAGTTGATGCTCAAACACAGGCCATCTGTCAGATACATTACACAAGAGGGTGCTCACTGGGAGGGAAAATGAACTAGGTGACTACTAACAGCACTTTCAGTTCCAAGATTCTATGTTTCCAGAACATAGTTCAGAGCAAGAGTGTGCACTCACAATGTATAAGGAACTTAACAGAAGGGATGGAGAAGACAGAAGCACTCAAGGGTGAGCAGGAAAGAGACTTAGCCAAGCTGTGCCCAATAGTAGCAAAACCCACTGTGAGAAAAATAAAAATTACAATCAATCCAAGAGCTATTTGACACACAGGACATCATATAATCAGCTATATAGTGGTAATTTTTTTCCTCATAAGTTGATTTGATTTCACTGAATTGATGTGCAATTTTTGTGTAGATGTGATCTTTAAAAGTTCTACAGAAGAACTTCAAATTCAAGCACACTTTGCATATAAACTCTTCAAACTAAAAGTGTACTCAATTAAGGGCATGACAAAAAGTTTGAAGCAAATATCCAAATATTTCAAAAAGCTGCTTAGAAAAGAATTTTCACATTTGAAGCTTTGCCAATGTAAACACATAATAACGAACCTTATGTCTTGGTAACAGTTTAAAAAATTGAAGGGAAGAGGCAGTTACTAGTCCAACGTTTTTGCAGCAGATGCATCCTGATAACATATTTCCAAAGCAGGCATTACAATAATTTTCTTTTTTCCCCTTCAAATTCTACACAAGCTGGTTAATCAACTATACAAATTAGAGTTCATGGGAAATCTATACAAAGATATTAGACAAAATTGATTTCTCACCAAGATAAATCACAAATTAGTAAAGTCAGTGGGTTAATGTTTAAAATGTCAAAGCTCATAGATGGAGATCCCATGAGAAACACTATTGCAGTATGCAGACATCTTTCTCCACCCTTCTTCCCCTGCTCTCCTCCCAGAAAGTTGACCTAAATTGAGCACATTAGTGGGCACCAATGCTCTCTGGCTTTGAGCTTAGCCACGAGCAGCACACACACACACACACACACACACACACACACACACACAACAAAGGGAGGAAGGAGAGTGAATTTATGGTATCTATTCTGGCACTCTCCTTACAGAGTCACCTTGGGTTAACTGGGTCCCTCAACAGAAGATTGTGTTCTTCTCAAGGTGTAGCTCTACAATGTGCTCTCTCTCTCTCTCTCTCTCTCTCCCCTCTTTCTCCCTCATACTATGAACCTAGTGATGGTAAAGGCTTGCTGCTGTTACCAGCCTCAGTGTACTGCACTCTCCCTATCCCGCAACTTTGTTGACAGTTAGCTTATTAAACCATCCTCAAATTATCTTAGTTAGAGGATTGCTTTTGTTTCCTGCTGGGACACTGACTGATACACATGGAATAAGTAAAATGCTAATAATTATTAAAACTCAACATCAATGCTATGTCCAAAATTTTTAGAATGTTAGGGAAGGATTTTTGCATTTCCACTGCTGAAAATTATAATTATGAGCAAGATGATTATACCTAGAGTTGTATTTTTAACAGTTTGAGTTCTGGAACAAGAATGCCTGGATTGAATCTCAGCTCTGATGCTTACTAGTTATGTGAATTTTTGTAAATCATCTAATTCAGTTATTCTCCACCCTGGGGCAGTTTTGCCCTTCGGGTGACATTTGGTAATGTTTGGAGATGTTTTTGTTGTTACAACTGTGGACAGGCAGTTGCTACTGGGACTTAGTTGTGAGTAGAGGCCAAAAATGCTGCTAAATATCTTACAATGCACAGGACAGCCCCACAACAAAGAATTTTCTGGCCCAAAATTGCAATATTGCCAAGGTTCAAAAACCCTGATATAACCCTTGTTTGCCTTAGTTTCCTAATCTATAAAATGAAGTTAAGATTAGTATATACTTCATAGTATTATCTAAGAGTTCAATGAGCTAATACATGTAAAGCACTTAGAACAAGGCCCAGAATATATGCTTAAAAAAAGGAAGGTGGCATCACCATCTTCATCATCATCATAAGGTTCTCTAAGAGCTCAGAGCACAAAGACAACTTACTAAAAGGCAAGAAGTTATAAATTGATTATGAAAGACATTTAATTCTACTATAGTACAATAAAAGTAGAGATCTTATCTGGCTTTATTCCACTGCATCTCCTACACCTTTATATGTCTAACATATATTTTATTTGATTAATACATTTCATATGGCACCTGTTTGTTCATCAATAAGATAATAAATGTAATACATCTAGTAGAATTCCTAGCATTCAGTAGATAAATGCTCCATGGTAGTGGTGGCTGTGATAGTTACAGTGAATGTTATACCAGTATATCTTTTGAGCCTGAAAATAAGAACTAGTGGGTATCTTCTTTCAGTTTCTTGCTCAAATCTTATTAATTTTATTCACTCACTGTTCAAAAACTCAATGCCAAGAAAAACCTCACAGATGAGTTATATGATTTCTTAAACTATAGAATGCATGTTTATGTTATTCACATATTATCCTAAGTAGCAATTTTTAAATCATTAGTTTTATCTTGCTTCATTACAACAAAAAGATTTAAGTTGGATTGACATTTTGAAAAATTAAGCAAGATGATTTGAGGGAAGGGAAAATGAGGGTAGAAAAAATTGATGAAGCAGGAAGTTAGGTTAGAATTCCCCCAAAATACTCTATAAGAACCTGTCCACTTGCTAGAAGTCCACTTGGCACAAATTTGGCAGTTAAAGACCGAGAGTCATTTCCATTCCATCATATATATCACAGGGCCAAACAGTGAAAAACTATGAGAAAAGAATGATTATTCTTAGCTATGGAACATGAGAGAAAGTTTTCCTTATACAGAGGGCACTGAAATGAAATTAATCTCTTCAATGGTGAGTTTTAAGTCTGTAGTTCCTGGTGCTATTTTTAAAATTTATTTTTAATTGAATTTATTGGGGTGACATTGGTTAATAAAATTACATAGGTTTTAGGTGTATAATTCTATAATATATCATCTGTATATTATATTTTGTGTTCACTACCCCAAGTGAAGTTTCCTTCCATCACCATTTATCTCCCCTTTACCGTCTTCTACCTCCCCCATCTCCCCTTTCTCTCTGGTAATCACTATACTGTTGTTTCCATCTATGAGTTTTTTGTCTTTGTTTTTATTTTTTTTTGTTTAATTCCTTCACCTTTTTTTCACCCAGCCTGGAGCTATTCTTTATAATGTCTTGCAGTGTAGACCATATATGTGTGGTGTCAAAACCACAGTCCAATAAAAGCAACTCTACAAAGGGCTAACAGAACACAGTTCAGAAAATCTCTCTGGAATAAGGAATGACCAGATAGGATGTTCTTGGGACAGTCTTCCTTAAGCCTTATCGCTCACACACAAACTCAACTAGGGCCGGGGCAATCTGTGGTGGTACCTGGGTATGGTGATCTTTATAACAAACAAATGCAGACACATATTCTTCAGTGGTCCCCTCATTGGGTTATAAAGCTGACAGCAACTGGTGGAAATTGAAGGACTTAATATCACAAAAAAATAGGGTCTGGCAGAAGTAATGCCTGCTTGTGTGTGATTGATAGGGTAATAATATGGGTGTAATAATGTGAACATTTCACCTAAAATGTCATATGGTATGCTTGAGTATGATATTGCTATGTTACAGAATTACATGCTTATGATTTTGTAATAAAAAAGGAGTGTTTTTTGTGCCAGACCCTGTATTTCACATTTATAAAATATTTCCTTGTGTCAGACATTGTCCCAAGGGTTTTAGAAAAATAAACTATTAAATACAGCAATCTATGAAAGGAGTATTATTGTTAAATTCCCCATTTCACAAATAAGGAGACTAAAGAGTTAAGGTAAGTATTTGCCCAGTATGTATAGAGCTACCAAGTGACAGCACAAGGAACTGGATATGACAGACTGACTGCAGAGCCCACATGTGTAAGGTGTATATCACGTGCAAGATGTATATAACATGCATCAAAAGAAGGACCCACCCCCAACTTCGCAAAGTTGTTAGACCTCCAAGGTGAACTCAAGTCCTACTTATCCCAAAGCACTGTCACTGGCTCTAGTCCACCTCAAACTTTCATTTAGTTTTCATTTTAAGAAAATGTGCATACACTGTAGGGGCAGCAATGTAATTGTTGTGTACCTTTATACAACAGTCCCTGCCTTCAAGAGACAGAATTGAATCTCCAGAAAGTTCAGACTTCAGAAAGAAAGACCCCAGACTTCAAAGCAGAAATGTCAAATTAGAGTTCCAGATAGGATATTAGAGAAGGAACACCTAGATGAGTGAGACTATTAAATCAGGGGCTATGTAGAAAATGGGGCTCCAGATGGGCTGAAAGAAAAGGAAAGAGAAAAAGCAGCAGAGATCGCCACCTTGGCAGCAGGGAATATTCAAGCAAAAGCTTGCAAAATCATATACAGCACAATGCCAGGCAAGTTCTAAGTGCTTTACACATATTAACATATTAATGTTCACCACCACCCCACATGAAATAGGGACTATTATTACTCACCTTTTATATATATGGAGAAACTAAGCACATACAGGTTAAACAACTTGTCACACAGCTAATACGAGGCAGTCTGTCTCTAGACACAGTACTTCCAATATCTAAGCTGTACTGCTCTCCAAAAGGGAAGTTCCCTGCAGTGGAGCAGGCAGAGATAATGATGGAAAGATAATACAAAGTGGAGAGGCCAGAATAAGTATTTACTGAGTATGGATGCTATAAAGAACAGAAAGTCAAGAGTCAGGAGAACCTTAAGCCAGGAATTCTCCAAAATGCATCCCTGCTATTGGGTCATAGTATCAAGTAAACTATTGCTGCGTAACAAACCATCTCCAAAATTAATGGTTTAAAACAGTAACTATTTATTCACTCACAGTTCTGCAATTTGGCTGGAGATTGGCAGAGATGATATTTCTCTGCTTCATGTGATGATTCAGGAGGTCAGTCATATGGCTACATTGAGCAGGAAGCTAAGCTGGTGCTGAAATATCCAAGATGACCTCATTCACATGTTGTACATAAAGACACACAACAATCGCATATCTGGCTCCCCAGCCTAAATGGCAGGAGTGATTTAACACCTAAGTTTTACTCCATCTGACTTTTCTCATTCTTTCTCTATGTGGTCATTCACCATTCAGAAGTCTAGCTCAAGTTTCTGTACATAACAGTTGGCTTCCAAGAGGATGAACCTGAAGTCACCAAGTTGCTTAAAGGCTAAGCTTGGAATTGGCACCACATCACTTCTGCCATATTTTAGTGGCCAAAGCAAGTCCCAAGTTCACACATTTTCAAGGGGGAAAGAAATACACTTCCCTTCTTGACGGGAGCTGCAACAGGCACATGTGGAGATAACAAAAGATTGTTGGCAGCCATCTTTGCAAACAATCCACTTCAAGGACTGACACCAGAGGCCTCTGGATTTTTTACTTTTGCTCTCTCACTCTCTAATGTTCTGTCATGAATGACATTTTCTCCATGGATCCCCAAATTCATGCAAGGACATCATATCAACATCCCCTGTACACTCACTCTCATCCAAAAGACTTCTGAGCTAAAAGGAAAGCATATCCAGACTCTTATCAGACAGAGAAAGGCATTTCAGATATTACACCTGTCCCATGGGAGAGCTTGGCTCAGGTCGAGAGACAGAGCACTAAAGACCACAAAGTACTCTGTGGCATGAAGTGATAGTGCACTGCGTGGATTCAGATTTTATTCTAGGGCACAGGTGGGCCAACTACAGCCCTCTGGAAAAATCCTGCCACTTGCCTCCCCCTTTTTAAAATTTAATCTTTATTGTATTTTTTACATCGCCTTTTAGTCCCCTCATACCCCTCTCCCCCTACTTGCCCCTTTTACAGATAAAGTGTCATTGGAACACACACATGCTCAATCATTTATGTATTATCTATGGCTGCTTTAGCACTAAAATAGCGGAGTTGAGTAGTTACAAAAGGAACTGCATGGCCCATAATACCTAAAGTATGTACTGCTTGGCCCTGTACAGGAAAAATTTGGCAACCATGACACTTGCAGTAATATTAAGTAATGGGACTCTTTCTCATACTCAATTTTGCTTCCAGAAATTAAATTGACCCCAAGCTTCAGATTTTAACTGGGAAAAATAGGCAGCTCTTGGGCCAGTCCATACAATGCCTTGAAAAGGCAAGAGAATGTAAAGCTTTTAGTAATAGAATTATAAGGTGTAAATCTACATGACACTTTTAAGTGGTTTAAAGTGGTTTGCACTTTATGTCCTTAGCTGTTTTAGAACTTGTCCTCAAGTCTCCATTGGCAAATCTCTCCATGCAAACCTCATGCTCTTCCCAAGAGAGAGAGAGAGTTGCAGTAGGTTTTCTATGCTCAGAGATTGTCTTTTTAAAGCATTCAATAGACAAAATTGTCATCCTCAGTGAATAATCTCTATACCAATTTACAACCCAGGGAACCCAACAGAGCTCTTAAACTCTGTTAACCTAGTAGTATTGTACTTGAACTTTCTGAAAAACAAAGGTAATTATAGAAGTCTGGCCTTTTGCCTTCACTTGGTTGTATACACAAAAGATTTTTTTAAATACCTAATTTTTAAAGAACATTTAATAGTGCAAAATTGTGTTTGTCCATGGGAAATTATTTTGACCATGTTTCATAAGCAAAATAAACCCAAAAGATGAAATTTAGCACTCCATTTCCTTGGAACCCTTGAAGTTCTGCTCTCTTATCCATCAAAAATATATTTTTGAAATTTTATGTTTAAAATGTTTTTAAGCACACATACTCACTGACACACCAATTTCAGTTCTTGAATTTCATTCCAAGTTTTTAAAGTATATTTTATTGATTATACTACTACAGTTGTCCTAGTTTTTCCCCTTTACCTTCCTCCACCTGGTATCCTCTTTTCCTCTAGTGATTTCCCCCTTTAGTTCATGTCCCTGGGTCATGCATATAAGTTCCTTGGCTTCCTCATTGCCTATACTGTTATTAACATCCCTCTGTCTATTTTTTACCTACCCAGTTATGCTTCTATATCTCTATACATTTTCTCCCATTCTCCCTCTTTCCCCTCCCAGCTGATAACCCTCCAAATGATGTCTATGATTCTGTTCCTGTTCTAGTTGTTTTCTTAGTTTGTTTTTGTTTTTTACATTCAGTTGTTGATAGTTCTGAGTTTGCTGTCATTTTACTGTTTATAGTTTTGATCCTCTTTTTCTTAGATAAGTCCCTTTAACATTTCATATAATAAGGGCTTGGTGATGATGAACTCCCTTAACTTTATCTTATCTGGGAAGCACTTTATCTGCCCTTCCATTCTAAATGATAGTTTTGCTGGATAGGGTAATCTAGGTTGTACATCCTTGCTTTACATCACTTTGAAAATGTCTTGCCAGTCCCTTCTAGCCTACAAAGTTTCTTTTGAGAAATCAGCTGACAATCTTATGGGAACTCCTTTGTAGGTAATTGTCTGCTTTTCTCTTGCTGCTTTTAACATTATCTCTTTATCTTTAACCATTGGCATTTTAATTATGATGTGTCTTGATGTGGTCCTCTTTGGGTCCATCTTGCTTGGGACTTTCTGTGTTTCCTAGACTTGTATGTCTATTTCTTTCACCAAATCAGGGAAGTTTTCTTTCATTATTTCTTTCAAATAAGTTTTCAATTTCTTGCTCTTCCTTTTCTCCTTCTGGCACCCTTATGATTCAGGTGTTGGTGCATTTAAAGATGTTCCAGAGATTCCTAAGCCTATCCTCAATTTTTGGAATATTTTTTCTTCCTGCTGTTCATTTCTTTCTTGTATTCTAAATCATTTATTTGATTCTCACTTCATCCTTTCCACTGTTGGTTCCCTGTAGATTTTTCTTTATTTCACTTAATGCAAACTTCATTTCTGCCTGGGTCTTTTTTATGCCATTGAAGGACCCAAATGAGTTCCTGGAGTATCCTGATAACAAGTGTTTTGAACTATGCATCTGATAGGATGCTTATCGCCATTTCATTTAGTTCTTTTTCTGGAGTTTTGTTCTGTTCTTTCAGTTGGGCCATATTTCTTTGTCTCTTCATTTTGGCAACCTCCCTGTATTTGTTTCTGTGTATTAGGTAGAGCTGCTTTGACTCCCTCTCTTAGTAGTGTGTCCCATCTGGATAAATGTGGCTTCTTTAGATCCTTGGCTGTCAGACTTCGACATAGCTTGATTGTCTTACAATTCTGAGTGATATTTGTTTTGTAGTCTAGTTGTATTTTTTGCTATAGTTGTGCACAAAGGCATGGCATGTTTACCTATGCCTCCATCCTGACCAGAAGTCTCTTATTTCTAATAGCTACATAGTATGCCATTAAAAATAAGGCATTTTTCAAACATGTACTGTTGGAAGTTTAAGTCATTTCTAGTTCTTCCCACTGCCATCCTGGTCCTTTCTCCAAATCCAGCTCCCTCCAAGTCCTCATATATGTGTGTGTATATGCATAATTATACATATATATGCATATGTATATATATGCACATATATATGTGTGTATGTATGTACGTATACACACACATACACAGAAGCTGTACTTCTAGGTGAGACATGGAAATCCCCAGATAAATGGCACAAAGAGAGATCTAAAGAGAAAATAATTCAGTTATTAGATTTGAGTTTTAACACTAACACAGGCATAAGAGAAGGAGGCCAGAGGGGAAGATGAAAAAGCTGGGTCCTTGATGGCATTGAGTAACATCTAATTTAAACAGCTCAAGGACCACCTATCTCTCAAGTTCTTGTTAATGGGAAAATTATTTTTTTCTGGATGGATTAGGCCAGTTCTAATTGTGTTTTCTGCTACAGTCTAATCTTATTTGATATGATCTCCATTTTAGATGTTTTTATTGTCCAACATCTTAGCCTCATTATATTTCAATGCCGCCCAATTAATCATCATTAAACATGTGCAGCCATTTATTATTCAACTTTACTTACATATTTATCAATTTCTTTGTTCATATAGTTCTTCCACGTAATTTCTAGTTTCTTTGTTCAAATATCTTTCTTTCTTATAAAAATCCTTTGCCTCTGTCTCAGCACTACTTTGTTAGTGGTATATTTGTCTAAGTCTTTGTCTATAAGTGTTTTCATTTAACCCTCTTGTTTGAATAGTGGTTTAGCTACATGATGAATGCCTTTGACTTGCATGATGCAAGGAACTAGAATTGTCATATTCTACATAAATTCAGAGCATTCTTCCCAGTCTCTATTGCTTGGCAGAAACAAATGCAAAAATGCTTTGGAGGCTTACATCCCAAGTCTGAGATGCACAGAATTGCACAGGTAAAGCTCCACTGACATTGAGCTTAAACTTCAAATTATAAAACATAAGAGAAAGAGATTTCATTATGAATAAAAGTAGGCACACAAATAGTTGCCCTATATTTCCACAGTACTTCAGGTACTAGAATAACCTAATGCAGAGGATAAAATAAGTATGTTTAAAATTATTAAAGACATAAAGCAAGCACTGTAATCCATAAGAATAAGTCACTATTTAAAAAGTAACAAGCAGATTTTGAAGCAAACTATTTTCTTAAAAATTAAATATATAATTATTGAAATTTAAAACTCAGTGGACTTTTAAATCAGATTTAACATTGCTAAAGAGAATCACTGAAGTCTCTGGAGAATATATCTGAAGAATTACTCAAAATGCAACACAGCAATATAAAAAGATGGAATATTGAATTACAGAGTATATGAAAAAGAGATTATAAGATATCAAGGATAGAATTATATAGTCACAAAGAGAGAATAGAAAGAGTGTGGGGATGGTGGGATGATAGAGAATCAATATATTAAGACATAAATGGCTGACAATTTTCTCTGTATTCATTGAAGTCACAAATCTCAGTTTAAGAAGCAACATCCATGCCAAGAGAGAAAAATAAAAATAAACCCAAACCTAGACACATTGCAAAGACACATCAAAATACCAAAGTTATATAAATCTTAAAAGCCATCTGAAAAAAATAACACAGCACCTTAAAAACAACAACAATTAAACTGAGAAGAGATATTACAACAGCAATGTTAGAGGCCAGAAGATAATGGAATAATATCTTCATGGGGCTGAGAGATGATAGCTATCAGGTTGGAATTCAATATTTAACTAAATTATCATTTAATCAAGACATTTTCAGACAAAGACTGAGAGAATTTACTACAAACAGATCCTTTGTGAAAACAAAACAAAAATACTATTGGAGATGAAGAGGGACATTTCATAATGATTAAAAGGTCAATTCATCAGGAAAACATGTCCTAAATTCCTATGCACCAAACAGCAGAGCTTCAAAAGAGATGAAGCAAAACCTAAGAAAATTTAAGGAGAAAGACAAATTCACAGTTATTTTTCAAGATTTCAACATTCCTCTCTCAAAAATTAACAAATCAAGTAGACAGAAAATCAGTAAGGCTATAGAAGACTTAAATGTCATCGACCACATTGACATAATTGACATTTATGGAAATTCTACCTAACAACAGAATATACATTCTCTTCAAGTGCACATGGAAGAGTCACTAAGATTGATTTAAAAAGTCACTATAATGGGGAAAAAATCAGGACAACTGTAATTGAACAACAATAAAAATTTTAAAAATAAAAATAAAATCTTAAAGAACAAAATTCTCTATAAATTTAAATGGATTGCAATCATACAGCATATGTTCTTTGACCACAATGGAATAAAATTAGAAATCAGTAATAGAAAGATAAATTTAAAACTTTCCCCAATAGTTGGATATTCAACAACATACTTTAAAGAAATCCACATGTCAAAGAAGAAATCAAAAGGAAATTCAAAGTTAATAAAAATAAAAATATATCAAATTTGTGGATGCTGTTAAAATGTTGCTCAAAAAGAAATATATAAGTATAAATATTCATTTTAGAAAAAAGAAAAAGTTTAGAAACAAGTACCCAAGTTTCCACCATAAAAAGCTAGAAAAAAGAAGAGCAAACTAAGTCCAAATAAATTAAAAGGAAATAATAAAGATAAGAACAGAGGTCAATGACAGTCAATAAACAACTGGAAATTTAAATGTTAAAAAATACAACTTACAAGCAGCAACAAAAAATGAAATGTGTAGGGAAAATTTTAACAATTCGTGTAAAATCTCTACACTGAAAATGATAAGATATGGTTGTAAGAAATAAAAGAAGGCATAAATAAATGGAGAAAGTTTAAAATGATTACAGTTTGGAACATTCAATACTGTTAAGGTGCAATTGACCCTAAATTGATATATTGATTTAATGTAATCTCAATCAAAATTCCAGCAAACTCTTTAATAGAAACTCATAAACAATTATAACATTTATATGAAAATGCAAAAGGACTGAAAATATCCAAAACATTTTTGGGAAACAAGAATAGTCTTCCCATCAGTAAATGAATGGATCAAAAAACTATGGTATATTTACACAATGGAATTCTATGCAGCAGAAAGAAAGAAGGAGCTCCTATCCTTTGCAACAGCATGGATGGAGCTGGAAAGCATTATGCTAAGCAAAATAAGCCAGGCAGTAAGAGACAAATACCATATAATT
>CM052552.1:45393203-45407289 GCA_028533065.1 Trachops cirrhosus
TGGATTTCTTTTTAAAAACAGCATTAAGATAAATAACAGCAGCCTTTCCATCTGTGATGACCTCCCCAGGATAACACGCCTCTCACTAAGGATCTCCAACCCTCTCCAGAAGAGAAGAAGAAGAAACACAAGCAGAAGCGCCTGGTGCAGAGCCATCAGTTCCCACGCCATGGATGTGAAATGCCCAGGATGTTTAAAATCACCACCATTGTCAGCCATACACAAACAGTAGTTTGGTGTGTTGCCTGCCCCACTGTCCTCTGTCAGCCTACAGGAGGAAGGAGCAAGGTTGACATATGATGCTCCTTCAGAAGGAAGCAGCTCTAAAGCACCCGAATCAAGGTGAGTGGGGAACCATCCCAATAAACGCATTTTGGATTAAAAAAAGAAGATAAAATAACAGCATTATAATTCTATAATATAACAACATTACTAATGTTTTACTATAGATATTGGCAACTGTTTCTCTTTGTTTTGTAATAATTTGAAGCAATTTTTAAAAATAAAATTGAATAAATTTTCCTCATTAATAAATGTCATAAGGCAGTACAGTTTTACCTGTTTATATGACCAGACCTTAATAGCTGTTTCAGGAGCAATCTTGAGAAAATTCACACCATTTTCTCTCCACAAAGAAAAGACTCCACCCTCTTTTACCAGCTTTATTAAATTTAGGCTCATTCAGATTCTTTGTTTCTTAACTTGGAGCCAGTCTTTTTTTGTTACCCTGTGATCTTTATTCCATGAAAATCTTTTTTAAAGATTATTTATTTATTTATTTATTTATAGACAGAGGGTAAAGGAGGGAGAAAGAGATGGAGAGAAACATCATTGTGTGGTTGCCTCTTGCGCACCCCCTACTATGGACCTGGCCCACAACCCAGGCATGTGCCCTGACTAGGAACAGAACCAGGGACCCTTGGGTTCTCAGGCCAGCACTTAATCCACTGAGCCATACCAGCCAGGACTAAAATCTGGTTTTATTTTCAGGTTTCACAGGGCTAGAGTCCAGCCCTCTAAGTTGCCACTTGGATCCTACTGTGCATGCCTTAAAGTTTTGCCTGGTCATCTGGTTTCTACTACACATGCACTTACCTCCCACTGTGCCATCTTGGCTTTTACTAGTCATGTACCCAGCAGAGGAATTTCCCCTTTATTGTTTATTCTTGCCCCCCATAGTCTGGGAAAGTGGGCCAGTTGTCCCCTGGGAAGGTTGAAAAGCCCATCCTTCCTCCAGGCGGATGTTAACCACCTTGGTTGGTAAATTCAGCTATCTTTTGGTGTGTCTAAAGCTGTAACTTTCAGACTCAATCAGGCCCAGCCACTCTAGCTCCCTTCTCTTTTGTTACCTTCTAGCTGCCTTTGCTAACGCTGTGTCTCTGTGGTCATAGACCCCGAGGCTTTGTTTCTAAGATTATTTGATGCTGATCATAACCTTGTTGTCCCAAGGGCATAATGACTAAAGGAGTGGCCATGCAAAGGTGAGCTGGATGAGGCTAGTTTGAATCAAAAAGAAAGAAAGGAGAAACACTCATATTAAAGAAATGACATTTCTCCATGGGTATATCACTCTAATCAGATTTTACAAAAATGTTTTAATTCTTTGTACAATTACTATCCTATGTAAAGAGTCCCCAGTTCTATTCCTAGTCAGGGCACATGCCTGGGTTGCAGGCCAGGTCCCAAGTAAGGGGCATGTGAGAGGAAACCACACATTGATGTTTCTCTCCCTTCTCCTCTGTCTAAAAATAAATAAATGAAATCTCTTTAAAAAAGACCAAAGAGATTTGTTAGTTTGAAAAAAAGTCTGTTCTCTCTCAAGCCCAAGGTAATATAAGCAAAGCTTAACAACGGCCAATCTCAGTAGCACACATTACTTAGTTTGCCCGTTAGTTTGCTCATTTGTTCACTCACTCTCCATAGCACCTGTGCAGTCCTGACAGCCTTGCAGGCCCAAGTGCAGCACAGGTCGAAATCCAAGCACACTCTTCTCAGTGGATGTGCAGATGGAGAAATGAGACAGAGAAGTTCTGCATCTCTGGGCCCTGGTCCTTCTAGGCTTGGTGAGGACAAGTGCGAGCTTGTGGCCACTGAACACCTAGGAGCAGTCTTTAGTTTTTGCTCCAATAAATCTTACCACTATACCTCATCCTCCTTTGCATGGTTCCCCCAAATGCTTTTGGAGTGACTGTATGGAAGAATCCTATTTCCACCAGCAATAATAGCTTTCGTCAAACTTGAGATAACACCTAGGCTTTAGTTCTATTTCAGCTCTAGGCCCAGAAAATCGATGAAAGCAGAAGAAACAATGCCATGGCTGACATGAGGACCAGAACTATCCCCCTACACTACCACCAACAAATTAGTAGAGAGCACAACCCTGACAAGGACCTTAACTTCCTTAGTCACACAATTAATGGTTTTTCCGTTATATAACCCATCCCCTGGAAGTCATTGGGGAGGCAGGTCTTTGAGTATTAGCTCGCCTGCTCTTGGGCATGAGCCACTTCCTAAAAATAAACCCCTACTTTCTTTGCTGCAGACTCCTGATTGTGTCTTACTGGGCTTTGGTGAGTGCACGCAAATGGACCCTTTTAGTACAGTAACGATTTTGCTGCCTAAAGTGGGATTGCCTTTTGCCTGTCAATTTATGAAGCCCAGGCCCAGGGTTTGCCACAAGGCCCCCACCTAGCAGCTGCTGAGACCTGTTATCTTGAAGGCAAAGGCTCGATGGCAATCCATGAGCAGGTCCCCTGACATATGATGCTTTTGATCGCTGCATAAGAAAGGAAAAATTGAAAAGGCCTAGATTTGGAATTTGCTCTGGCTTTGGAAATTGAAGATGTTTTATGGTAAGGTTTCATAGGTGATGACCCCAGGAAAACCACCCTCTTGTAAGGCTCTGGTAAACCTGAATGGGAACAGGGAGGAAAATAGTACTAGAGAAATATTTGTCTTATCTTGTTTCCTTCTGCTGGACTCAGGGAAACTTGACTGGAACCAAAGGAGAGAAATCTTGTTTGTCAGTCTGCTTGAGGCTGTAACTTTTTACCTATTGAGTGTCTCATCTTCTGGGAAGGGAGCCAACTCTGATCACGGTTCAGCAAACCTCAAAGGAGTGAGCAGCAAAAGCTCCTTCCAGCCTAACTTGAAGCAGCTGCTTATCTCATATTGACCAGGCAGAGTGAACCTCCTGTTCATCCCCCTGAGGGAATAATACTCAGGGTTCAAGACATAGCAGGAAGTTTGGGCCACCCAACCCCTCCTACTGTCTTATCTATTGTGTCTGACTTGCCAGCTGAACTTTAGAAAGATATAAGGATTGCTGAATTTCTAGATCTTCTAACTACTTGTTCCCTGTCTGTTCTTTTGTGTGAACTGTCTAATCCTAGGCCTTATTTAATATTGCTCAAGCTGAAAATAAGTAATTATTTTGATCAATAAAGACATTAGTAACATGGGCAATTCTATCTTCTGTACCCCAGTGTAGCTCTCTGGGCTGTATCTTATAGAACTGGGTACTTTTAGCTATGAACTTATGAAAGAAAAAGATTAGGCTAAATAAAACAGACATTAACAAGATTGGGACAAAAGTTTTAGTATAGCACTACCAAAAGCTATATGGGGCCAAGTTGACACCTTGTTGGCCCCTTAAGATTTAAGGGACTCAAACAAGTCTGTTCTATTTATCCCAGTGTGGAGAAATTTAAACGACTGGAAGGAAGAGATTACAATGAGAAACCTGACCAGCAATTGCTTGGGGGCATTAGTCAGGCTGATTAACTTAAGTTAAAGATTAATAGCAGGGCTGGGGTCCCTTGGCTTGATGTCTTGCTGGGGAACCAAAGCCTTTTTACTCAAGAATGAGAAAATGGTCAGGGTATAGAAAAGAGAATTTTCCAGGACTCCTTGACATGGAAATTCCAGAACTGTGATACAAAAAATCATTGGTAAAGCTCCAAATCAGACTACAAGGAAATTGAATAATATGGAAAACTAGATTTTTACAATAAATTGGTCTTAACTTGGCTATCTTTGGTAAAATAGGGTGATTTTAGATGAAAAAATTGTTTCAATTGAAAGTATAATTAATGCCTGATTATGGATACTAGATCCTACTTTAGTTAATGGTCTTTAAAATCTTATTTTTTACATGTGGACTGGGCTGGATCATAAATTTTTCTAGTAAAAATATTTAGCTAAAACCCTCTGAACTAGTGTTTCATTTCTCTTCCATCCATTGCCTTGGGATTATTGAGAACTAAAACTATTTTTCTTTCCCTAAGGCTTGCAATTGTAGGCCCCTGCTAGATCACATAAATGTAAACTTCAGGGTAATTATCACAACAGCTCATGCTTAGATGGTTTTGGAGTGACTGTGTGGAAGAACCCTATTTCCCGGGTTGACTGCTATACATACACCACACAGAGAGCTTGCCTGAGCTGGTGTCAGGACTTTCATTAGGGATGTTTGGATTTCCAGCCAGAGGGATCTGTTTGCCTTCATTCCAGCAAAAATGAAGCTCTGAGCCTTTCATCCAGAGGTCTTCTCAAATGGCAGAGTTAAGGACTCAGACTAATTGTGGTTTGCTCTGGTTATTACTTACGGTACAGGTATCCTGGCCTGCTTCTTCTACCATTGCTGTGGTTCCTACTTGTACATTGAACACCCAGAATGCCCCCTCTGAGGCTCAGGGACCATCACAGAAGAGGTGAATGTAAGAGGTTGTAAAAGCCTGATAAGAGGGCCATGATGGGCAGACAAATCTGATTCCATCTTACAAGCTAATCCTCCATCTAGATTAAGTCTGGACCCCCTTGCCCTATATTCCTCAAGATTGAGGAATAATAGAAAGAAAGAGGGGAATTGTAACCACGCAGAGATTTGAGACCCCCTGGTGAATTGAGGCCTGGCTGTGACCTCCCACTGCCCAAGCACAGGGAGCTATGAAAAGGAGTGGGCACTGCCCTCTGCTTTCTTCCTGGGGCACTAGGCACAGGTAATAGCTCGAGTCTAAAGATAAAGTTCTCTGACGGTGGGAAACTTATAGGCAAGAAGGACGAAACCCTGGACAGTGAGGGTACAAGGACCCCAGAAGGAGAGCTGGTCTGTGGCTACAGCCCATCTACAAGTATATAGAAAGGGGTGGAATGGCACACAGGCAAACACTGTGGAAGTCCAGGCTGCCATGTTTTCCAAGATGGCAAAATCTTCCCAGAAAAACAATGCCAGCCACTTCCCAACTGTCATGTGGGAATCTCCAGGCATGAAGTCCCCTAGCCTCAGCTAAACTGAGGTGTCCTGGGAACACACCACGCACAGGTCAAAAGGCAGCTCAAAATAGTCTGTTTGGCAAATGGAGCTTGACTGGAAGCCGACTGGCTAGAGGAGCAGGCTGTAGCTTGGGACTCTGAGCACATATTGTACAATCCTAGAGGCTATGGGGTGTGTGGAGGGTTGCTGGAGCTAGAACCCAAGGCCAAGGTGGATCTGAGGCATTTACAGCTGCTCAGGCCTGCTGATGGTGAACTGCACCTCCTTAAGTCTGCTTCCAATTCCAGAAGGCTAGCTCTGATGTGACAGCAGATGGCTAGGCTTTGAAGAAGTATGCACAAACTATACTTTAAAAGAGGGGGGGGGAAAGCTCCCTAAAAGGCAGATGCTGCTCCTTAGGGTACTTTTCACCTCAGGCATTTTTCTGCTGAGATGCTGGATTCATTACCAAAAAAGGGTCAATATTAATTTTTAGATCAAAAAAGCCTATTCAGTGCCTTTCAGAGGGCTTGAATGATATGACCACCCTGGCTTGCCCAACTCCCGGCTGCTGGCATTATTGCAGCAGACTGCAAACTAGGAGCATGCTTATACCGGTCATGTCTCAGCAATGTGCAGGGAGCTGGCACTGAGGGCTCTGATGCCCTCACCACCAGTGCTCCTGATTTTAAGAGCCCTTTCTCACCCACTAGCCCAGACCCTGGCCCCACTCAGGGCAGGGATGATGGGCTCTGGGAGCCAAGTCAGCTGGATACACGGCAATCCTCCCCAAATGCCCTCACTGGTGGCCTACCCCCATAGTTTCTGCCCATTGATTGCAGCCTGCTTCTATTCACATGGGAGGCATGGAGGGCAGTCCAGGAAGTCCTTTCCCTATGTGACTTTACAAGAGGCCAAAGAAGTTGGGAAAATGTCCAACAGGCCATAGCAAAAACTGAAGGACTCCAGGGGCCTGTGAGTCAGCCCCCATTCCTCACTTGGGAAAGCTCTGGATGTTCTCCCTTAGACTGAAAGAGATCTTCCCTGGACTAACATCATTGTCAGGTCCAGGAGGGAAGCAGTTAGGATCCAGAGTTCCAGAAAAAGATGGAAGGATAAAGAGAGAGAAAACATACTTGTGATGGGTCCTTGCACATGGAGCAACACCACATGTATGTGTGTGCAGGGGCATTGTCATCACTCTCTGGGAGATGCCACCTACTTGGAGGAGCCCAGATGGCCAGGGAAGTTGGGTGGGTTAGCCGGGAAGTCTGTACAAAGGAAGCCCTTGTGGCCAGCCAGGAAAGCAGCTTTCCCGGAGGTGGGATGTCATGTGTGCTGCCCTGCTGGACATGACTAATGCACCCTGGCCAAAGGCCCAGGGCTCTGAGGAATTCTATAACTTGATAGAGTCCTGTCCTTTCACAGAAGAAAATTGACTTAAGCTAGAATTTGCTGGGAAGGAATCTGAGACAACCATTTTATTAACAGTCTATGTCCAATGATTAGGCATAACATGTTTTGGAGTCTTCACTCTTAGAGGAGCTGGACTTGTTGGTGCTCTCCAATTCTGAGGATAAGTCCTTCATTTTGTTGGAGTCAACAATCACATGTGCTTTCTCAGCTTGAGGTATCTGTTTCTTCTTCAAACAGGAGATGACATAGTGCTGCAGTTCCTGCAGGGTGGACAGCTGCAGGGTCTCCAAGTCGACCTCAATCTCATTGGGGCTGAACACCTTGAGTGAGGGCTCCCTAAACTGGATGATGTATACCACATGGTGCAGCTCCTCACTTGGGAGCTTGCTGATGTCCAGGGCAAGCTGGCACATCTCCTCGTAGGAAATGGACTTGCACCCATCCTCCACCTCTGTTTTGTGTACTGGAGGGGGCTGGCTCATCATGGGCACTGGCCCCTTCTTGTTTATCTTACTGTTGCTACTATTGTTCTCCTTGGTGTTTTGGGAAGGAAACTCCTTGCCCTTGCTTTTCTTACTCTCCTCTACTTCCTCTTTCTCTTCATCCTTTTCTTCTTTAATTTCCTTCTTGTCTTTCTCTTCTTCCTCTGCTTCGTCTTTCTTGACCTGTGAGACAGCTGCAAGTTGCTCTTTTACAACTTGAAATTGCTTCTGGAACTCCAACACCTCCAGGGCTACCTCCTTCTTGGAGGCATCACTTGAGGTGTCCTCATTCTCTGAGGAACTGTCACTGCTGCTGTCACTGGATGAGGATGAAGTCACAACCTTGGTAGGGGATGGCTCCACTGGGAAGGACAAAGGCACCACAGGCTTCTTGGGCTCCTCTGGCATCTTGGCAGAGCACATCTTGTCTACATCCTGAAGCTTGCCAGCTATGGCACCACCTTGTGGTCAGGAGGGTTTGTAGCAGTTAGAGAACATCAATCAGATCTTGGCACTAAGTTTCTGAGCATAGTGATACTGACCAGCCTCCAGTTTAGACTTGATTGTGCTTGTGTCCATGGGATACTTGATGATGTCACAACGGTCATGCAGGCCCAGCACCTCCATAGCAATGGGCTTATACAAGGGCCAGGCATAGGCTGTGCACATGCTTCCTGGGGAACATCTCCATGAGAAAGCCACTGCAACACTTGAGCTGCTCTGATACCTTGTTGCTCTTGTCTGGTGTCTGGTACTGCTGTGAGTCAGGCACTTACTTCTTTGGAGGCTTCACAGGCCTGCTGATCCCTGCCTGGGGGCCTAGCTTTGTAGTCTTGGGCTCCCAGGGCAGCAAAGTTGGCTTGTGAATGGGGTCCATGGTAGTGGGGGTGGTGGTGTCCTCTTCCCTTTTAACATCCATCTTTGTATTCACAGGCTATGGGGAAGCTGCAATGATGTGTGGATGGCTCTGCACGGACTGGAGGCTGGCATGGGTGGGAGTGGCGGGCACTGGTGGGGGAGTGTGCAGCAGCCGGGGAGGTACCACTGTCATGACAGGGGTCTGAACAGTGAGTTCTGAGTGTGGCCTGCATAGGCAGAAGGTTTTGCTGAGAGGTCTGCATGCACAGAGGAGTCAATGTTTGTGTTTCCTACTGCAGAGATGCCAGGTATTGCCATCCTTGTTTCTTTTGTCCCACATCTTCTTCCTTTTCCCTGGACTATCATGATCTCCATTTCTTCTGTGGGCAGTTTGTTGATTTTTTTTGCAAGATGAGCTCTCCAGAGCTTCTGCCATTAAGACTATGTCATTTCCAGGCTTATTGTAGATGTAATAATTTGTAACATAGTGTTGAAGTGCTGGATACATTCCTGAGCATCCCAATAATAGTTTTTTTCCAAGCGCTTCTTTACTGTTCCCATATCCATAGGTGTTTTAATGATCTTATAGTAATGGGGAGGTTGAGCTTGACCACATCCACAGGCTGCTGGAACTGTCATGCAAACTGGTGTTTCCATAGTGCCTTGAGTACCACTTTGAGCAGATATTGCAGTTGGTTGGTCTGCTTGTTGAGCTTGTTGGGGGTGGAAGTCTCCAAGGGTGGTGGTGAGTGGTCAGGAGATTGGTGCTTGACAGACCTAGGTAGGCCTAGGAGGAATGGAAAATCACCAGGTGGGAAAACTGCACCATGGGAAACTGTATCCTGGGAAAATGCCTGCCTGGGAAACTGCCTGCCAACCCTACCCAGGACAAACAGATGCCTGGCTAAAATTGGGGTCTGGGGTTGGCCTATCTGGTATAACAGGATGCAGCTTTAACTTGAGCCTGACAAGATGTATCAAGAACAACGGTCAGCAGAAATGGCACCCAGCAACCAGCTCTAGCCAATCAGACTCTGACACCCCAATTAGTCACTCTTCACGGGGTTTTGTGCTTTAAAAACCTGCCCTAAGAACAAATGAGTGAGTCTTAACCTCCCTTGGTTGGCTTCCCAACCTCCCTAAGTTTGCTCCACTTTCCCACATGAGTCTTAACCTCCCTAGGTTGACTCCACTTTCCCTCTTATTCCCGCTAATAAACCCTGCTCCTTAGCTCACTGCATCTGTCTGGTTTCTTGAGCGACTCTGGCCTAACAGTGCTGGCCCCATTGGCTTGCTGGAGTTGAGCCTGGGCCCACCATTGTAGACATTTACATGGTTTCTAGTCCATCTTCCATTACCTTTCCTGCAGATTTCTTAATCTTGTCCCAGGGCTGTTCTTGCAGACATGTTACTGATCCCATCACATTCTTCACTAGGTACTCCCAGTGCCTGGCCACCACCCTGCAGCAGCAGCTTCCTCTTCCTCATTTGACAAAATGGCTGCTCTGAACTGGTCTTGATGTGGTTTCCTCTTGATATCCTTAGTTATAGGACTTCTGTTCAGTTGATGTTCAGGAAGTTCTAAATGATGGTTGTTCTGTAATTTAGTTGTGATTTTGATGCAGTTATGGGAGGAAGTGAGCACAAAGTTTGCCTACTCTGCCATCTTGATTGGAAGTGTCTCCTTTTTCTTTTAAACTAAAGGTATACCTATCAAATGACTCAAAACCAAAACTGATACACCTTTTATGGCTTATCCATGGATACAAGAGGCATCTGCAAAAAGGGTACAAAAGATAATACTATCCTCAGACTTAAGGCTATGCCCAAAGAAAACCAAAAGAAAGACTTAGACAATTCCTCTGATATCTGGCAATTCCATCTGATATTCCTCTGATATCATAAAATTATGTTGATTATTTTACTTCCAATGTTTATATTGAAATAATGATTCTTATAAACAGCACACAACATTGCTAATAATATTATCTTGCTCCTTTTCAAGCTACAAGATCTGGGATGGAATATAAACCTGCATTAGAGAACAGTGGTTGAAAAAGTTCATTGTCCAAAGAAACAACTAAAATAAAAAATAAACCTGAATTTTCCTGATTTTGCCAGGAGTACCTAGCATTGCTGGAGAAATTAAACTCACCCTGCCTCTTATTGAGTCAGGATAGTGAGAAGCTAGGAAAATTCCTTGGCAAGTGGAATACGGAAACTGAGACAGATAGCTGAACACAATGGGTGAGGAATTTACAGCCAGATACAAAAGTTCACCTCCCTAGAGATAACATGTAGGCCTCAGTTGTGTTTTAGCTCCAGGCCCAGAAAAGCTGCAAAACCAGGTAGGCAATGCCAGTACCAGCTGCAATGACTAATGACCCCTGCCCTGCCACCAGTGGAGACCATGACCCTGAAAGGGCACACCTGGAGAACTGTTACATAGTCTGCTGACCCCTTCCCTGAGACTTCCCCTAAGATTCCGACCTGCAACAAAGAAAGAAAAGCCTCAAGACTAAGGACCCAGCATGCACACATTCTCCCTCTGGTGAGGAGCCCACCCCATTCCCTTTACTTTCTTCTTCCTCTCCCCATCCCCAACTCCTTTCTTCATAGGCACTGGTCTCCTGAGGGATCTAAGGCCAATGGGCAGCTGGCAGCTTGCCCCAGGCTGATCCCCTGAACCCATCATTAAGCCCCCTTTTCTCTGACTTCCAGGCGAGCTAAGGCAGCCCCACCTTGGTTCTCCTGTTGCTTCTTTTATGCTAATCCCTTCTCATCAACCTCTTCAGGCCCATTATCTCCCTTGAGAATGTATTAATGTATTAATAAAACTCTTACTCATACACCTTGGCTCTCTGATCTGTAATTCTTTTTTTAAAAAAATTTTATTTATTTACTTTTAGAGAGAGGGGAAGGGAAGGAGAAAGAAGGGGAGAGAAATATTGATGAGTGAGAGAAACATCCATCAATTGCCTCTCTGCCCCCAGCTGGACACTTGGCCTGCAACCCAGGCATGCACCCTGACTGGGAATTGATCCAGAAACCTTTTGGTTTGCAGGACAACTTACCCACCGAGCCACACCAGTCAGTGCTGTTTTTTAATAAATAGCCTGATGTTCTGTATGTTTCCACATTGAATGTAGGGTCTCAAAGCTTTTGCAAGAGATGTACTCTCAAAGCACCCTCAAAGAACAAACCCACTTCCACCACTCTCAGATACACTATATATTCTGAATTGAGAATTGTTATCTTGTAATTTGCTTATGGGCAGAAAGACTTACTTCAGGGAATGATGCTGTTGGCATCCTTCCCATCTCCTGACATACTCAGGGCTGACTGTGCTGGCCACATCTTTGCTTTTAGTTTCCCGAGGAAGTGTGTGAAATTATTTTTTTTTTTAAAAGAAACTAGCAGAAAAGGTAAAGCCACAGAAGGAGTTTCCTCAAGACTGACCAACAAGCTTTGTAAAGCCTCTGATTAGCCAAGTACTGTAACAAGTTTTGTTCATGACTTCGAGGATTTGTATTTCACTGAGGGCTATTTTCTTTGCTCCACCATTTCTGACACGTGAACAATTTTCTCCTCTGTGTGCTTTTAATAGTAGCATGTTTACTGATCTGAGTGCTTCTTTTTCCTTTTGTTAAATTCTTGGGTGACATTATTACTAGCCTTGTCTTTTTCCTTCTGTGCCTTTCCTTGAAAAGTGAATGATTTCTCTCTTGCTCCAGGGTTTTCTGGTTACAATAGAGATGATGGCTTTTGCCCTGGCTCAGTGGGTTGAGTGCTGGCCTGTGAATCCAAAGTTCACTGGTTCAATTCCCAGCTGGGGCACGTGCCTGGGTTGCAGGCCAGGTTCCTAGTTGGGAACACGTGAGAGGCAACCAATCAATGTATCTCTTGCACATTGATGTTTCTCTCCCTTTCTCCCTTCCTTCCCTTCTCTCTAAAATTAAATAAATAAAATCTTTAAAAAAAAAGAGATGATGGCTTTCAAGTCTCCTTTTCCTGGTCCTAGGCCATTACAACCCTACTTTTGGGGAAGGAGGTATTGTTACTGTAAGCTCGATTCTTCTCACTGATACCATAAATAATTACAGATCAGCCCTGACTGCTGTGGCTCAGTGAATTGAATGCTGGCCTGTGAAGCAAAGGGTCATTGGTTTGATTCCTAGCCAGGGCATATGCCTAGGTTGTGGGCCAGGTCCCCAGTGCATGAGAGGCAACCACACATTGATGGTTCTCTCCCTTTCTTTTTCCCTCCATTACTCTCTCTCTAAAAATAAATAAATAAAATCTTTAAAAAAACAAACAAAAATTAGAGAAGACCAATCTTTCCAGCAATGTACTGTACCATAATCATTCAGAGGGCCAGGAGATAAAGGAGAAGCTGCCCTACCCAGAACAGGCAGCCTATTCTCTTCCCGTGGATTTGAACCTTCCCAAATTGCTGTGTGTGTGATTTTGAAGCCATTGTCACCTGCACTTAGAAGACTAAATATTAAGAAAAAGTTTACCTAAAAACTATGTCAATAGAGTCTGTCATGTGGACCTTCTCCATTCCCCCCCACCACCCAATAGAAAAAAAGAGGCAATCCGCATGATAAATATCCTTCCAGTTCTCTTCCCTGCCAAAAGAGATGATGTCTAGCCCCAAAATAAACCTTTCTTTCCTTCTTTTAATAGCTCCCTTGCCCTACCCTTTGTTTCACTTATAAATGGATTCAAACACTCCATAAATGGAGGAGGGTTGAGGTGGAAGGTGAGAAGAGGGAGGTGAGCCATGCAGGTTTATCCTCTCAGTTGAAAAGTCATAGAGGAAATGCTGATCCTTCAAGTCTACAAAGTACAGTTAGTAAACTTCATTTCTACTGTTTCATATTCATAATTATTCTAGAAATAGATGAATTTTAAAAATCTTTGCAAGCATTAAAAACATTTGACTCAGAGATCATCACACACAGAGGGGAGGGCCACGTAGAGACAGAGAGACAATGGAGTGATGCAACCACAAACCAAGGATCACTTGAAGGAATCCCCAGAAGCTAGTAGAGGCAAGGAACAGATTCTCTTCAGAGACTCAAGGGAGTATAATTTTGCTAACACATTGATTTCTGACTTCTGACCTCCAGAAAGGTGAGAGAATAAACTACTACTGTCTGAAGCCAACAAGTTTATGCTAATTTGTTATGGCAACCCTGGGAAACTAATACAGATAGTGAGAAGCAAGATAGGAACCTGGTTCCCTAATGATACTTTGAAGTCTATCTACTTCTGGACTGTTAACAAAAGAGAGAAATATGGCAAATGTGTCTTGTTTAAACTAAAAAGAAATCTGATTTAGCATAATTATGTTTTACTTTTATGTAAAAGGGTAGTTAGCAGCTTATTTTTTAAAACCACATTCAATTTTGGTGGTTGGCAGCTTTGTATTTGTGCATAAAAATATCTCAAATATTGACATGCAAAGTATCATTCCTTTTATTATTGGAAAAATGGAAGATAAACATACCAATCTGCTGATATTATTTTTATTTTTTAAAATATATTTTATTGATTATGCTATTACAGTTGTCCCATTTTTTTCTCACCTCATTCCCCTCTACCCTGCATCACCCCTCCCACCAGCATTCCCCCACCTTAGTTCATGTCCATTGGTCATACATATAAATTCTTTGGCTTCTCCATTTCCCATACTATTCTTAACCTCCCCCTCTCTATTTTGTACCTACCATTTATGCTTCTTATTCCCTGTACCTTTTCCCCATTCTCCCCCATCTCTCTCCCTGCTGATAACCCTCCATATGATCTCCATTTCTGTGGTTCTGTTCCTGTTCTAGTTGTTTGCTTAGTTTGTTTTTGTTTTTTTAGGTTCAGTTGTTGATAGTCATGAGTTTGTTGTCATTTTACTATTTATATTTTTGATCATCTTCTTTTTCTTAGATAAGTCCCTTTAACATTTAATATAATAAGGGCTTGGTGATGATGAACTCCTTCAACTTGACCTTATCTGAGAAGCACTTGATCTGCCCTTCCATTCTAAATGAAAGCTTTGCTGGATAGAGTCATCTTG
>CM052552.1:45407789-45428843 GCA_028533065.1 Trachops cirrhosus
TCTGTATCTGCTCACCTACCCAATACTACCTAATAAAAGCCAATTGAGGCGGTGGCTCGGGGCGCTCTCCTTTGAGAGAGTGGCCAGGCCACTCGGAGGCACCCTCCCCTTGAGAGGGTAGCCATGCCATCCCTATTCCTCCACAGGCCTGGGTAGTCCGTGTGTATGTTTCTCTCGTCACTTGAGAGCTATCTACAATGTTTGCGGTCCACTGCGGGCCGGTGGACTGCAACAAATATATGTTATTAATGTGATTTAGAAATTGTATGAAGTTCCTAAAAATCTAATTAATATGTCTTTGTAACATTCAGTTGTGATTCCAGTTATTTTCTTAAAATGTTTTATGTCGAAAAAATAACCAAATATCTTTGTTAATTGCATCATAATGAATTCTTTGTCTTTTCTTGTCAAGTTTATTGTCATTTACAGAAAGTTTTAGTTTTATTCTGATACATTTGTAAAAATGCTTTATCTTTAAAAAGATTGCTTGGAGAGAAAGAAGACAGAAGAAGAATCCAGACACTGGAAGATGATGCATTGCTGTCTTTGAAGACAGGGATAAGAGCCATGAGCCACTGAATGAATGCAATGGCCTTCAGAAGCCAGAAAAGACTACAAAATGTATTATTCCCTGAAGTCTCCAGAGAAACTCAGCCCTGCAATCACCTGGATTTTAAGACTCCTGACATCCAAAACTATAAGATATTAAATTTGCATTGTTTCAAGAAGAGAGAAAGAAAGATTCCTTGTAAAAGCACTCTGAGAAGTACAGGTTTCTCATAACTTTCAGATTATACTATTGAACTGGGTAGAATTTATAAAACTTTAATGGAGAAACTGATGGATTCATAAAACTGTTAACAGAAGATCAAGATCAACAAGAATCAATTACATAAGACTGAATGAACTGATGAGGATAATCATAATTTTATGACGTTTTGTTTGAACCAGTGCTGATTAATGTTTTATATTTTCAGAGGTTTGTGTTCAAAACCTGTCTTAAGCTATCTCTAAGTTGCAGCAATTTGGTAAACAGAATCTATCTTTCTAAACACAACTGAAAGATTTATCTTTTCCTCCCTGCTATATCCCTCCAAAATTATGAAATTCTTATTGAGTATTCTTATTGTCACAGCACGTACTTTGCATAAATTCAATAAGAATGTATTCCTCAGGTAACAGGATACAACTGGAAGCACTGGTTATAATACCCAGGCTTTGACTGAAATGTCCTACTTGAGAATGATGTGCATAAAGTCAGATGTGACCAGATACCTTTAAGGAACTAAGGTTGGCTTTATAAAGCCAGTAAGCACCTTGGAAAAACAGCCTGGAACCTTAATTACAGGGTTCCCAGTAGCCTTACCAAGTGAGAAAGGAAGGTTACTTTCTGGCAAGCCTATGGATCTCAGAATATTCTTGGTACCTTGAAAAGAGAGGAAATTTATAGATTGTAGGCAATGTCCCATGGCAAGTCTTTGGCTTGGCTTTCTAGCCTTAAAAGGCTTTTAAGAGTTCAATCTGAGATTCCTTATAAAAAGTTCCAGCAAAGCAAACTTTGAAAGAGTCTACATGGCCAGTTGCTATCCTTGCTGCATTATATAAATAATCAGGCCAAGTTTAATGAAACTGGACTAATTTTGCAAACAAATTAGCTTTATTATGATTATCTTTGGTAGAAATGGGAATGATTACAAAGAGGAAAAATATGTCTTAGTAAAAAATAATTATAACACACCTTGTGGATATTAGATTCTAGTCCTATTAATTGTTTTTGAGGTTTTGTTACCTTTCCTCGAATATCTAGCTACAACTCTTCAAAGTAACATTTTTATGTCTACCCCCAACCTTTTCAACTTGGAATCAATAGGAACAAAAAATGCCCTTTCCCCAAAGCCCTGAAAGCTAATGCTGGAAAACTTTATATAAATTTCAGAGAAAGCACCACAAAAGCTCACAGTCTTTGTGTCTGTTACTGTATGTGCCATTCTGAGAGTTCAGGAGAATACCTCATGACATTCCAATGACATGCAAACTGCAAGCCAGGAAAATCTGTCAGGTGGGGACTGCCTGTTCTCACTCAGTCTGAAGATGCTTCAAGCCCAACAGCTAGAAATTTTCTTGACTGACTTCCCTATAGACTCAAAAACTGAGTTTATATTTTCTTCTAACCATTAACCTGTGCTTTTTCTTTTGTTTTCTGTCAGTGTAAAAAATGTCCAAACCTATAGAGAATTTTTATGAATTTATTTGAGCCAAACTTGATGACAATTGCTGGGAACTAAAATCTCAACATACTGAGAACATGTTCCAGGGAATGGCAGTTTTGCAAGTTATTTAATACATTAGAATAAAAAGAGATATAAGGAAGGTTACATGAAACCTATTGCTGGTGATTGAGTGGGGGAGAAAACAAAGTGGGAAACCTCTAGGTCTGCATAAAAAGGTAAAATAGAGAAACATCGGTGGGTACAGGACAATTAATAATTAACATTTATAGCACATAGAGATGATATTCAGGGAACAAGATAATAATTAGTGGTTCTGTGTTCTGGTTTCCATGGGTGTGCCCTGAGGGGTCTCAAAAAAAAAAAAAAAACAACAACATTACTCTGACATGTGAAAGATACGTTATCTTAAATGCAAAAAATACAATAGACAGGCTTACTTAAGGTAAACATTGACCTTTGTCAAGGAAGATAGAGACCTGGGATGTGACCACGAGTGACTGGTTTTTAGTTGGGAACTTTTGGGTTCACACCATTCTAAGTGGTTACTTTTGGTGTCTGAATTGTAAGGCTCATCAGGCAGGCCTCCCCTGAGCTTGTCAGGTTTAGTATGTGGCCCCTTTTTTTGTCCAAACATAGAAATGCCTCTTATTAAATACCTGATAACTTGCCAATACAGGCCTAACTTTGGAAGCTAACCTGAATTACCTCTGCCTGAAATGAGACACAATTGACTTATTCTCAGTACTAAGAGACTGGTTCATGAGATATGGAGCAATCTATCAACTTAGCTTCTGGACTGTGAAATTTCTTGAGGAAATTTCAAAGGTGGAAATAATAAGTAGAAGCATATGCCAACCCAAAATACACCCCCTGTCATAAGGATTATTTTGAGCTGATTATTTTTGAGTGGCTGTAGACACAGGAGAATCTCTGAAAGCAGAATATGCTTTACTCTTTTGTAAGGGAAGGCTACTTTTATAAAGGAAATCTCCATTTTAAGTGTATTTCACTCTCTGTAGCAGGAAGAGAGGGATAACTCAATCACAAAAAACTCAATGGAGAAGGCAACAACTTAAAATCGCATTACAACCTTACCCTTGTTTACTGTGCTTTTCTTGGTAACCTCCCTTACCTGACCTTCTCACTGCCCAATACCTTTGTCATTAACTAAAGATGGCATTTAAGGTGGTGGCTTGGGGCATTTGGGGTTGTTTTACTCAGTTTTCCTGGGTATTTACAGGAAATATACATGTTGTTTGTTTTTCTCCTGTTAATCTGTCTTTTATTACAAGAGAATTTATCCGAGAACCTAGAAGGGTAAAGGGAAAATAAAGTGATTTGTTTTCTCTCCTACAGTTTCCTGTGTATTGTTACAGTGTTTTTGTATACAAATACAAGCTACCAGCATATATATATATATATATATATATATATATATATATTTGTAGCTGACTGAAGGTTGTTACATAAAAGGTAGAATACTGAACAGAGTCTTATATGTCAATGTTCATTGCTTCCTTGTTCACAATAGCCAAAAGGTGGAAACAACCCAAGTGCCCATCAAATGATGTTGATGAACAAAATGTATGGATACAATGGAATATTTATTATTCAGCTACACAAGGAAATAAAGTTCTGATACATACTACAATGTGGCTCAACCTTGAAAACATTATGCAAAGTAAAATAAGTCAGGCACAAAAGTTCAAATATTTTATGACCCCATTTATGAGATCTAGAATAGGCAAATTCATAGTGACAGAAAGTAGAATACAGCTTATCATGGGCTGGGAAGAGGAAGAATAAGTTATTGTGTGATGATTACAGCTTCAGTTTGAGGTGGTGAAAAAGTTTGGAAATACCTAGTGGTGATGGTTGCTCAACCTCATGAATGCAATTAATGCCACTGAATTGCACTCTTGAAATAGTTAAAATGGCAAGCTTTATGTGTATATGTGTGTGTGTGTGTATGTGTGTATCTCACAGTTTTTAAGAATTCATACTGTAATAGACTAAAAACATGAATTGTATACTTAAGTGGATAAATTGATATGTAAAATTATATCTCAACAAAGTTGTTTTAAAAAACATAGTTTTGCATTTTGCTTTTTATTTTTATTATTATTTATTTATTTATTTTTAGAGAATGGAAGGGAGGGAGAAAGAGATGGAGAGAAACATCAATGTGTGATTGCTTCTCACATGCCTCCAAATGGGGGACCTGGCCTGCAACCCAGGCGTGTGCCCTGACTGGGAATCGAACCAGTAACTTTTTGGTTCACAGGTTGGCATTCAATCCTCCCCAGCCAGGGCTGCATCTTGCTTTTTAAATGTTAACAACATATCCTCCCTAGGATTTGAATTTCCAAATCAGGACATTGAGAACTTCTTTGTTCCTATTTATTTATTTCAGCTGCAGTTGTGTGGGTATAATATGGTTTACTAAGCAGTCCTCTAATGCTGGACACTTGGGTTGTTTCAAATTTTTTCCTATTCCAGACAGTGGATAACCTTGTACATTCATGTAAGGTATCACGTGAACATATCAGGTCTGTTGTCATACTTACATATTTTAGTTAATTTGTTAAGTGAGAATTACTATGTCCAATTATGATTATTATAATTATTAAGATTTAATGGTTTTCTGAGTGTAAGGACCATTTGTATTTCTTTTTTCTGTGAATCACCAAATGTCTGCTGCTGTTCTGTTGCGCTGGTTCATCTTTTTTAATCTATCTTTAAAATTTTTTTTTCAATCATAGTTGCCATACCATGAGTTTCAGGTGTACAACAGTGATTAGACACTTATGTATCTTAAGAAATGATTACCCCAATAAGTCTAGTTGTCATCTGATACCATACATAATTATTAGAATATTATTGACTCTCTTTCCTATGCTGTACCTTACATCCCCATGATTTATTCTATAACTAGAAGTTTGCACTTCTTAATCCCTTTTATCTTCTTAAGGAGCGTTTATATATTAGGGAGGTTAGTCCTTTACTTTCAGTAAGAATTGCAGGTGTTATTTTCAGCTTGTAATTTGTCTATTGACTTTGCTTATGTTATTTTTATGCTTATTTTAATTTTTATTAGTCACAGCTATCAATCTTTTGAGTCATTCATAACAGGCCATCTCTGTTGCAAAGTTAAAAAGAAATTTGCCCATGTTTTCTTCAATTGTTTTTATTATTTCAATTTCTGCATATAGATATTTGAGCAATTTGGAGTTTAAACCAGTACATATTGTAAGGCATGGATCCTGTTTTCAGATGTTAGATATCAGCCTCAGTTGTTCCGTCAACAGTTTTAACACCGTCCATATTCACCTGATTTGAGATTCTACCTTTAGCTTATACTCAATTCTGGTATATATTGTTTTTATTTTTTGACTTTCTGTTCTAATCCCTTTGTCTTTTCATGCACCAGTATTACACTGTTCTAATTAGTAACATTTTAAAAAATCATATTTTTATATGTGGTCAGGCTAGCACTCTCTCATTGATCTTTCTTTTTAGAGTTTTCCTATCTTTGCTTATTTTTCCACCCCAGATTCTGTTACCACTATAATAAGCAGTTAGGCATGAGCAGAGTAGGAACAATAGGCCAGTTACAGAAGCTAACTATGGCAAAAAGCCCCGGTGCCTAGCAATGGGCAAAACTAGGCTGGAATTTCACTCCCAGGATGACCCTTCCTCCCCTAGCATGAGGTTCAGACCTGCATCAAATAATCTTAGGAAAAAAGCCTTGGATCTGTTGACTACAGAGAGAGTTTTGGTCAAAATAGAGATAACTCTAGGTCTCAGTCTGTAATGGTGGAAAACTGTAACATGAAATTGTAACCCACCCCACCATTCTTTTGACATTGTTTCCATAAGTGCAGACTCTGACTAATATATAGCTTGTAGATGCACAGCATGCTTGTACAAGAATCCTAGGAACTAGCCTCGAAAGATAGAGACCCTGACCTTCAAGCATCTCAGCTCCAGGAGATTTGCTGACCTTCAATGGTGGATCCAGGATGATGTGAAGCTGAGATGTGAATCCAGGATGACTAAACCAGGATGATGTACAGTGGACCATTATTTGCCTTATCAGAATGAACTGTACTCATCTGGGCACAGAGAACTTTGTGACCCCTCCCTTGAGCTCTTCTTTCTGTTCCCTCCTCCCTCCTTATAAAAACTCCTACCTGCACTGAAAGGCGGAGATGGGCTTTGAGACGTGAGTCCCCCATCTTCCAGATGGCCAGCACCTACAAATAAACCACTTTCCTTTACATCAGCACCTGCCTCTCAAGTATTGGCTTTTGTAGCAGCAGGCAGCCAGATGTGCATTTGGTTACAAGTTATATTTTAGCTCCAGGCCCAGGAAAGCAGCAAGGCCAGTCAGGGTGCTGCCATGGCTGACACCAGGACCAGCTGAGATGAATAATGACCCCATGCTCTGGTGCTTACACATTGGTAGAGACCATGACCCTGAAAGGACACACTTGGAAAGCTGATGAATATTACACTGAGATCCTCCTGGGAGACCTCCCCTTAGATCCTCACCTTTAGAGAGGAAATTAAAAAACCTTAGGATGGGACCAGATGACCCAGCTCCCTCACCCTTCTCCCTTTTCCCTCTTCCCTTCCCCTTCCACTCCCCCTCCACTTCTCCCTTCTCCCTGTTGCATGCCCATGCCTTTCCCATCCTCTTCCTAGGTGCACTCTCTCTAGAGCATGTCCACACATTTCCCTCTTCTTCTTCCCCCAGGTGTATTACCTTTGCATTTCTTTCTCTTAAGCTCCAAGGTCCCTTTTCCCTCTGTAACTTGTTTCCTGAGCCCACACAGTCCAGTTGGCTCACTTTTTCCACAACTTACTTCTACATCTGTGACTTTCTAAATAAACTTTTGCTTGTATTGGAATCTTAGCTCTGAATTTTTTCTTGGCCAGAACTCAAGTACTGAGGTTGCTGAACTGAGGTCTGGTAACATTCTGGTGCCATTTTTCTGCTAACACCACTATCTTATAAACCATTTAGTTCAGCCTAATATGGAGATAAATGCTAAAGGGCCAGAATCAAGTCTGCAATGTAATCCATTCCAGTTTATCAAGTCTTTATGCATTTTTAGCAGAAATTGAATAAATCAGTTGCAATAAAACGGTAAATACAATTTGGTATATAATTTTAAAAAAGATTTTATTTATTTATTTTTAGAGAGAGGAGAAGTAAGGTACAGAAACAACAAAGTGTGGATACCTCTCACACACACCCAACTGGGGACCTGGCCTGCAACCAAACAGGGAATCAAACCAGTGACCTTTTGATTCACAGGCCAGCACTCAATCCACTGACCCACACCAGGCAGGATGGTATATGTAGTTTCTTTCATTTAAGTACTTTTCTGTTATTATAGTCTTTTCAAACATAACATTTCATAATTTCCTTAACTATTCATCTATTGTTGGACCCTTTCCATTTTCCCCTATTGTTTCTATTCCTTTTCATTATGAAAAACAGAAAAAAACAAAACACTCTGTAATGAATTTGTGCCTGTTTACACTCCAAAAAGCTAGTGTATGCAATATCAACTTTACCACACTTTGCTCATCAGCAATTGATTTTCTCAGCCATTTGAAGAGTCACTTAGAGCATTTTAAATTGTGCAAATGTGAGGTGAGTGGGCTCCACTGGTTGGGATTAGAATAAAACAATGCCATTTAGAAAATACATTTTGCTCGTTTTTTCCCTCTTGGAATGCTCAAATGGTGAGCTAAAGACCACAGCCTGGGGCACAGCTTAAGACCACTACCCAGAGTGAGAATGCTGAAGTCGTTTTTTTAATCCCATTAACTTCTCCCTGAATTTCAAAACCCCTCACCACACCTTGTTTATTCCCTGCTATAAAAACCTTGGCCTGGAAAGAAAAGACAAGATGGTCTGTTGGGGTACAAACCTGCCATCTTCTCAGATCAAGGCCATCTCAATAAAGCACCCATAAAGATTCAATCCTTGTCTCTGCTTATTGGGTTTGGTAGTGACAGGCAGCAGGAACTCTGGTGTCTTTTCCAGTTTCAGTGACCTGAGCAGACTCCAGAATGGAGCCTGAGGCCAGACAGTGATGGGGAAAGAACTGGAATAGCTTGGCAGCTGACCCAGGGGCCACCTGCAGGTTCTGGAAGAATGGTATTTTAATTGGGGAAAGAATCCAGGCAAAGCCTTTAGCTAACCTGGCAAAGGATGATGTGGTGTTTCTTTGGGTGTTCTAGAGGGAAGGGGCTCTGAGGCAGAAGCCTGCCATTCTTCCAAAATTGTGTAGCTTTTGAATAAATGACCTTTCCTTTTTTATCAAACATTTGCCTCTGGAGTTTGCCCATGGGTATTGGGCAATAGAACCCCATTACTGTTCGGTAACATGCTGATCCCCATGCAATCAAAAATCTGGGTGTATGACCCCTGAAAATTTAACTACTGTCAGAAAGTCCTACTGATAAGATAAACAGTCTGAGACAGGTAAGCCAGGGCAAGTGAAATAGAGAAACTGAGACAGATATTTAAATGGCCAAGCAGTTTAACAGCCATCTAGTAAATCACAAAATCCTATCTTCCCTAACCAAGGATATAACAGAGTGCAGCCAAGAGGGGGGCCCCCAAATAAGGATTTGTAATGGGGTCCAGAACTCAAGGTGTCCAGGAAATATTAGAAATATATATATATATATATATATATATATATATATGATGTCCTCACCCCCACAAGTCTAAGCTGGGGGATGGGACACATTAAGCAGGGCCACTGAGAGTTGTTTTGTATAGCAACAGCTTTGCAGCTAACCTCTGGCATGGTCTTTAACATATCTATAACCTTTAACTGGTTTCATGGATATGTTAAATAGCTGTGGCCATGCTTTAAGCCAGGGGGATGGGAGTGACTTTAACCCAGATGTAACTGGGAAGCAACTCCCCCTGGTTACAGCTCCTGCATGAGAGCTTGGAGATGATTGGCTCCATGCCATGGGGCCACATCTGTCCAGACTTACCATGGCAGTCCAGAAAAGCTGGAAGAATATGTGAATGCTGGCAGGTGTAACTGATTGTGGGAGGAGTTGGAAATGGGGTTGCAGAGGAAGATTGGCTCTGGGATTTTAATCCAGTCGTGGCAGCAGCCAACCCAGGGGAGATCCATGAGGCATTGGGGTGCTCCCTTTTGCCACTTGGCTTAGGAAGCAGAAGAGACTTTGCTTGGAAGAAAAGGGGTGAAAGGATTCTTGCTGGTGGGCCATGAGAAGGTGCCATATGGTTTTGGATTAACTGGAGATCATGGCAGCAACACAGCTGATGGTGCTGGGAGCCCAAATCATGGACTTCTACTTCTTTTCCTGGGATACGGTACCCCAGACTAGGGCAGAGGGAGAAGGAAGGACTGTGTGTGTCTGTGGGTATTCTAAAAGACTTTAGTATTTTAATGAAGTATTTTAGCTTTTAAATAAATAATTTCTTTCCTTTTCACCAATCTCTGGCATCGAGAGACAGCTTTCCCCTGGAGGCAGGCAAGACGAACTTAGTAGGTGGGGGGCCCCTAGAAAAAAGGGGGGGTCCTTTCGGTAATAGTACATCATACAGCCCCTCCTTTGGTCTGTTCTGTAACAAGGACAATTAAGAATAAATGGTTTACATTTTTTCTCCCCGACCAGAGAGTAAATAGTTTAAATTCCCTACTCAGGAAGATAGATAACAGAAATACAATTAGTGCCATTTGTGCCAACCACACTCAAGGAATGATGAACAAATCTTATTTTGGTTCATCAACATAAAGTTGATGAATATTCCATTACGATCGTCCTGTATGACCTCCCCTATAATTTCCACCTTTAGAAAACAGATAAGAACCCTCAAGACAAAGACCCAGTATGGCCTCTCTAGAGCATGCCCATGCCTTTCTTCTGTTTCAGGCATGCATCTTTACTTTTCTCTCCTAAACTCTAAGAGTCCCCAGTAGACTTGCAACCAGGGAGGGGAACAACAAGCAATGGCAGTTTATCCCAGGCTAACCCCTGAAATTCTCCATGGCTCCCTTTTCTCTGAAGTTTCAGAAAACTCACAGCAGCCCCACTATGGCTCACTTCTTTACTACTGAGCTCCTAGAGAGCCCAAAGCAGAGCACTGCCTAAGGTATCTCCTGTTGCTTCTAACCTAAGCCCTTCCTTTGTTTCACTGTACCCAGCTTTAATAAACATATGCTCAAAATCCTGGACTCATGTTGTGAAATCTTTCCTGTATGAAGCAAAGAACCCATACACTACCAGCCAGCCCAAGGCTGACCTCTCTTATCAGTGACAAGTCAATTAACACGTATTTGCGTAGGTATTATATAATGCATTCTTACAATAGTGTTAAGAAACAAAGTTCAACCTAATAAATTTGGAGATTTAATTAGCTTTGTTCAGTGCTTTATGAACCTGGCAGAATCACATCTAGCAACTAGAAGTGTTCTCTGAGGGGTTGTACAAATGTATTTCTTATAGGAACTCAGGTGGGGCAAAGGGACCTATTAACAAAAAAGAAAAGAAAGGATTGTTATTTTTTGCAGGGGGGCATCTTTTGCTTGGGAGAAGAGAATGAGAAGGGTTTTTTATCATGCAGATTGCCTGTTCTTTCTAGGAGGGTGGGGATAGAGAGGGTCCAAGGGACAGATTACTTTAGTAATTCTTGACCAGAAAATTGCAGACTGGTTGATTAAGATCATGTTTGTGGGAGAGGTTGAAACTACAATTAGAACATGGGCTTTTAGCACAAATGATGCCATTTTGGGTCTGTGGTTTTTTCTTCAACAAAAGCTAGAAAACAGATGTTATTAAGAAAATCATAAAGAAGAGAAAATAGATTTACAATATTTTTAAAAAGATTTTATTTATTTATTTTTAGAGAGAGGGAAGGGAGAAAGAGAGGGAGAGAAACAGCAACGTGTGGCTGCCTCTTGTGCGCCCCTTACTGGGGACCAGGCCTGCAACCCAGGCATGTGCCCTGACTAGGAATGGAACCAACAACCCTTTGCTTCTGGTGCTCAGTCACTGAGCCACACCAGCCAGGAAGATTTACAGTATTTATTTAAAAAAAAATCCATGTATAAGTGGACCTGTGCAATTTGAACCTGTGTTGTTCAGGGATCAACTATAGTCAGATTTAGGTTTTAGAAGGAAGATACAGTGACAGAAGAGACTAGATTGAGGTCAGATTGGAAGAGGGAAGAAAATGCAGGAAGAAGCTGATTGAGAGGCCATTACAATGGTCCAAAGGATGGCCTTGGACAGAATCAAGAACAGAATGGTTGTCACTACCTTGGTAGTGCAAGCAAGGATAAGTGGCTGCTTAACTGTGCGAGAGGAGAAAGGGAAAAGGAGAACTGACTGAATTTGTTATTGGTTTGTGTAGCTTCATAGATAGTGCGTCATTCAAAAGCAGATATCTAGTGGGAGTGACAGTTGGAGCTAATGGGGGAGATTAGATTGCCCAGGGAATGTGAAATGCTCTTCTGTTTGATGTTTTTGTCTCCTTTTGTTTTTCTCCATTTTGACTAAATTGTTTTTAACAAATGAGGTTTCCAAAGACAATGAGGAAAGGTGAAGATTAGGAAGGAATAGTTTTCTTTCAGCTTCATTATGGATTAAATAGAAAATGTTTTCTATTTCAAATAAATTACTCAAACTTTGGAATACTACCCACTGAAAAATTGGGGACTACCCAAATTATGTTTTGGTATAGTTATAGATAAATGTGTTTATGATGAAAATGGTTATTAGTACTGACTGGGGAAATACAATATTTAAAATGGGAATAAAAAAATCACCCGCTTGAATCCATCAGGAAGATTATAGCATCTATTAAAGTCTGTGTATACAATTTACACAATAAACCATTTGTCATTGAGCCAACAGAATAACAGCTTTTTCACTACTGGGTAAGAAATGTGGATGTAAAAGGGGCCACATATTAAATCTGACAAGCTCAGGGGAGGCTTGCATGGTGGCCTTATAAACTCAGAGACGTAAAGTAACCATATGGGATGGTCTGACATTAAAACTTCTTAATAAAACTGAGTCATGGCAGGTAGTTGTGTCCAGGGACATTCTTTCAGTTTGTAATTTTCCTTTGTCTTGTTTTTCTTCTTTCTTTTCTTTCATTGGTCCATCATTTGCTATTTCTCTATTTGTTAGAATCTCATTAGGAGTGCATGGGCAATGGAAAGGAAGAAGTGTAGGAACTCCAATCTGTAACTTTTGGGAAAATCTTTCAATGAGAACACCTGGACTAATTTCCCTTAAAGTTGTTTTCTTTTGAAAAGTGAGTCTTAGACAAAGTCATTGTCTTTAAACACTAGCATCTCCAGCCGGTCTTAGAAATACATTTCAGGGGCTACAGGCAAGGAAACTTCAGAGAGTCAACCCTTGTATTTAAAGCACCAGGATTTGAAAAGCCAAGCATGACTATGTAAGTCAATATTTTAAGTAATACAACCTATACAAGAATTTGTTTTTCCATTAAAACGAACACCAAGAGGGCTTTTTTAATTGTACAATGAATGCAGGTGCAACGCAAATTCAAAACAAGTTTGAAGGCTGGTTTATGTGAACCTGTGTTAGCTACTTTGTGATCAACATGGTTTTTCATTCTACAGAAGCCCATGGGGTCTCTAGGTCTAGAATTAGATCTGGTTCCTTTATCAGCTTTAAATAATAAAATGGTACTAAAAATGTATGTCCTCTGGAATAGCTGGTGTCAGGTCAGTTCCTAGGCATTTCTCTACCTCCCTTGGGTTACTGGTAGGAAACATGTGGAGAGGGAGTGGATAAAAAGGTTCCAATTTTCAGCAGTAGAGAGTTAGAAAAATTTTCCACCCGTTGGTGAGCCCTTGCCTTCTTAGAACAGAATGGTTTGAAACAGGATTGCTCTTATTTCTTTTTAAAAACCTTTTTTCTTAAGGGCTTGAATTCTGCTACACTGTTCAAAATGCCAAACTGTTTTTTGCTTTATACCACCAAGTGATGAACCCCTCCCCTTCAGCCCTGAGGCTATTTAAAACAAAAATTACAATTAGGTATGGAAATTCTAGGGTGTTTGGGGTGCAAGCCAGGATTGCAAAGGTAACGGACTACAACTCCCACAGGCCCTAGCGGGGCTGTTAGCCTACCTCCCGCTCCCCAACCCCCAGCGTTGCGCTAAAGGCCCTGCGTTGAGAGGAGGGGGTGGGGACAGGATAACGCGCTAGCAGGCGGAGAAGGAGGAGGAAGAAAAAAGGGATCACAGACTTCCACCTGGGCCTAGAGCGGCTCTTAAAGTAGTGGGGAGAGGAGGGCAGTCGGCGACCACCTTCAATACAGGCCGCCGGCGGTATCATGGCGACCCGGAACCCCCCTCCCCAAGGTGAGCGGCTAGGGCCCGAAGTAGTATCTGATACGCGGCTCACAATTCTCGACCTTGTTCTGGGGCGCCACTTCCTTCCTCGCTCCTGGGTCTCCTTCTTTTTTTTTTTCTTGAGGCAGCAGCTTTGAACACTCGTCCGAACTGGACTTTCCCTCCCCTCCTGGAGGAACGCAGGCGAAGAGCGACCCCCACCCCCAAAACAGCCCACCTGCGGCCTTTCATTTCCATCTTCAAACGTGTTTTTCAGTCTTGACTCTGAAGTAATTTCTTCTTGCCGGGCCCCTAAACAGTTCTGTCAGAGGAGGACTCCCTCTTTCTCCCGCTGAAGAAAGTGGACGTTGCTCTGGCCCTAACCTTACTGAGATTTGGGGGTGACCCTTCATGGTGTGAAACTAATATAACCCTACTGAGATTTGAGGAGGTGACTCCTCACTGTTGTGTAACTTTGACCTGACCCTTTGAGATTTGGTGGTTGGGGACATCCCTACTTCTATGTATGTAACTCTGACCTGATCTTACTGAGATTTCGGGGCCGGGATAGGGGCGCAGTGTGCGACCCCTCACTGCTGTGCAACTCTGACCTGGTTTTGGCTTGGGCCCCCAGGCCAGTTCTGGGCCTTTGGAAAGGAGATGCTGGGCCCTTTACTCTTGAGGCCCCAAGTCTCAGGGATTTCGAGGTAACAGACTGTTAGTTTCCATCTCTGTGGTTTTAACTGTAGTCCCAAAATAACCGTGAGTTGTAACAGATAAAAATTGTATAGGGCATTCTAATTTTTGGTTGACTCTAAATTTATTTTTTCTATTTTGTATTTTGAAGAATATGAAAGTGATGATGACTCTTACGAAGTGTTGGATTTAACTGAGTATGCAAGAAGACACCACTGGTGGAATCGTGTTTTTGGCCACAGTTCTGGACCTATGGTAGAAAAATACTCAGTAGCCACCCAGATTGTTATGGGTGGAGTGACTGGCTGGTGAGAACATCTTTTTCATTACATTTTATTGGGAGCCTGACTGCTTCCCTTTTCTGTGTGCTACACTTGCAGTGCTCACTCAGTGGCTTTACGTTGTTAATCCCTATGATTAGTGTAATCATTACTGTTGGTTTTTGATGATATTCCCCTGTGCCCATCACTGTTCTACTGTTCCCTCCTCATCCTTCCTTTGATTCTTTATATACTTTCCCCCTTCTCAAATTCAGCATATATAGTGGATCTGATTTGGTGATAGTAAAGAGGAAGAAATAGATGAGTTAATTACACATAAATAATTATTACTTGTTGAGAGCTAATAACTGGAAAAAGCTGTAAGAACTCACACAGTAGAACCGGTCTCCAGGATTGTGACCTGTGCAGACCAGTGTAAAATTCTCAGTAAAAATTATTGATTATGATACAGATGATTCTGTTGATTTTTGTGGGCTAGTTTGGGTTATAATTCTTTGAAGAGTTGTGGAACATTCTTTGTTGGAATTAAAGGGCTGATTGTTTATTCTGAAAATATTGTGGAGTACATTAAGCAGTTAATAAGCATTAACCTTAACCAGTTAACATTTCACACCACATGATTACATAGTTGCTACTATAGATCTAATCCTGTTACTAGAATAAAAGATTAGCCAAATAACAAGAGTCAGAAACTAGTATGACCCTTTATTTTGAAAATGTTCATGACCATAGAGAATTGTTAAAGTTAGTGTGGGTGCTTAACTTGTGCATAATCATTGTTTTGTAGATTCTAACTTAAATTCACCTTACATTAATTTAAATATTTACATCTTTAAACTTGATAAGTATAAAATTATTTTTTAAATTTGTATTTACATGCACCTTGGAGCAATGGTGTACTCCTCTATGCCTTTTTGTAAATGTTATTTTATGATAGCCTGGCTGATGTGTCTCTGTGGATTGAGCACTGGCCTTCAAACTGAAAGATTGCTGGTCCCAATCAGGGCACAAGCCTGGGTTGCAGGCCAATCCTCGGTTAGGGGCTTGCAAGGGAACCAATCCATGTTTCTCTTGCACATTGATGTTTCTCTCCCTTTGTTTCTTTCTCCCTTCTCCTCTCTCTAAAAATAAATAAATAAAATCTTTTTAGAAGTACCATTTTATGGTAGTCACACTCATTGTGTAGGTTCTATGATGCTTAGGTACAGTATTTATTCATAATATATACTTATTTATACTGCTTATGAAAAAAGCCTATAACTCGAAGAGATGCCTTGTCAGGGGCCTAGTTATTCAGATGATTCTCCACAGGCCGGTTATAACTTGGACCCCATAATTCAGGGTTTGGTCTTATGCTTAAAAATACAGTTTGGTCATAGTTTGGTGCCATGGATTGGTTAATGTAAGTCAGGGCCTAAAGCCCCATCTGAAGAAAGACTAAAAAATAATTGAGCAATAGAATTAAATCATTGTGTATTATTTCCTTGTAGGTTAAGCTCTTTAAAAAATTTTTTTTATTGTTGTTCAATTACAGTTGTCCCCATTTTCCCCCCATAGGTTAAACTCTTGAGAAGCCCCATAGTTGGTAGAAGTTTGTTTGGAAAGCCTAGAGATAGAGCAGGGAAACTTAGTAGGTTCATTTTAGTGCTTCATGCCATCAGGCAAAGGATACACATGCTTGTAGAGCATGCTTCCTGGGATATTGTTGAGACCTGGTAGGGGCCTGCATCCTCTTTTTCCTTTTCTGAGACTTTGTTGCTGACTTCCCTACTGAGGGACATGGTTTTTATAGTAATATATATGTTTGGATAAAAGCCAGGTATTGACCCAGAACTGTGTAATAGGACTAATACTACACACGTAGTTTGTTGCAATGACTTTAGGTTTAGTGGTAAATTTTTGTAATTTTTTAGGGTATAAAATAGATGTACTATTGTGATATACAATAAGGAAGAATGGTTAATAGGCATTAACCTAAATAGTTAACAATTCAGACCAATTCAGGATATGACTGGAAGCTGAGATTATATTTAAGTGTAAGTAGTTATACTTTTTTTTTATCAAAATAAGAAATTAAAACTAATGTCTGGATGGGTGGTTGCTAGGATAGATGGGAGGAGTGAAGATTAGTTAGAGGGTCTGAAAGATTACTTAGCGTGGTCTGGAAATAAGATAATGATGCTTTGAGAGTGGAAGGAAGACAGTCAAATAATGTTTTGAAGATAGAGTATATAGAATTGGCAATCAATTGGACCTCGAAGGTGATGAAGAAGGCAGGGTCTGGGATGAACATGAGGTGGCGAACCTAGAGAATGATGCTATCACTAACAGATTGGGACCTTAGCAACAGTCAGTTTGGTTGAAAAGATGATGTTTGCTTTGGGATTTTTTTAATATAGGCATACTTCAGAGATATTGCAGATTTGGTTCCAGATCACCACAATAAAAAGAGTCATAATATTTTTCTGGTAGAGGGCCTTGCCTTAAATTTGTAAAAAATGCAACATCTTTGAAGCACAGATAAAGTGAAGTGTAATAAAACGTTATGATGTCTGTATGTGGTTCTGGGTGACAGAAGCTCATGATATAATTGGAAATGTGAATTTTCCATTTATAAAAGCATATTAGTTTCCTAGGGCTGTTTTAGCAAAGTAGCACAAGTAGGTGGCTTTTAAAAAGAAATTCTCTCACAGATCTGGAGGATAGAAATCTGAAAGGTATTGGAAGGGTTGGTTTCTTCTTGGAGGCTCAGAGTAAGAATCTGTTTGATGCTTCTCACCTAGCTTCTGGTGGTTGCCAGCAATCTCTGTCATCCCTTGGTTTATAGACTTACTCCAATCTCTACCACTATCAGTACATGGACATCTTCCCTCCCGTGTGTCTCTGTGACAAAGTGGATTAAGTCATGTTAGATTTAGGGTCCTCCCTGTCTCCAGTATGACCTCATCTCAACTAATTTCACCTGCAGTAACCTTCCAAATAAGGTCACATTCTGAGGTTCTAGGAAGGCCATAGATTTTGAGGGGTCATTATTTAACCCTGTACAGAAGACTAGAGTTAGCAATTTGAGATTCTTTTGCACACTATGGACCTAGAATACTAAAGGGAATATGAGCTCACTGAAGGAGAAAATCATAAAAGGAGTATGGGTTGACATTCTTAATGGATAGATGAAACAAAACAGATTGAATATAGAGGTAGGTGGATAGATATAAGTAAGGAAGCCATGAGACATGTGGGCTGAAGTGGAGTCATGAAGGTGGAACTCCAGCTGGACCTTAAAAGGGTAGAAACACTTTAGATAGGCAGAGCTAGGTGGAAACCCCTAAAAGCAGGGAGATTAATAGCTTGAGCAGTGGTTTTGACCTATTTGGAAACTAATTAGGTTGGAGCAGAAGTTTTGGTTAGAGTGGGGGTCAGCTGGGTATGTAGAACGTCTTGACTACTAAAAAACAAAACAAGTCACTTTTATTATGCAGAATTTCACCTTTACAAATAGAGAAGGAAGGGTATAGTGAACCTCTGAATGTTCAACCTTCAGTTTCAGTAGCCAATCTTTTTTTCCTACAAATTCCCGTCCTCTCCATTCCTGAAGCATATCTCAGACAATTTAGATTGTGTCTTTTTTGACTAGCTTATATAACTGAATGGAAACATTGAGGGTTTCTGAGTAGGTAAGGGACATGATCAAAAGAAATGGAAAGACATTAAGTTTTATTAGGAAAGAAGTGAAAAGTAGAAGAGGGAGAGAGTTTAATACATCATTAATCTCATTTTTTTGTTATTTCATTAAAGGTGTGCAGGATTTTTGTTTCAGAAAGTTGGAAAACTTGCAGCAACTGCAGTAGGTGGTGGCTTTCTTCTCCTTCAGGTATGTCAGCTTTATTTACTTGCCTCTGCTTAGGAACTGAGAAAGTCAAGTTTAGCCATTTCACTCCTATCCATTTTAATAGAAGATGGAATTTTTCTTTTAGGCATCAGTTTATGGAAAAACTAAAATGAGTATGGAAAGCTGGCATCTGTCACGGAATACAATAATTCCCATACTTCTAAGTTTTTTAAACACAGTATGATCCCAATTTTTAAAAAGACAACTATTAAAATTCATGGTACCTCATTTCTTTTACTACCCAGTTTCCCTTAAAGCATTTCCATAGCAAAATAAACATTCATCAATAATATAAATCTACTCATCCTGATCATTTTAAACATAAGAGGTCTGTCTGGAAAAAGTCCAGCCATTGTTAATGTAATGAGAATGGGTTGTGCAACATCGATGTAACCTGGCAGTCAAGGAGAGTGGGCTGGAATGTGCACATGTGAACAATGACAACTTCACTGTACTAGTCAGTGGGGGTGGTAGATGCCATTGAGTGAGCATGTGTACTGTGTGGCTATCGCCTTCAAAATAACTGAGCGAGTAGAGCAATGTATCTGCATCAGATTTTGTGTTAAGCTTGAACATTCCTCCGGTGGAAACTATCTGAATGATTCAGAAGGCCGCAGCTATGCATAACTGGTGATTAGCAGGCTCATCATGACAATGTGCCCCTATCATGTATCACATCTTTTGCAGTTTTTTGGTGAAACATCAAATCACCCAAGTGACTCAGCCCCCCTACAGCCCAGATTTGGTGCCCTGTGACTTGTGGCTTTTCCCAAAACTAAAATCACCTTTGAAAGCAGACAGAGTTCAGACCATCGATGAGATTCAGGAAGATAGGATGGGGCAGCTGATGTGACTGGGAGAACTGTGTGAGGTCCCAAGGTGCCTACTTTGAAGGGGACTGAGGTGTCATTGTCCTATGTACAATATTTCTTGTATCTTCTTCAGTAAATGTCTACTTTTCATAGTGTGTGGATGGATACTTTCTGGACAGACCTTGTATATTTAAAATTCACACACAGTATATAATTTTTAAAAGGTCTCCTTCTCATATCCTAGCCATCAGTTTTCTGTTACAGAGGAAGTTACTGTTAGCAATATCTAATTTTTTTAAACTAGGGAACTATAATAATATACAGAGTGGAAAATTGGGTTTAAGAAATCCATAATCTTATTTCTGAGGTAGGTAGATTTGAAATTTTAGTTTTGTTCATGTTCCCCTAAGATTCAAAAATGCTTTGCCATTAGTGGATGTTTATGAAGATGTTATCTGGAGTTCATGTCTGTTTGGCATATAGTTTTTCAAAAATACCATTCCCTGAAAATCAAATATAGTAAATCCTAAAAGTGAAAATCTCTGGAAATGAATGTTAGCAGAAAGATTTTAAAGATACAGAGAACTGTCAGTCATACTAGATTTTAAAAATGATGGTCACAGCTGCCAAAATCTTAGTTCAACACCTAAACCATTGATCATGTAATAAACAGTGTTGTTGCCTGAAGTGCAAAGGGATTGGATTTGTATGTGTTAAGTACGTATTTTGAGTTTTTTACTAAATAGCTTTTGAAAAATAATTTTTCTTTCTGTCAGTGACATTATTAGGAATAATTGCTTTTTACTTGTGGTAAGAGGTAAAAGAAAATGTGAATATCTAAATTTCCTTTGAGTGAATATGCCAGCCTTCGTACAGAAGATACTTTTATTTAAGCTGATTTTGATTTTGATTTATGTAAATTAAGAATTAAGATATCTAATTCTATAGCTATTTCAAAACTCAGTTGTCATTTTTGTCTAGTGGAAAGTCATTTATGTTTACTGGCCTGAGCAGAGCTTCTTGAAATGTTCACAGAATAGAGGGAATTACACATTGCAATTCACTCTGCATATCAGTTTTTCAGAAGTCGATTTCAGTCCACTCGGTATGCACCACTCAAGTCCACATTGCCACCTTCCACTTCTCTGGACCTAGTCCACATGTTCTTTAAAGTCACTAAGAAGAAGAATATGGGACTTGCCTACATCAAAGCAATTTTTCCCACAAATAGGACTTACATTGAAAACTTATTAGAAGTAACAAGGAGGAAGTAAGAGTAACAAATGGCTTTTAGGCTAATTGCCTCTTATTCTTTAGGCCCACTTCCATACTTATTTACATTTAAGTTACCTTTACTTATATTTAAATATAAATGCTAGTTTACTTAGCACTTAAAGCTTTTCTAGTAACTCAAAAGTGTTTTATGGTAGGTATTATCACATTGCCATGTTAAAATAGACAGTGGTATACAAATCATTTCAATTTATTTGTTCAGCATTGTACATGCCCATAATTCAAAAGGTCAAATAAACTACAAGACTTGTTACAGATTAGAGTAGTACTTTGTCTTCTTGACTACCCTTCCATTTTCCCTCCCCCTGAGGCAACTACTTTGAAGTCTTAGCTGACTCTTTTTTTTTTTTTTTTTTTAAATATATTTTATTGGTTATGCTATTACAGTTGTCCTATTATCCCCCTTCATTCCCCTCCACCCTGAATACCCTCTCCCACCCACATCACCCCGCTTTACTTCAGTCCATGTGTC
>CM052552.1:45434708-45445727 GCA_028533065.1 Trachops cirrhosus
CACATACATTTTCAATTTCTTGCTCTTCCTCTTCTCCCTCTGTCACCCCTTTGATTCAGATGTTGGAACGTTTCAAGATGTCCTGGAGGTTTCTAAGCCTCTCCTCACTTTTTTGAATTCTTATTTCTTCGTTCTGTTCTGGTTGAATGTTTATTTCTTCCTTCTGCTCCAAATCATTCATTTCAGTCTCAGTTTCCCCCGTTCACTGTTGGTTCCTTATATAGTTTTCTTTATTTCACTTTACATAGCCTTCACTTTTCCTCCATTTTGAGACCATACTCAACCATTTCTGTGAGCATCCTGATTACCAGTGTTTTTAACTCTGCATCTGATTGGTTGGCTATCTCTTCATCACTTAGTTCTAATTTTGGAGCTTAGAACTTGTTCTAATGATCTTTCTTTAGGGCCATATTTTTTGTCTTGGCAGAGCTGTTACAATGTAAGGGATAGAGTCTTAGGTATTCACCAGGGTGGGGCAACCCACTTGGATACATTGTGATGCTGTATGTGGGGAAGGGTTCCAAGAGGAAATAATGGCACTTGCTCATCTCTTGGTGGCTTTCAGTCACTTTCCCTGCTACCCTCAAGTAAATTGTACCCTTCTGGTGCTGATTCCTGGGTGGGGGAGTTGTGTACATTCTAATACCCTATGGGTCTCTCCAACGAACTCTCCTGTGAGGCTCGGAGTTTGTCCCAGCACTGCAACCCCTACCTCAGGTTTTTACCACCAGAGGTTTTGAGGCTTTATTTCCCCATGCTCAAAACCTGGGTTGTGTGGCCTTTTTCAGTCCATAGTTGTTCTTCCTAATTATCTACATGCAAATGTGGGACTGCCTGGTCCTCCGGCCACCACCTTGCCATGCATCCTCTCCTTCTCCACTGCCCATCTCTGCCACTCCTCCAAGTCTGAATGAATGTTTCTCCATTAACTCTTTGGTTGTCAGACTTCCACACAGTTGAATTTTCTGGCAGTTCTGGTTATTTTTTGTTTTTAAATTTGATGTTGTCCTTCTTTTGGTTGTGTAAGGAGGCAAAGTGTATCTACCTATGCCTCCATCTCTTCCAGAAGTCCTGATGTTCCATTTCTTAAACAGTTGTGTGAATATTCATTATATGAAAATTCTTTATACCTTGCACATGCTCATAAATATTTTTTGTGTTCAACCCATATTTAATAAAACCTACTTTTAAAATATAATGATATACATCTATATCACTATCGTGGAAAAAATAAAAATATACATGGTTCAGTAATAATGTTGGAAAGCCTTTTGAATTATATTAAATAAAATATGTAACAAATCTTAATAATAGTTATGTAGAATATGTATAAATTGGTAATGGTGAAAATAGCACCAAAATGTTAATAGTGGTTATGTATAATATTAAATAAAATGTACATACAATTAATAATTATGTATAATATTAAATAAAATGTGTGGCAAATTGTGAATATTGGGTGTGTCCAAGGGACAATTTGACACTCTTTGACTTTCTCTATTGTATAAGAGTTGAATTTTTTGCAATTTATCATCAGAAAGAAAAAGAAAATAAAAAATTATAATAAAGAATTATAAATAGCAGGAAGTATTCAAAGTATATTATATGGAGAAAACACTGGATGCATTAAAAGATAAAAATCTGAAAACACAGCCAAAACAAAAGTACTTAAAGTAATCCAGACATGGGGCAATGATATGGCCAAGGAATGGAAAGAAAGGAATGGAATGGCTCCAGGAACTGATGAAACAAGAAAGAGCCTAAATCTAATGAGGGGCTGAGTTAGAAAGAGGGAAGATGTCTTTTTAGAGGGAGGATGAAGAGATCAGTTTTAGAAATTACATGCTTGAGACACAATAGCAAACTTCTTTTTTGTTGTCTTTTTACAAGTATCAATATATTCACAGAGAATTTGAGCAATTTGCTCAAGTTACACTTCTGACAAGTGGTAGAAATAGAATTCAGATCCTGGCAGTCCACATCCAAGGCCTTTGTGCCTAACTACTATGCATCTGTGTGTTTTGGTATCCATTTGGCAATGTCCAATTTCATATATTTTTCTATTTTATTTTTTAGCATTAAATTTTTAAAAAATTATAGTTGACGTACAATATTATGTTAGTTTCAGGTGTACAACATAGTAATTCAACATTTATATATTTATGAAGTGATCACCACAGTAAGTCTAGTACCCATCTGTAGCTATTCATAGTTATTACAATATTATTGACTATATTAACTATGCTGTACCTTACTTCCCTGTGGCTAATTTTATAACTGAATGCTTGTACTTCTATTTCTTTTGACTGTGGTAACAGTCAATTACATACAAATAAGTAGTGGCTTCCTGTTTGGTTTATGACTATTTATAATGAAAAATTTTGGCCCTGGCTGGTGTGGCTTAGTGGATTGAGCACTGGCCTGTGAATCAAAGTGTCACTGGTTTGATTCCCAGTCAGGGCACATGCCTGTATTATGGGCCAGGTCCCAAGTAGGGGGTGAATGAAAGGCAGCCAAACATTGATGTTTCTCTCCTATCCTTCCCCTCTCTCTAAAAGTAAGTAAATAAAATCTTTTTAAAAATCTTACGTTAGTATCTGTTTTTACTAACTTACATAAATCTAAAAAGGACATTTGCTTTTATGCTAAAAGGTGAAAAGCAAAAAATGGAATTCAGGTCTTTCAGGGACATGTCATAAGGCTAGAGCACACCCTTAACAGCAAGAGCGATCCCCTGCCAAGCTCCTTCCCCAGGAACTACATTCAGCATCTCAATATCAAGCCCTATAGCTTTGAACTGTGTCTGCGAGTATTTATGCTTTGTCTTGATTTATTTTTTGCATCAATTAGGAAGATGTGTCCTAAGGCAATTGATTCTTTGCTCTAACACGATTTTGGCTTATGAAAGGTTTCATAGGAATGCTCTACTTTTAGATATTTAGTGAAATCTGTGTTTTCTTTCTGAGTAGAGATGCCCTTCCATTCTTCTCTCTCTCTCTCTCTCTCTCTCTCTCTCTCTCTCTCTCTCTCTCCTTCCTTCCTTCCTTCCTTCCTTCCTTCCTTCCTTCCTTCCTTCTCTAGGTGAGGGAATTAAAGAATGAGAACCATACACAAATACTGTAAAATGTTTCAAATATTTTCTAAATAAAAATTTGAGAAAAGGACACTATACTACCAAAAAAGATGAGGAATAATTGAAATATAACTTCTCGAGTGGGGCCCTCAATAGCTCAGTTGGTAGAGCAGAGGATTGAAATGTAACTTCTAGAGACAACAAATGTTATCACTAAAGTTAAAACTTCAAGGGAAAATTTAAGGAATTAGCTATATTTGAAGAAAAAATTGGTGACTTGGAGGACATCTCTCAGAAAATTTCCCAGAATGCAAACACAAAGAGATTAAGAGCATAAAAATATGAATGAGAGACATAAAGAGGCTTGTAAAAAAGCATGGAACTGTCCAATGTATACCTCTATAGAGGTCCAGAAAAATAAATTAAAGAGAATATGAAAAAAAACTTCAAAGTTGTAATAAGTAAGGATTTTCACTATAGTTGAAATATATGAATCTTTAGTTATAGGAAAAACAACATGTCACAGTACAAATTAATAAAAATAAATTTCAATCACAAAGCTCACCATGGAAACTGATCAAATATATGCAGCAAGAAGCCACCATCAATATTATAGAAAAATGCAGTTAAGGACAAAGATAGTGAACAAAAATGAGTGATACTGGAACTCTGATACATTGCTGGTGGGACTGTAAAATGGTATAGCTGTTCTGGAAAATGGTTGAGCAATTTCTTACAAAGTCAAACATTTACACTTATCATGTGGCTCATAAATTTCCCCTCTGGGCATTTACACAAAAGAAACAAAAGTTTGTATGCTCAAAAATCTGTGTGCAAATGTTCATAACAGCTTTGGCCATAATTTGCAAAAACTGGAAAAATGTGTCCACCAATGAGTGAATGGATAAGCAAATTGTGATATATCCATAAAATTGAGTACTACTCAACTATAAAAATGAACTACCAATTCAGGCAACAGCAGGGATAAATCTCAAATTTGTTTTGCTAAGTGAAGGAAACTCAACATGAAGTTCCATACTGTATGATTCCATTTATATAACATTCTTGAAAAGATGAAACTGTAGTAATGGAGAACAGGTCTGTAGTTGGCATGAGCTAGAGATGGGAGGTGTGTGTAACTATAAAGTGGTGCATGAGGAAGTGTTGGGGTGTTTTAACTTTTCTATATGCTGATTGTGCTGGGGGTAACACAAATCTACATGTATTAAAAGCCATAGAACCATACCTCAAAAGAAAAATTGTCAATTTTACTATGTGATAATTTAAAAAATAAAAAGTGAAAAATTTGGATAAACCAATAACCATTGAAGAAATATAAAAGATAATCTAAAATCTACTACTAAAAAGTCACCAAGCCCAGAGGGCTTAATGGGAGATGTCCCTTACCCTTCAGAGAACAGTTGTTCTCCTTGTTATATTGTTAAAGAACTTATAAAAATAATGTTTTCAACTCTCTTTCTGTGATGCTAATTAGCATAACCTTAATATTGACATCACACAAAAAGAGAATCCAAAGAAAGAAGAGAAAGAAAGAAAGAAAGAAAGAAAGAAAGAAAGAAAGAAAGAAAGAAAGAAAGAAAGAAAGAAAGAAAGAAAGAAAGAAAGAAAAGAAAGCTTTCCTTCTCTGGAGCACACCCACACCTTTTCCCCTTTTTCTTCCCCCAGGCATGTTGCCTTTGCCTTTCTTTCTCCTAAGCTCCAAGGACCCTTCTTTTTCTTCTGTAACTTGTTTCTTGAGCCCACACAGCCCAGCTGTCTCACTTTTACTACCTCTGTAACTTCCTAAATAAACTTTTCTCCTTTGATTTGAATTTTTTAAAAAGAAAGGAAGAAGGGAAGGAAAGGAGGAAGAGAAGAAAAGGAAGAATATGTTAAAGAGAATAAGGAAAAACTATGGGTCAATCTCACTTATTGGCATACATTTGCCCCTGGAACAACATGGGTTTGAGCTACCCAGGTTGACAAGTACAAAGATATTTTTCAGTAAATACCTGTGGTATTTCCGATCTGTGTTTGGGAGTCTGTGGATGCAGAGGGCTGACTTCATGCATTGTTCTGTGCCATTTTATATAGGGGATTTGAAAATCTATGCACTTTGGTATCTGTGAGGAGTCCTGGAACCAACCTCTGTGGACATGGAGGGACAACTAAGCTTTGGGAAGTCAAAATGTTGTATGAGGATGTTTGACTGCATGGGGTCAGTACCCTTAACACATGTGTTGTTCAACCATCAAGTGTAGATACTAAAATGTTCAATAAAATATTAGAAAATTAAATCTAGCAACATATTGAATAAATGATATATCACGACAAAGAATAAGAGAAATTGTTCCAAGAAGATTTTAGGCTTAGTAAGAATTTAATAAAACAAAAGCTCAAGACAAGGTGTATTATTAAATAAGATAGCTGTGGGGCTATGGAAAAACACTATGTATCTGCAGTGCATTTAAACGTACAGAAAAAATAACTCTTTCCATTTCTGCCAATATAAGACAGTAGATATCCTTGAAAGCCTTTCACTAAGAGACATATATAAAGACTAGATAAAAATATGACAAACTTTTAGTTAGTTAGTTAGTTAGTTAGTTAGTTGCGGTTTACCAGCAAAATTCCTTCTATAAAATAACTGAGTTCAAAGGAAGTAAGAAAACTCCCAAGGTCAAAAATGTAGGCAGGGATGTCCAACCTGCAGACCATGGGCCACAGGCAGCCCAGGAAGGCTGTGAATGTGGCCCAACACAAAATTTTTTTGAATTGTTTCTCAACCTTGGTAAGTAGAAGACTACTAAAGTTTATAGCCTACTGGACCAGAAGTGTGGTGTGGAGGCCAAACAAGGCTGGAATCCTCCAAGGGCTACCCACTCCATGAGAGACTAGAAAACAGTCCTCCTACCAGCAATTGAGATACAAAGCAGTTTGGTGGACATGAACTGGCTCAGGGTGGAAAAAATTTCCCCTTACCTTAGATGTGCCACCATGCAAATGAGGTTTAGAAAATCTACTTTGCCCCTGCCCTGAAACTGCTCTAACATAGGATAAACTGACTCTCTAATTGCCAAACCCAATGAGTACAGGGAACTGTTCTGCATGGCATGGGAATGTAGCCCAGCTCCCACTCGGAAAAGTCAGTGGAAAGTGAAGTCCAGCACACAGGAGCCACACCCATGGATAGGTTCTCCCATGGGGAATCAGGCCTGCATTGTACCTAGGCTGCTATGAGGCTTGCTTTTGCTGAAACTCCCTCAACCTGAATTGAGGCAGCAAGTGCTTACTGTAACTTCCTAAAATCTGAGCTAAACTTCCCAAGTATGGAGTGTAATGGGTTCAACCACTGTTCCCCTTGACCTGCAACATCCTTCTCTTTGAAGTAATTAGCAACAGTCTTTCCTTTATTATCTGTAAAAGGCAATCACCTACAGTGAACTTGTGTGTAGTAAATGAGGACCATCCTCAATGTAATGTACCAAGAAAAGCAATGAAAGCCTGTCCAGGCAGGGGCTGAGGCCATCTCTCACTCACTGAGAGAATGGCCATGCCACCCCTTTTTCTCCACAGGACTTCTGTAGTCCATGTGAATTTGTTCTTTGTCACCACTACACATGGACCCTGCCAGCCAGGGTCCACATCAAATGAGCATTTCCCCCTTTGTCATCAGATTGCCCTGAATCATTGACACTAGTCCACTAATTCCTTCTAGAAAGTCTGTAGTGTCCCAGCTTCAATAGCATTTCCCTCTTGTGGTACTCTTTTCACTCCCACCCCCAATGCTGTCTCTCTGTCTCCTTCATGTTCTTCTCTCATCTACCAGATCCTCTCTTTTTTAGATTTGAATAAAATAAAAGATTTATCATTTTCTTCTCAGGAAAGCAGGGAGTTAGGGAAACACTACATTTTTTAGCCCACATTAATTTGTAGTTGCTCCTAACCCTAACTGGCACCGCTGTCAACAGTATTAGCTGTTTCACCACAATCAAGGTGTTCACCCTCTATAAAATGTTAAATGGACAACACTAGAGAACTAGAGGTTTTTCCCTGAGAGAAGCATAAGATAGATGACTGATTCTTTCTAAGTTGCCATCTTCAGTCCATTACTCTTCACATGTGCTTTCTAATTGATTTACCTGACCTCATGAATTTAATCATGGGTGCTCCCTAATCTGTGTTCTAGCCCAGAAGTGTCCCCTAAACTTTAGATACTATATCAAATTCCTGCTGGGAGAACCCCCTTGGTGTTTTACAGACACTTGTAACCCAGAAAATCCAAAACAGAGCTCATCATTCTTTCCCCTGAAAAGTTTCTCCTGTCTTTCATTTCACCAAAAGTCATATGGCCAGAAACCTGAGGCTTACCCTAGAGTTTTCCTCTTACCCTCTACAGTCAAACAGCATGCCCTATTAATTCCACCTACTAAATCAACTTCAAACCCACCACCCATTTCTCTATTCCTGACTCCATTTCTTTAGTTCAAGCCATCTTTTCTACAGAACATTGTGAAATCCTTCTAATTGATCTCAGCTTCTAGTTTTGCCAGCCTCACATCCCTACCCAGTGCTACCAGAGTAATTTACCTAAATTGCAAACCTAACCTTTTTATTTTCTATGTAAACTTAAATTATTTATTTATCAAGATATAACTGACATTTAACATTGAATAAATTTAAGGGGTACAATATGTTGATTTGATACATTTATATATTGCAATATGATTACCACTGTTTCATTAGTGAACACCTCTATGTCACATAATTATTATTTTATTTGTGGTGAAAACATTTAAGATCTACTCTCTTAGCACCTTTGAAGTTTATAACATCATTATTGACTATAATCACTATGCTGTGCATTAGATCTCCACAGATTATTCATCTTTTTGTTGCAAGTTTGTACCCTTAAACAATATATCCCCATTTCCTTTCCCCAGTAACCACCATTCAACTCTGTTTTTATGAGCTTGTTTTTGTTCGTTTTTTTTAGATTCCACATATAAATGATACCATACCATATTTACTTGTCTTTCCCAGTCTGGCTTATCTCACTAAGAATTATGCCCTCAAGGTCTATCCATGTTGTCACAAATGGCAGAATTTTCTTCTTTCTCAGTGCTGAGTAATACTCTATTGTATATATACCATATCTTCTTTATCCATTCATTCATTGATGGACACTTAGGTGGTTTCGATATCATGGCTATTGTGACTAATGTTGCAATGAATATGTAAGTGCAGATATCTTTTCAAGACCCTGTTTTCACTTTCTTTGGACATATATTATGAAGCAGGATTGCTGGATCATATGGTAATTGTATATTTACTGTTTTGAGAAACTTTCATATTGTTTTCATAGTAGCTGAACTAATTTACATTCCCTCTGTCACTTTAAAAAAAAAGCCCTTCCATGGTGCATTTCATGCCAAGATCCATAATATAGATCCATAATAAGTGGCTTGGAATAGCAAAGAAGCCCTTCTTGAACTGGTCTTTGGACACCTCTCTAGTATCACTAGTACCACCATACTGACTGTGCCCAGCATGTTATTCATAGTGATTCTACTGAAGCTTGCAGCAAGCTTCAAAACCCACTGTTTATAATCTCTACACCTTCACCCATGCTTCCCCCTCTGCCTTTCAGCTTCCTGGTCAATTTGTCCTTGTTGTCATACCAAGTCTCTTCTCTCTATCCCAATAGTCCCCTGCGAAGACTACCAGCATACATATTTTTGTCTATGTAATGTGTTTTTCTCTCCACCTGAGCTGAAAACTCCTTGAGGAAAAAGACTCCATCTTACTTGGTGTTGCATTGTAGCATATAGTAGAAACTCAATGGGCACTTATTGTTTGAACTGAATATGGAACACAGAAAGTAATTTTTAATCAAGTAATGACATATTGAATTTATAAAAAATGAGAAATGCTTTTTATTTTAAAAATGTCAAGGAATACATTAAAGTGCAAAGATGAAAGCTGAAAATACCCCAGAGTCCCACCACATGGAAAGAACCAGCATCTATAGATGCAATGATGGAGACAGACAATATAGCATAGCAATCTATATAGCCTAAAATAATTTTATAACAATACAATTGGACTAGACATGCTATGTTTGATAAAGAATATGAAATCTAATAATACTTTAACTTGAGAAAAAACTAAAGTGATTCTGCAGGAATATTCTAAACCATCCATAAACATTTCTGCAACACAAACAATATTAGTGAGGTTTTAAAAGTAATTTAGACTCCCAGGCAGATGATCTGCACTTGGCAGAGTATTTAACAACTTCAATTACTATGTAACTTTGGATTGGTTAAGGAGTTCCCAAGGGGAAAAAAAAGTTTTGCTGAAAAACAAAATGAATTGAGTTAAGCAATAGGGAATTCAAAACAATTATTATTAAGAGCTTCACTGTTTTTTTTTTTAACTTTGCAAAGTTGGTTTTCATTACTTTTGCTACTGGTTCAATAAAAGGCTTTAAATTGGCTCTTTTTAGAATTTAATAAGCTCCTTAAAAGTGATGCAAATATTTCTGAAATTCTAAAATAAACTTTCCACTGCATTCAAATGTGCCTATCCAAAAAGTTTGATTCCAATAAATGGAATTTAAGAGATACCCCTAACTGAAGGATTACCTTTGGTTACCTTACAGAATGCGATAGAGGAAAGCCATGGCCCCTGGTTTTCAGACACTTCTAATGTGGTAGAAATGTGTTCATTCATTCTTTAATATTTTTCACAAAAGATGACAATGTGCCCAGCACTGTACAATCCATGGTGATTATAATATTTCTATCACACCAAGAGTAAATGGAGAGTTTAAACGTCACTTTGGACAAATACAGTCATGGAGTTCAATTATGTCATCAGTGAAGCCTCCACCACTATGGTAGCCTCAATACCAAATATAAGATAGTCATTAGAGGACCTAGTCTGGGGTCAGTATTAGCAAGAATTTTTTCAGATGACTATGAAGATTACTAGTCTCACTTCGGGCCAAGATGGAGGCATAGGTAGACACACTGTGCCTCCTCCCACAACCAAGATAGGGACAAAAACAATATAGAAACAGAATAACAACCAGAACTGACAGAAAATTGAAGTGTATGGAAGTCGGACACCCAGGATTTAAAAACAGACACGTTCATCCGGACCGGTAGGAGGAGCGGAGTCCGGCCGGGTGAGGGACGCGGAGCGGAGAGCTGAGCAAGCGGAGCGACATGCAAGTCCGCAGCAGGCAGACCCTGGGCGCACAGGTGGCGGTGGCTGGTGGGCCCCGGTCAGTGGGTGGCGACCAGCAGACCCAGCGAGGCGGCCATTGTGAAGCAAGGCACTGCACCCAACTCAGGGTCCCAGCACCGGGAAATAGAGCTTTGGGTCACTGACTGAAAAGGAACGTCCTATGGGGTGCACAGGCCCACCCACACCGGAATTGGTGCCAGAGGGGCCCAGTTAGCTGGTGGAAAGCGGCGGAGGGGTCTTCGGTCCTACAGAGAGCCAAGCAGGCGCCACTGCTCCTTCTTGAACCCCGCCCCCACATTCAATGTCACAACCCAGCACCTGGGATGCCCCACCCTGGTGAACACCTATGGCTCCACCCCTCACTGTAGGAGCTGGACAAAACAAACAAACAAACAAAAAAAAGCAAAAAGATGGCTCAAACAGAAGAAGAATTGAAAGCCCCAGAACCCATCCTTTTAAGCGACCAAGAGATAGCCAACCTATCAGATGCACAGTTCAAAGCACTGGTGATCAGGATACTCACAGAATTGGTTGATTTTGGTCACAAATTAGAGGAAAAAATGCAGGCTACAATAAGTGAAATGAAGAAAAATGCACAGGGAACCAATAGTGATGGAATAAAAGATGGGTCTCACATCATTGGAGTGGGCCAGAAGGAAGAAAAAAATATACAACCAGAAAAGAATGAAGAA
>CM052552.1:45446227-45470117 GCA_028533065.1 Trachops cirrhosus
ACAAAGCAGAAGATGGAAGGAAGAAGAAGAGATAAATTTGGAAAACAAGGGAGAAGGGTGAACAGTAGGATGACAGAAAGAGAAGCATAAAGAGTTGATAGATCTAAAAATAATATGAATTAAAAGATAAAAGGTTACTTAAAAATAATTAAAAGGAAAACAAAAACAAAGAAAAACCAAAAAACAAAAAGAAAAAAAAGAAAGAGGAAACAAAAAACACACACCTATTATTGGTTTCAGACTGGCGTAACCAGTTTTTCTAGCTGGCTTCTGTACACTTATGGGTGACTGGATACAGTTTCTCTCTCTTCCTGTTCAGAGTTCAGTCAGCCTGTGGTGTACTGTTCATAGTGTAGGCGCGAGTCCTCCCTGGAGCCTGTCTGGTGTCTTGTGGAAGGGCCCTGTGTGTGGGGGCTAGGTGCAACTATGTACGTCCTCGGGAGTTTACAGCCCTGTGTTCTGATGTCCCAGGGAGTGCCTGCGTGTTTTCCAGGTTCACGGGTGCGCACTCTCTGGTTCCCGAGAGGCGCCTACTTCCCCCAACTTCAGGGCCTGGGCATCACAGGTCCCGGGGAGCGCCCGCGCCTTTTCCTTTTTCACCGCTGTGGCTTCTGAGGCTTCTGTCAAACCACACTCTCTCCAGGTTGGGGGCACGGGCATAGAGGTGGGTGCCTTTGGATGCATCTGGTGGGGTGCACACTTTCACCAGGGCTATGCGTGGGTGCTTACATCCCCTGTGTGGGTGCCTCTTCGTCCTTACTCCTCTCTCTGGCCCTCCGGTAAACTGGCCTCCCCTGGTGCTGCTCAGTCCTTGTTTGGCCAGGGAGGGAGCGGTTAACCCAGCTCTCTCCTCGGAGCCCCGTGGCAGACCCCGGAATGCCAGCCCTGGAGCTACAACCTCCCTGGTCCCTGTTCTGATCCAGGTAGTCTCCTTACCGTCGGGTTTTTCAATGTCCGCTACAGTTTTTGATCTCCTATTTTCATATATGTTGTGATAATGTTGGCTATTTGCTCTGTTCCTACCTAGATCGGCTAGGATTTTTTCCTGGGTGTAGGAGAAGTAGAATCTGCTCCCTCCTACCACACCACCATCTTCCTCTCCTCCTACATTTCTATTATACATGATCTGTATATTGCTTTGTGTGCCCACCACCCAAAGTCAAATCATCTTCCATCAACATTGGTTTTTTTTGGCCATCATTTCTTTATTTTTTTCCTTTTAATTTTATTATGCACTGGTTTTAGATATACAACTTAGTGGCCATTTTATGTTTAATAAAGTTTTTATTTTCTCTACAGTCTACTGTGTTATTTCCCTCCTTTTTACCTTAAAATATGAAATCTGTTTTGAGTGTTTTTTATTTTTTCTCTCTCTGATTCTACTTGTTGCCTTTTTTCTCTAGCATTGCAGGGCATTTATTTTTGCATTTGTGTTTGGGTATCAAAAATAAAACTTTTAAATTCTGTTCAGTTGGCTTTTACTGTCAGCTTTATCAATTGAAGCTTTGGTTTTCACTGATATGTAGTGAGGATAATATTATTCATATGTATTCCCAGCTTTCTCCTTTTCCCCATGCCCTACTTGCTGAACAAAAAATTGTCTTTGCTTAATCTATATTCTCCCCATCCTCTGAATTTTTCAGTCAGATTTTCAGGCTTTCGGGGATGTAGGAAAGGGAGAAGGACTGGAGAGAGATGGAGGAAGGAGGGAAAGAGAAGGAGAGAGACACCATAGACTGAGCTGATGATGAGGAAAAGTGGGACTTGGAGAATCAAAAAAGAGGGGGAAGGCATTGGGGGGATGTAGATTTAGAACATAAATTGGATCACCTTTATAATTTCTTCATAGGTCTAAGACAACATGGACTTTTTAATTGGTATTGAATTGCCTGGCTTTTTCTTTTAATATACTACCGTGTTGAGACCAGTTCACATTTGATTATTATTTGAGTTATATCTAAATGTCAACTCACTAAATTGTATATTTTTATTTATGTTTAAACAAATAAGAGAACCAGCATTACCCTCTCTCTGTCACCATTCAGTTGACCTAAGTCCTCTCTCAACTCCCTCCGAAATCTCCCTTCCATCACTCTCCTTTACAAGGCAACTGCTGCTATCCTAGTTCATATCTTTCACCTAGAGAGTAGCCACTTCAGTGGCATCCCTTCCTTAAATCTGATTCTCTTTCTTGACTATCCACTCTACTACAGAGTTAATGTCCTAAAATGTTTAGAGTCCTTTGACTTAATTTTGCATGGCCCAGGGACTACTATCTTTTGGCTCTTGAACCTTACTAATCTTATTTCCTCTGCTCTCCCTTCATCACTCAGCCCTCAGTACACTGAATGACTTACAGGACCCCATGTCCCATACATTACCATGCTGCTGTAACTTTGTTCACGCTATGCTCTCTGCATAGAATGCCCTTCCCCACTGTGTGCAGTTGCTCCTCCATCTCTCAGTCCTTAAGAACCATTTCACAACTCAACACCCCTCTGATGCTCCCGGTGATTTAGCACTTCCCCCTCCTACTGAGCATTTTCAAACCCCTGTTAGAATAGCCCTGTTACTCATCTCTGTGTCCTCCACCAAGCTGGAATGTATTGGGGATTTTGTGGAAGTTCAGGAAATAGTGGTTAACTTGTGGCCTCTGAAGTTAGGCAGCTTGAGTTCTAATCCCAGCTGTCCCATTCTCTTACCTTGAGATTTTGGGCAAATTACCTAATCTTCTAAACTTTTGACTTCTGTAAAACAAGGATCACAGTATTACTACTTTATAGATGTGTTATGAGGAGTGAATGATATAGAGTGTAAAAGCACTTAACACATTTCCTGACCCATTAAAACTACTTAACTAGTGTTAGCCATTTTCATTCATCTTTGAATTCTCAGAGCCTGGCACAGAGCCTGACACATAGCAAGTGCTGAGAAACATATCCTAAGTGATCTCACCCATAAGAGGAACCTAATGAAAAAATAAACTAACATGCACAATAGAACCAGAAGCATAGAAACATGGAACAGACTGACAGCGACCAAAGGGGAGTGGGGAAGGGGATAATGGTAGAAAGAAGGGGAAGGGACTAATCAAAGAACTTGTATGAATGACCCATGGACATGGACAACAGTATGGGGATTGACTGTGGGAGCGGGGAGTGGGCTGGGGAAGAGGGCAAAGAGGGGAAAATTGGGACAACTGTGATAGAATAACAATTAAAAAATAAAAAGTATATATTATTGAATCTTTCTAAATGGCTTTTAGCTTTATTTCCAATGCATTATAATTATTTGGAGGTACCATACCCTGCTTTCATAAAATTGTATTTTATTGAATATGCTATTACAGTTGTCCCAATTTTTCCCCCCTTGCGCCTTTCCACCCAGGATCCCCCACTCCTTTGGGCAATCCCCACACCATTGTTGATGTCCATGGGTCATGTATATAGATTCTTTGGCTACTCCATTTCCTATACTGTACTTTATATCCCCATGGCCATTCTGTAACTACCTATTTGTACTTCTTAATCCCCTCACCTCTTCACCCATGGCCCCATAACCTCTCTAATCTGGAAATCATCAAAATGCTGTCTGTATCCATGATTCTGTCTCTCTTCTTATTTGCTTAGTTTGTTTCTTAGATTCAATTGTTGATAGATATGTATTTATTGCCATTTTATTGTTCATAGTTCTGATCTTAAATAAATCCCTTTAACATTTCATATGATAATGATTTGTGATGATGAACTCCTTTAGTTTTTTTCTGATGTGGGAAGGTCTTTATCTGCCCTTCGATTCTTAATGACAGCTTTGCTGGGTAGAGCAACCTTAGCTGTAGGTCCCTGCTTTTTATGACTTTGAATATTTCTTGCCAATCCCTTCTAGCCTTGCAAAGTTCCTTTTGAGAAATCAGCTGACAGTCTTATAGGAACTCCCCTGTAGGTAACTAACTTCTTTTCTCTTGGTGCTTTTAAGATTCTGTCTTTATCTTTAACCTTTGGCATTTAATTATGATGTATCTTGGAGTGGGCCTTTTTACATCCATCTTGTTTGGGACTCTGTGCTTCCTGGACTTGCATGTCTATTTCCCTCACCAAATTAGGGAAGTTTTCTTTCACTATTTTTTTCAAATAGATTTCCAATTTCTTGCTTTTTTTCCTTCTCCTTCTGGTACCTCTAAAATACGAATATTGGAATGCTTGAAGTTGTCCCAGAGGCTGCTTACACTGTCCTGTTTTTTTTTTTTGTTTGTTTGTTTGTTTTTGTATTTTTTAATCTTGTTGTTCTGGTCAGTTTTTTGCTTCCTTATGTTTCAAATCTTTGATTTGATCCACTCCACTGCTGTTTCCTTGTAAATTGCCCTTTATTTCAACTAGTGTCTCCTTCATTTCTGACTGGATCTTTTTAGTGTTGTCGAGGTCCTCACTAAATTCCTCAGGCATCCTTATAACCAGTGTTTTGAACTCTGTACCTGATAGATTGCTTATCTCCATTTTGTTTAGCTCTTTTTTTGGAGCTTTGATCTGTTCTTTCATTTGGACTGTGTTTCTTTGTCTCCTCATTTTGGCAGCCTCCCAGTGTTTGTTTCTATGTATTAGGTAGAGCTGCTTTGACTCTGTGTCTTTGTAGTGTGGCCTAATTTTGTAGGTGTCCTGTAGGGTCCTGTAGTACAACCTCCCCTATCACCCAACCTGGGTTCTCAAGGTGCACCCTTCATGTGGACTGAGTACACTCTCCACATGTAGTTGAGCCTTGGTTGCTGTTGGCAGGTCAATGGGAGGGATTTACCCAGGCCAGTCACCTGCAAAGGCTAGCTGTGACCACTGACAACCGAATTCTTCCCTCTGTGGAGGATAAGCTGTGTGGGGGCAGGGTGGTGGTGCTCCAACGTAGTCTGTAGCTGTCCACTAGGTGCATAGGTTCTGGGTTTCCCAGGTGGTGCAGACCAAGATCAGCCACCACCTGTTTTGCCCGGGGCCACCCTGCCTGAAGTATAAAGCAATCTGCGGTGGCTGTTTCTTGTGCTGGGCTTGGAGATCCCAGGTGAAGCCAAGCTGTGAATCTAGGCTGGCTGCTGCTAATGCTGGGCCTGGGGCCATTTAGCAAGAAGTATGGGGGCTGAGGGCTCACTGAAGCTGGCTGTGCTTGTTTGAGAGGATTTAAGAAGTTGTGAAGCATGAGCCCAGACCCTCCATTCATATGGAAAAGCACCTTGGGTGAGAGTTGGGTTGCATGGAGCCTCTGGTGATCTCCAGGATGGGGCAAACAGTGTTAGCCAGGTTAATGGAGTTTCACATATGGCACCAGCCTGCTGGCTCTGTGGCTCTGTGGCTCTGTGGGGGGAGGGTCCAGAAAAGGGAGGGTTCAGAAAAGTGTTCAGAAAAGGAGGCCTTTGCCTCCTGTCTTGGAGAAAGTTGTCCACTACTCTTGCCCGGATGCCAAACACGTTTCTCCCTGTATGCCACTGGAGCATTTCAAGCTACTACCCAGTACTGGAGTTTGGAGGGAGTGAGTCTGAGTAAATTTGTGTGTGGGTTCTTTAATAGGAACTGCTTGTGACTCCAGAAGTTTCTCCTACTGACTCGATCCCTACTGGTTTTTGCAGACAGAAGTTATGGGGACTTACTTTCCTGTCTCTGGAACCCTGGGCTGGGGGGCCTGTTGAGGGTCTGGGACTCCTCACTCCTGATATCCCTTCTGAATTTTTATCCAGCACACATGGATGTGGGACAAACCTGTTCCATATTTCCGCCCTTCCTAACAGTCTGAATGGATTTTTTTTCAATTCCATATTTAGACTTCCATTCAGTTCCATTTCTGATGGTTCTGAGTGATGGTTGTTCTATGTTTTAGTTGTAATTTTGATGTCTATAGCCTGTTTTGCAGTTATTTGCATGTAGTCTAATCTCCCTTACTTGACTGTACAATCCTTGCAGCTGACTTATTAAGTGTCGTATCCCCCACATAGAGCTTTGAAGTTAGCAAGCGCTCTGTAACTGGATTGGTCTGTATTACTTTGGTTTTGATAAAGGAACCTTTCCATATGAAGTATCCATTTTGTGATCTCAGCTGTTGATGTACTTGTGGGATGTAAATAACATACTTTGAAACCAAAAAGATAATCTAACATATTGGGGAGTCTAATTAGTAATTACTAGAATTATAGAATAGATTCTTTCTATTGGAGAACATAAAGGACATCTGTTTTTTTTTTTTTTTTTTTTTTTTGACAAAGAGAAGGTCACTCCCTTTCTCAAAATATAAAGAAATAGCTTTAGTTCCTCTTAGCATCCACAACATTGTCTTGGTTATTTTGGTGTTTGGAAGGCAATATAGTCCTGGTTTACAAATTTTACTTGAGCCATTTGTGCTGTTACTTGTACGCTGTCAACTTTGTGTGAGCACCTTCACCACAGAAGACTCTAGACTGATTAAATTGCCATACAAAAGGCACATCTGGCCGTGTCCTCAGAGACTCCTTAACTGTAGAGGCTATACTATAGAGTTTCCCATGACAACCTTGTGATGCAATTTCTCTCTCTCTTTTCTTAATTATGCTTACTAAATGCTTATCAATTTTACTAATCTTATCAAAGAACAGCTTTTTAATTTTTCTCCATTGATTTCCCACAATTATATTGATTTCTAATTTTCATAATTATGCTTACTTTGGGTTTAATGAGCTCTTTATTCTAAATAAATGCGTACATTATTTGATTATATATATTTTTCTTTTATTTAAAATGTATTTATTTTTGAGTACATACAATACGAATTTTATTTTTTATTGTTTTTCAAGTACAGTTGTCTCCATTTCCTCTGCACAACTCCCCCCAACCCCAGCCATCCTTACCTCCCACCCTCAGTCCTACTCCACTTTGGCTTTGTCCATGTGTCCTTTATACATGTTCCTTGATGACCCTTCCCCCTTCTCCCCCATTATCCCCTCCCACCTCCCCTCTGGTTACTGTCAGTTTGTTCTTTATTTCAATGTCTCTGGTTATATTTTACTTGCTTGTTTTTTTGATTAGGTTCTACTTATAGGTGAGATCATATGGTATTTGTCTTTCACCACCTGGCTTATTTCACTTAGCATACTGCTCTCCAGATCCATCCATGCTGATGCAAAGGGTAGGAGCTCCTTCTTTCTTTCAGCTGCATAGAATTCCATTGTGTAAATGTACCATAGTTTTTTGATCCACTCATTTACTGATGGAAATTTAGGTTGCTCCAACATTTGGCTAATGTAAATTGTGCTGCTATGAACACTGGAGTACATAGGTTCTTTTGATTTGGTGTTTCAGGATTCTTAGGATATAGTCCCAGCAGTGGAATTGCTGGGTCAAAAGGCAGTTCCATTTTTAGTTTTCTGAGGAAATTCCATACTGTTTTCCATAGTGGTTGCACCAGTCTGCATTCCCACCAACAGTGTACTAGGGTTCCCTTTTCTGCACAACCTTGCCAGCACTTGTTGTTTGTTGATTTGTTTATGATGGCCACTTTGACTGGTGTGAAGTGGTATCTCATTGTGGTTTTAATTTATATCTCTCTGATGGCTAGTGATGCTGGGCATTGTTTCATATGTCTTTGGGCCCTCTCTATGTCTTCCTTGGAGAAGTGTCTGTTCAGGTCCTTTGCCCATTAAAAAAAATGATTTTATTTCTAGATAGAGGAGAAAGGAGGGAGAGAAACATCAATGTGTAGTTGCGTCTCACGTGCCCCCCACTGGGGACCTGGCCTGCAACCCAAGCATGCCTCCCAACCCCGAATTGAATCGGTGATCCTTTGGTTCAGAGGGCAGTGCTCAATCCACTGAGCCACACCAGCCAGGACCCTCTGCCCATTTTTTAATTGGGTTGTTTGTCTTTCTGAAGTTGAGTCATGTGAGTTCTTTATATTTTTTGGAGATCAAACCCTTGTCCAAGGTATCACTTGCAAAAATATTTTCCCATATGGTTGGTACCCTTTTCATTTTGCTGATGTTTTATTTAGCCATGCAGAAGCTTTTTATTTTGATGAAGTCCCACTTGTTTATTCTTTCCTTTATGTCCCTTGCTCTAGGGGACATATCTGTGAAAATGTTGGTGTGTGGAGTATCTTGAGATTTCCTTCCCTGTGTTGTCCTCTAGGACTTTTTGGTGCAATGAGTTATATTTAAGGCTTTTATCCATCTTTGAGTTTATTTAACATAAAGGTCATTTTACCTAAGCTCCTTTTTCTCCTGACACTTTCAGGTAGAATCCAGCTGTTTAACATACATACTATCTCAAAATGATGGCATGAAGTTGTTTTTACCTCAGTTCTCATGTTATTCTCTGTGAATACATGTATAATAGTTTTTAAATTTCATATATATGTATTTTTACCAAATATTTTTCCTTTATATTTTATATTGTAGGTATCTTTCTTTTATATCTTTAATATTGAATATTTGAATATTTAATTTTCTCTATTGTTTGTGAAGCTCCATGATTAGCAAGGTGATTTCTTTTGGATAGGGTGACCCCTTTGTTCTAGTCTTAATTAGTGTTCCAGGAAGTCTGATTTTAAGCAGTGGGTCTGGACTTCTTTTAGTAATATCGTGTTTTTTAATTGCATTGCTCAATAGATTCCATAAGGATGTAAAAAGACTATTTTAGATGTGGTTTTGACAGTATTTTTAAGCTTCTAGCTTTGCATCCTACACTGGCTTATATATTATTCAGTATTTTTATACATTCATTTTCTCTCCAAAGCTCTGTTATATATACATCATTTTCTTAATCCTTTAAATGCTGCTGCAGTGTTCTGTGGTTAACAAATGCTGATTTTCTAATTTTGGCTGAAAGGTTATCCAGCAGATAGAGTTTAAGTGGTTTGCACCAGTTATATGGTTAATTAGTGATAAAGCTAAACGAAAACTATTCAAGCATTCTAGCAACATCTTTTCCCATTTTATGCAGTACAAAATTAGATCTTAAGCAGATAAGTAAAAATAAATTCATTGAATGCTTATGCTGTCCATATAGGTGCATTTCATCTTAAACCATAGATTTAGTCATGAAAATTTGAGCATAAATTATAGATTTATGATGCTAATATACTTGTAATGCAAAAAATTACTTGGAAGTCATCTTTGTATAATTTGTATTTGTTGCCATGCATTTATTCAACTTACTTTATTGACCATCTCTTATGTTCAACAAGTGAATGAGATTCAAATTTGTATAAATTGAATTTTCTTAAAATAAGATATGCCTATTTAAAGACATAATCCATAGGAACATAAATTTATCAAAAAAGAGAAGTGAGAGAAAAAATGAGAATTTGCAGTAAGATTATAACTTGAATATTGATGTTTAGACAAACCTCGTCACCTTCACAACCCCAATTCAAATGACTGAAAAATTTTAAAATATGGAGAAACCATATTAGTTAGTGTTGGAGTCCAGGAGTTCCATTTGCATGCTGTAAACTTTGAAGAATTTCCACTAGATACAGTGCAGATGGGATTATATTAAAGAAGTATACCAAAACCAATTTTCAATTTCACTTCTTAAGAAAGTGACAAGAATTGAGTTGGGGGTTAGCATAATCTGCAGAGGCTTCCACTTGGCTTACTTTCACAGCTATTGATGGATTAAGAGTGTTACTAGGAAGTCCAGGATAAGTCACACTGAGGGAAAAGCAGGCCCTGCCTTAAGGCATTTCTCTGATGTGACAGGCATGCACATAAAGGAATGGCTACACACGTTCTGTTCCTGGAGTGGCAGTCAGGTCAATTTATGAAATGCTTACATGGAAAAATTTGAAGTTTTTCTCGTAGGGAACTATCCATGGCCCCAGCTTCCCCTCTACTCCTCTTAACATGCTGTATGTGAATTTCTATCAATCAGCCTCCCACTAAGAGGAGAAATCAGAACATTAGATAGTGAAGGAAGGGAAGAGAACTTACCCTATTGTGGGGAAAACACCAGCCTGGATAGGTTGCTCCTTGTTCAAGAATGAACAAAGAAACCCAACATAAAGTTTCTGAAAAGACTGTAACATAAATGGAGAACATAATATTTAAGAGACAGAGGAAAAAAATTTACTTCAAAAATATGTTTTCTATAGGAAAATGAATGTTTTAAAACATATTTTATTTATTTTTAGAGAGATGGGAAGGAAGGGAGGAAGAGAAGGAGAAAAACATTGATGTGGGAGAGAAACATTGGTTGGTTGCCTCTCATACATCTGGACTGGGGACTGAACCTGCAATGCAGGCATGTGCTCTGACCAGGAATTGAACTGGTGACCTTTTGCTTTGTAGGATGACACCCAACCAAGTGAGCCACACCCATCTATCAGAGCAAAATGAATATTTCTGTTAAGTTTGTTTTGTGCTTTCTATTGAGTGCAAAGAAGTAACAAAACAATGTAAGCAGTTAAAGCAGACTCTGAAGTGAAGGCTGGAAGGAGAAAATGTAACTAGAGAATACATTTAAAATATTGCTGAGGTTGTTCACGCGGGAAGCAAGTGGAAGAAGATGGTGCTCACCGACTTTTTACCTGTACCTACTCATCTATATCAGGACCAGCTTGATGCTGAAGAAAAGGCAAGATCCCAGAGATCATGACAGACCTCACTGTTCTCCTTCCAAAAAGAACCTCCCTCATACAGGTACTGGAAAGGCTGAATACCTAAGTTATTAGAGGATTTTGGAGATGAAGGTGCTTTTCCAGAGATCATGTGGCCCACTGGATGTGGAGCAAAAGAAAACAATGTCAAATGTACTGGCTATTCAGGTAGATGCTGAAGGAAAAATTAAATACAATTGCTTGACAAGGACAATCAAAAGACAAGGTCATTTACAGCAAGTACAATGACCTGTTTCCCAAGGAAGTCATGAATGCAGATGACCCAGACTTGCAAAGACCTGATGAAGAAGCTATTAAAGAGATAACAGAAAAGGCAATGGTGGCCTTAGAAAAATCTGTATCACAGAAGGTTGCTGTGGCCATGCCTGTTTGAGCAGCTGATAAACTGGCTCCTGCTCAGTATATCCAATACTCACCATTTCAACAACAGGAAATGACTTTCAACTCCGGAGCAAAACAGAAGGTTATTCAGATGGTGGAAATGCAGAAAGATCCTATGGAATATTCAAGGTTCAAGATTAATAAGAAATTTCCTTGGGTACCACCTTCTCCTTCTTCATCTATCATTCATTCTCCTAGCCAAAAGATGACTGTGAAGAAACAACAAAAATGGAAAATTCCTCCTTATATTTCAAACTGGAAAAATGCAAAGGGCTATACAATTCCATTAGACAAACACTGGACTGCTGATAGAAGAGGAGTGCAGACAGCTCACATAAATGAAAATTTTGCCAAGCCAGCTGAAGCCCTCTACAATGCTGATCAGAAGGCTCATGAAGCTGTGAAAATGTGTGCTCAAGTAGAGAGAAAGATGGCTCAAAAAGAAAAGGAAAAACAAAAAGAGAAACTTAAGAGAAATGGCCCAGAACACCATGGAGAGAAGAGCTGGGATCAAAACCCATGTGGAAAAAGAGAATGGGAGGCATGTGAGAGGGATGAAATCTGTCATGACAGGCAAGAAGAGACAGGGTAGTGCCTGAAAAGAGGTTGAAATTGCAAAGAAATGAAAATCAAGATATCAGTGAGTTTGTTGCTCTTGGTGTGCCCAATCCTTGGACTTCCAATGAAGTTCAATATGATCAAAGGCTGTTCGCCCAAGCCAAGTATGGACAGTGGTTTTGCAGGTGGCAAAGATGAAATTTACAATGTTTATGATGAAGCCTGGAGAGACAGTAAAGAGGTAGTCTAGAATATTTATAGGCCCCGTAAAAATCTGGACAAAGACATGCCTGGTGATGATCTAGAAGCCAGAATAAAGATCAACAGATTTGTTCCCAGTAAGGAGTTTTCTGGTTCAGATCACAGGCAAGGAGGTCAACAAGGACCTGTTCAGTTTGAGGAAGATCCTTTTGGTTTGAACAAGGTTTTAGAAGAAGCCAACATCATAGTGGCTCTGTCTAAAAGATCCTCAGGTAGCAGCCACTCCAAGGAACATTAGCATGAATGCAAGAAGAGGAGGAAGGAGTAGACACATCACTCTTCAAAGTGAGTGGACTATTATCCATAACTCTAATGATGCAAGTAATATGGGGGAACACTTTATAAATGGGCCAGGTAAAAAACAAATCTGAGTGTCAGACCCCAGCACTATTTTTTATTATGGGAGAAAGGGGAGATGGAAAATTCTACTTGGAACTATTTAGGTTTTTTTTTTTTTTTTTAAGTGGGCTGTGTTTGTGCTTCTACCACCGTTTGGCATTTATAGAACATACTGCCTCACAGAAGAAACTAAGACCACTTCCTTTTGTTTGATGTTAGTATTTTGAGTTTAATATTTTGTATAAGAATGAGAAAAGTTATCATTCTTATCATTACCCAGCCACAGTGAGTAGAAGGATGTTCACATATTGGAACTGCCCCACCAAATGATGTTTGCCCCTATTGTGCTCTGTTTTAATATGGAGTAGGAAAAAGAAGCACTTGGTTGGTGCACCTATTTGTTTCAAATAAAAACATTTAGATAAAAAAATACTGCTGGATGAGATTGTAGGTCAAAGGCAAAGGGAGCTCACTGAAGAAGGCAGAAATGTGAGGAAACTTAAAAAATGCATTATATGTAGCAAAGAAAAAACTGAAACTGGAGCAAGTGAGATGAGTGATGGAAAAGGAAAACTTAAGAAATCCCTCCAAAATACAGAGGAAAAAGTTAGATATTTGAGCAGTGAGACAGATATCGAAAGGTTGGACAGAGGGTGGTGTTCTTATATACAGACAATTGTTCCTAAAGAGTTAGAAATTAGGTTAAAAACAACTGAATCAACTAAGCATACCATAAGAACAGAATAAAAACAAAACTGACTTTCTCCACTATAAAAAGACATAGATCTGCAGATGGAATGCTTATTATGTACTGGAGAAAATAACAAAAGATGAATGATTAGATGTACCCTAGCAATTTTATGTTAATTTCAAGGATAAAGCAAAGAAATCACCATGCATTCTGACAGAAAAAGTAGTTTAACCCCAAAGAAGAACTTGACATCATATTGTCTGCATTATTAAATGCAAGAAGACAATGAAGCAGTATCTATAGCTTTTAGGAAACAATGTTTGTGACCCAGAAATTCTAGACTTAGCTAAAGTGTTATTCATTAGTGAAAGCAGCAGAAAGATGTTCTCAGATATATAATTCCTCACAAATATATCATGCACATACTTTTCCTGAGAAAAACGCTTGAGGATGTACTCCAGCCAATTATAAAGCAAATTAAACAGCTCAACCATGGGGAAGTCATGAAATAAAAGGATTAGTGATAAGCAATGGAAACAAACTTATAAGTAACTATGAAATAAACTTTAAACTTAACGTTTAAAACAGAATGTAAACATTTGAAATATTTATAGGAAGACAAAATAATAATACAATGAATCCCAAATGCAAGATAGGGATATAAAGAGGAAAAGTATATTACTTTACTCTATTTAGGTAAGTTTCAGTATGTATTACCTTTTAAAATTAATACTTGAATTGACAATTCTTTAAAAATGAAAAATAACAATCAAGAGAGAAAAGTTTATCTTTTTTTCAAAGGTTATTTATTTTTAGAGAGAGCAGAAGGGAGGGAGAAAGAGAGGGAGAGAAACATTAGTGTGTGGTTGCCTCTTGGTGCCCCCACCAGGGACCTGGCCCACAACCCAGGCATGTGCCCTGACCAGAAATGGAACTGGCGACCCTTTGGTTTGTAGGCTGGTGCTCAATCTGCTGAGCCACCAGCCAGGGCAAAAAGTTTATGTTTATATTACCTTTTTCTGTAAATGTTCTTTAACTGTGCTTAATAAACATATATACTTTGTATGTTTAACTATGTTTTTAAAAAATGATTGTAAATGAAACTATATCAGAACATGAACATTGTATATAGACTGGTGATGGGATTTTGTGGTATGTTAATCTTCAGTAAGTATGGGTGTGAAAGCATATACATTTTTTAAAAGTACATATAATTTGGCATAGCTAAATAATCACAACCACATTAGGAAAGATTAACAAAATAGGGGGTTCTAGGTGGTAGAACTACTCTGTACTTCTTTCTGTTCCTATTTTTGTATCTTTGTAATGCATATGCATTATTTTTACAGTGGTAAAGTAAACTTCATTAAAATAAAATTCCTATAGATACAGCAGAGTTATAGGCAAATTTATGGCATTAAATGCTTTATTCTTCCCCCATCCCAAATAAAAACAAACTAAGCATTTAACTTAAGGCATTAGAAAAGCACACACACTAAAAGACATCTGAGAACCGAAGGGAAAAAAAATCATAAACTTAAAAGCAGAATTTTATAAATCGGTAAACAGAACAGATTTGAACAAGTCTAAGAGTTGATTCTTTAAAACAAACAGAATTAAACTTGTAGCTTGATAAGGAAAGCAAACAAAAATACACAAAATAATATATTTAAATTACAAATTCAGAGACAGTAAAATATACAGCTTATGCTAATATGAAGTGAATATTATAGTAAATATTAATTAGCAAAATTGTCTAAAGCAATGCTGGTATTGGCCAGTAATATTAGAGTAAGTGCCAAAGAGCTATTCCTATTGTTGTTAAAGTGATTGTCTCTAAGTAGTTGGATTATAGACTATTTCACCACTTTGTGCTCTTTAGTAGTCTCAAAAAATCTACAATAAGCAAGTACTATTTTTTATGACAGGTATGAATAAAACCAACTGAAAACACCAGGATCCCCCAGCTCCTAAGACAAAGTAGGCAGTTCGTTCCTTTTTAGCTTTAAAGGTAGAAATAGCTGCCTTTCTAAAATTTAAGTCAAGCAAACTATTGATGTGCAGGGAAAAGACTGCCAAGGTTCAGAGAGCCTGTTAATGGGCTTAAGAGGCCTTGTAACTCCAGACTGACTGATGGCCCAGGGACCACTAACAGCAAATTGAATTTCTAGATCAACGGCTGCCTTCATGGCCCTCTGATACCTCCAGAACAGGACAGTAGAAACACCAAGTACCACACAAAGTACTTTCTCCATATAAAAAGGCAGTCTTATTTTTGGAAATGAAAATAACTTCAATTATGTGTATATCCTCTTTATCTTGTTGAAAGTGTTCTTACAAACGCAAATGTTTATGCACACCCATTTTTAAAATTCCCACTTGGTAATGTCACTTTGCTAGGACCAGAAAAATGACATTTTTTTCTCCAGGGATCTCATGTCGTTGGATAGGTAAATGAAACAGGATATTAGAGTATGAGGAGTGGAGATACATACAAAATATAAGGGCATTGTAACAGTGAGAGTGTGACTGAGGTAGCATTTCCTAAGTTTATGTTCCCAAAGAACTTGAACTCATTGAATTGTACCTCAAATTAATCTAAAAGTAACTTTGAGAAATAACATTTGGGTGTTTGTGGCTCACATTAACATATCTAAAGACATACAAGATCCTGAGATTTAAAAAAAATCTGTGGAACTTTGTACAACTCACTATTTCCTCAAAACATGTGTCCATGGAAACTTCTTTTCCGCAATCCTTTATAAAAAGCTCAGGGCTCCTATGGATTGAGGGACACACTTTGAGCAATGTCTATTGAAAGTGTACATTAAATGGAAAAAAAATCTTTTTAATTCAGAACATTGACTTAGTTTTTGAAGGTTTTTGTCTGTCTTGAAAGAATAGAATCAAATCACATCTTTAACACTATCAACTTCTTTTGCTGTATTAAAGGGAAGTGAAGCACTCCAGCTAGAAAGTCTTCTCGAAAGACTAGATTCTAAACAGAGAGGAGAATCTATGATATACTCAGTGTTATTTATAGGGAATATGAACTGTTAAGTTCCTGGTAGGGCTTGACCTTACTTATTTATTTTATTATGGGTGACATCTAATATAGGTGGCCTTTAATTGTTGCCTTGCATTTTGAATTAAAGAAGGGTGCTAGAAATATGATGGTTTATTTTTCTATTCTCTCCTAATATCTGCCCCATTTCAAATATTGTAATTAACTCCCAGATGTTAATGAAGTCTGTTATTCATTCATGTTAATTAAAGAAATCTTTGCTGACTATCTGCTCTGTTTCAGGCATTATTCTTACATTGGGTATATATGTACAGTGTGAACGAGACTGACAAGATTGTAAACTTAAAATCTAGTGGGGAAGATAACAAATGAACATATAAATTAACAACACAATCTTAAACAGTGCTAAGTGCTATGATTAAATCAAAACAATAAGCCAAGGATTTTTTTCCTCCCAGGTGAGAGGAACCCTATAGATTGCTGGCCAGGGAGGGCTTCTCTGTGAAGGAGAATTTTGAGCTGAGGATCAAGTGGTAAGGAGCCAGCTGATTTTTCCGGATCCAGATAAAAGGGCACAAAAGAAACTAGAGATGTCTGAAGTATTCTGGGCCTATCTTCATTTATTCAGTTTTTTGAGAGTAAAAGAGATTTTCCATTAAAAAAAATGACATTTCTCAGCCAATAATGGGACTTCTGGATTTAGGTATGTGCTTTGGCTGGCAAAGTTAAATTTTGTAGCTCAAATATTTTCCTTAAAATGTGGATTCATTTTAATTTCTCAGAAAGAACAGCTGTTTGACAAGTGGAGAGCTGAAGCTCTTCTCTGTTTCTGTCCTATTGATGCTTTTGAAACCCTTCTGTAGAACAGGATTTCTAAATGGCACATACTTGGGAGTTCAGTTCAGATTCAAAACTCATCTCCTGCCCTGGTTGGTGTGGCTCAGTTGACTGAGCACCGGCCTGCAAACCAAACGGTTGCTGGCTCCATATCCAGTCAGGGCATATGCCTGGATTGTAGGCCAGGTACCCAGTAGGGGACACATGAGAGGCAACCACACATAGTTGTTTCCCTCTCTCCCTTCCTTCCCCTCTCTCTAAAAATAAACAAAATCTTAAAAAAAACCTCATCTTCTCAGTGCTGTTCTAAGATTGAACTGGTTTGGCCCCCATCATTCTAACCTCTTCTACAGCCTTCCTTGGCATATTACGACTATTAACTGACTAATTTTAATCTAAGTCAATTTCCTTTTAGATTAAATGCTAGTGCTTGTTTATCTGTAGAAATAAGAAAGTACAAATTAAACAGCCACTGAATTTATGAATTTAACAACAACCCATATGGATTATAGAATTCCTATAACTAATACATTTAGGGAATAAACAGAACAAGTCACCTAGCTTAGTTTCAAAATTCAACATTCCTTGCTTTCTTTTAAAAGACAAGTAGGACAGTAATTTTATTCACCAACTGCTCAGAAACCCAGGCTGCAGAGAACAGCAATTCGGATTAGCAAACTTGTCGTACCCAATGGAATTCTTGCTTTTTTACTGATTATGCTGGCACAGTCTGTCTAGGAGGAAAAACCCTGATAAAATCAAGGGAAGATCCCCTTACCCTTCCTCCCATCCCATTGTACCATACTGTACCAGACAGAAGCACAGAAGTCTTCTGAAGAGGTTTTGAGCAAAACATCCTGTCCTGGTTTTTTCTGTGTCAGTGGGTTTGCTGAACACATCCCTCACCTGGGACACAGGCAGAGTTCAAAGCAAGTCTATGTTGTCACTCCAAATACATCCTTGACCTGGGGCACAGGAAGAGTTCAAAGCCAGTCTTACAATGTCAACCCAGAGAGACAATGTCTCTGTTTTTTTTTAGAAGACTTCTGACTGCCCTCTCTGCTTAAACATTGTAGAGAAGGCTAGTGTTCTTATGCAAGGTGGCTAAGGTGTGGTAGAGTGGCTGATCTTTGATTGTGGCAATCTCTTGAATTGTATGCAGGGCCAGGCCTGGGTGGGCATACTGGCAAAGGCTTTTGGAAACCCCATAAGGAAGGAAATAGGGAGCGTCAGTTTCCACAACAACTCGCTCTAGTGGGATCTTTTTCAGAGCATCCCGGGCCTGCCAGGCAGAAGTGTAAGTCAGGACTGCTGTGAAGCCCACAAACATGTTGGGAAAGTACTCCAAAAGGGGTTCAATGACTTGGTAACTGCTAGTGAAGCAATGCCTATGGATCTTGTAGTCAGGGGGCACAATTTTTTTCATGATGTCCAGCAGATCTTTGTCAGCTTCTCGGCAGTGGATCACCAGTGGTTTGTTTAGAGACACAGCCAGCTGTAGCTGTCTCTCAAATATCTTGTGCTGCTGTGGGACAGGTGTACTGCACTTATAAGAGTAATCCAAGCCTATTTCTCCAAAAGCTACAGCCTTGGGATGCTGTAAGGCTTTCAAAATCTTTCTTTCTTGATATTCGTTGTAGTAACGTGCAAAATGGGGGTGACAGCCAAAGGCTCCCCAAACCATATCCTCTTTCAACAGCTTTTCCCATAAACCATCCTTCATTGTGCGAGGATCACAGAAATTAGAGATGCAGCCCTGAAATTCCTTAGGAAAGGAACGGCTATACATTTTTCTGAACTTGGTAAAGGTCCCTTGGAAAGACAACTTGGAGTAGAGCATGTCCAAGTGACAATGGGTATCAATGAAGCCTTTCTTTAGGCTTTGTTCCCAGTGGCTCCTTGGCAGGGAATTAGATGCATATCCTTCCCAAGGATGTGATGTTGTCTCCTCTTGGAATGTTCTTCTCTCCCTCGCCATGGCTTCTGAACTTCTGGAAAAATGAAGTGAACAAGAATTCTGGGAAAGACTTTTGTCTGCTGCCTTCAGATCTCTGGACCAGTTTTGGGAGTGCACTGTAGAGTTGGAGGAATAATTACTCAAGAAGCTCCAGCTGCTCTTCCCAGCCTGGGATGTACTGTTGTTGCTGCTGCCCCTGGAGAGAGAGTGAAAAGGCACAGGACAGTTGGTCCAGTAGCTGACATTGTCATGTGAAGCACCTCTGTGAAGGAGGCTGGTACATGACATGGTCAGTGGTGAAGGATGAAGGCTTTAAAATTCTTGGGAGACACAGTGAGTCTGGCTCCTCCTGAGAGAAACTGAATGCAGAAATCTTAACCACATTAGAGCAGTCATTTCCTGAAGGGGGGTGCTTACTCACCACACCTGTTTCTTCATGCTTTTGGTTTTCTGAATGAGAGTCATATTTGCCTAGAAATTTTAGGGCAGGAGAGCCTTTTTCAAAAATGACTGCTTTTGAGTCATCAAGTGGCGTCTCACTGGGTTTCTCCTGAGGATCTACAGGTATTTTTCTGTCATAGAAGTTGCTGATATTTGGCAGAACCTTTTCCTTCACCCTGACCTCTGGGGTTGACACTTTTTTTTCCTGGGTAACAGAGAAGGTGACAGCACTATCTGGTCTTTCTCCAGGATTGGGATGCTCACTAGCACTTGATTTTGTAGTAGCGGCAGCCTCCCCCTTTCCTTTTGGCATTGATTTCACCAAGGTGCTATGGATAGCTAACCCATAGGTCAATGAAGAGACTCTATCTTTCTTTCTACCTTTATTTCTCTGGACCTTGTTTGTTTCCTCACTGTTATCATTTTGAGCCTCAGCTTTGGCTACAAATTCAGAGTTCATGGAATTACGGGAACTGTATTTGGAATTAATTTGTAAGCTGTATGCATCCTTTAGAGAAGCCATTTCTAGAAAGGGGCTGGTGGAGTGTGTAGGGGACAGCACAGAAAGGATTTCAAAGACAAAAGGATTTCAAACAGAAAAGGAATCTGGAGTGCTGTGAATCAGACAGTCTTTGGGTTCTGCTTCATCTGCGCCTGGGTCCAAGGAATTGGAGGCAGAGGAATTTCCCTGATGGGATAACCCCCTGGAAAACCTTTGGGCTTTCAGACACTCAGGGATGTTGGCCTCTCCTGAATGTGATTCAGAGCTATGAGGTGGCTGGCTACAGAGGGCCACATCACTGGGCTCCTAGAGGTATTGGCGTTTGCTTGGGGACCCTACCTTTGTGCCGCTGCTGTGGTTTGCCTTTGTGCCGCTCCGATGGCCTATGGATTGGCCCCCTTTCTTTCACTTGCCTGTCATAGTTCTCACTTTTCCAGAGATATCAAAGGCCCTGCACTGAGTTTGTGATTCAGTGCTTTCAAAAAGTCGCGAGGTTGGAAGATTTACGGAAGGCTCAGTTTGGCATCCAAGCCCACGGCGTACTTCCGATATTACTAAGCACTTTTTTGTCCAAAGGTATTCCGGTATACCAGAGTACTTCCGGGTATTAAGGCATTTCCGGATGGGTGGGGGTGGGATTATAAAGCTCTTCTACCGGTGGTTTAGAATAGAAGGTCTTTGTGAGATTTCAAAGCTCTTGTAAAGACTGCAAGGTAGCCTAGAGACCATACACAGGGCACCCTTGACCTGGACATCTAGCATAGAGGCCACGGAGGTTGTGTAGGAGGGCAGGGCCAAATCCAGTTCCGGAGCAGAGATGGGAGGGTGCAGGGCGCAGCTCGCCCTACCCACTAGTCCTCTCTACCTGAAGCACTTCCTTCAACCGAATGGGGTTGTGGGTAGGGGTGGCTATCCTGGTGGCAGGAAGGTGGAGGGCAGGGCCAAATCCAGTTCCGGAGCAGAGATGGGAGGGTGCAGGGCGCAGCTCACCCTATCCTCCAGACATTTCTACCTGAAGCACTTCCTTCAACCGAATGGGGTTGTGGGTAGGGGTGGCTATCGAGGTGGCAGGAGGGCGGAGGGCAGAGGGCAGGGCTGGAGTGGCAGGGTGGAGGGCAGGGGGTGGGTGGAAGGTGGAGGAAGGGGGGTTGGGGGATTTGGGGGTGGGGGGAGGGGGTGGGGGAATGGTGGGGGGGGAATGGTGGGGGGTGCGGGGGATGGGCAGGGGATGGGCAGAGGGCAGATGGTGGGGAGGGGTTTGGGCTGAGGGCGGGGGACTTGGGATGTGGAGCAGGTGGGAAGAGATGCAGTGAGGAGCCCCGTACAAGGAGCCTTTGCGACTTTCGGACTTCATATCAAGTCAGTCTACCCTTGGAGCTGCCATCATTGTTTGTCTTTTGTTCCTTTTTCCCCATCTTGTTTTCTGAAAATGTATTTACAGTTTTTAAAACAACTTAAATATACATGCTTTCGAAAACGGTTATTCTAGTATGATACCATTTTCAGTCCTGTCTTTTTTTCACTCAACATTTTTACATATCCTAAATATTTTTCTTATTGCCACGTAGTTTTTAAAAAAACATCACTCTAGTGTCTTCATCATAATCCAGGAGTACATAGATGTGCCATAATTCACCAAATTATTTTGGCTAACTCTTTTACGTTCTTTCACTTTAGATTTTTCTCTATTGAAAGAAAACGCTGCAAAATACATCTTTGCACATGTTTCTCAATATTTTGGGGTTTTTGTTTGGGTTATTTGGCCAGAAATGGAGTTCCTGAGAAGTATAGGAAAGTTAAAACGTCTCCTTATAAAACCACTTTGCCCCTGAAATATTGTAGTAATTTAACATCCCATCCATGGTGAATAATCCTATGAGGTCCATTTAATAAGAGAAACAAAACCAGTGACTCACTGTTATTTTAACTTGCACTTACCTGATAATTTTTTAGAGTGAATACTCTCCTTTTACTTATGGACATGCTCCTGAATTTTAAGTTCTTTTTCATGCCTTTTTTTAGGGTGTTTTAAAAGCTAATTTAAAAATAATAAAATGAATTAAACATGCCATATATTCTAAAATGTTAATTTTTTAATGAACAAAAACTCAACTAAATATACTTAAAGATCTAGTTGTCTTTATTGAACGAGTCATGAATTTAGTATCACACCTACTAAATAGGAGCTCCAAGAAGTACAAAATAGAAGGTTTTTATAGGCAGAAACTAGCAGGACAAAGTTATTATATAAAAAAAGAAAGGATTGTTTCAGACAAGGTGACCTGCCTTTGGAGGATGGTGGCGGGAATCTAATTAGGCATATTACCTCACTGGTGTTAGTCAGAAAATTCTAGACTGATTGGTTTAAGGTCATTTTCCTGGGAGGGGCTGAAACTGAAATTAAGTCTTAACTGTCTTGGAGGCAGGGGACTCCATGTTGGCTTATTGTTTCTTTTTCTGCTTCACAGAATGTTTTCCCAAGTCTAGAATAATCATCCTTTCAAAGCTTTGACACATTTATAATTGTATTTTTGGAGGGTAAAAGGGGTTGATTTGGTATATTTAATAATTCACCAGGTGTTTATCTTGGGTTATAATTTATTTTACGTGGGGATATACATTGATCCTTTTTCACCTTAGTATGTTTTTTACTTATTGATATGTGACTTCTCTTTCATCAGGTATTGAATTCTTATATATAATAGACTCTGTTTTCAGACCTTCTAGTCTTTTCCATATAGTAGTATGTCTCTTGTTACTCTGGTATAGCACTATTTTAATAATTGAACCATTATATCATAGTAAGCTATAAAGTCTGGGAGAGTTAGGTCTCCTACATTACCCTTAATTTTCAAAATTATCTCTAATAGCCTGACATTTTTATTTTATCAGATGAACTTAATTGCTTTTTCAATTCCTTCCAACATAGCAATGAAATATCCATTTGAAATATGGTATTTCAGTCTGCTTATTTGAAATATAATTCATTTATCCTATTAGTCAAGTTCTTCTCTATCTCCTAGTAAATATTTTTAGAGTTTTATCAGGGTCACAGAGTTTTCATTAGAACTAATTTTAAGTGCTTTGTAACTTTTTATCCTACTGTGAACATGATTTTTCCTTTCACTGTATTTTAAGCCAGTTATTGCTAGTACATTTTTGTACTAGCAATATTTTTGATTCACTTGTGCTTATCCTGAAATCTTTTATTTTTTCTTCATTTTCAACCTTTGTCTATGGCATTATTTATTTTATCTGCTTATAGTGATACTTTTGTTTCTCTATTTCTAATATTTTCACTTCATACCTTCTTATTTTGTCCAGAACTCCTAAAAACAATATTAAATAAAGATGTTGGTAGGAGCATTTTTGTTCTACTCCTGATTGTGTAGACAAATTATTTAATTAAGTATAATGCTGAAATTTAGGCTGTTTTAAAGCGCACGCTTTTTAATCTTGTAAAGGAATTACTCTTGTATTTTAAAATGGTGGTGGTAGGAAATGGTACGAGATTATATATTTGCCCTCACTTCTTAATTTGTAAGCATCTTTACGTCTGCGAGGAAAATGCTGCTTTTTGTGTATTTATGTGGTTTGTAACCGTTATGGACTACTAAATTCTGTTTTCTTGTATTTTAGTTAGAATTGTTGCTCTATAAATCTTAAGTAGAGAAATTACTCTGAAGCAGTAGTTTTTCCACCTTGGCTTATACATTGTAATCACCTGGGGAACTTTAAAAATCACTGATGCCTGGGCCCACTCTGAGATATTCTGATTTCATTGTCTGTGCTTGTGCTTGTGTACATGTTTGTGTCTGTGTGTCTGTTCCAAGCATCAGTTTAAAAAGCTCTACAAGTGATTCCAATGTGCATCCAGGGTGAGAATTACTGCTCCACAGTTTACGGTAAGTGTATAAGCCATCATAATTCACCTTTGTAGCCTTTGGTCATTTTTGGTATCCTGGGGAAGTTACATGAGTATAATATTGTGGTAATTTTCCATGTGTTTTTTTTTGAATGTTCAAAAGAATCCATTAGTGAATCATCTTAGTTGTAGTCTTTGCCAGGGCAATATCTTTGGTAATTTTTTCACTTATTTGGTTATTAGTTTATCATGTGTTTTTTTAAGTATATTTTATTGATTATGCTTTTACAGTTGTTCCACTTTTTTTCCTCCTCTTTATCCCCCTCTGCTGGTAGGTACCCCCTCTCCCTCAAGCATTCCCCCCTTAGTTCATGTCCATGGGTCGTACGTATAAGTTTTTTGGCTTCCACATT
>CM052552.1:45470617-45498456 GCA_028533065.1 Trachops cirrhosus
CATTTGTTAATAATTGTGAGTTTGCTGTCATTTTACTACACATGTTTTTTATCTTCTTTTTCCTAGGTAATTCCCTTTAACATTTCATGTAATAAGGGCTTGGTGATGATGAACTCCTTTAACTTGACCTTATCTGAGAAGCACTTTATCTGCCCTTCCATTCTAAATGATAGCTTTGCTGCATAGAGTAATCTTCTATGTACGTCCTTGCCTTTCATGACTTGGAATACTTCTTTCCAGCCCCTTCTTGCCTCTAAGATTTCTTTTGAGAAATCAGCTGATAGTCTTATGGGAACTCCTTTGTAGGTAACTGTCTCCTTTTCTCTTGCTGCTTTTAAGCAAGATTCTCCCCTTATCTTTAACCTTGGGTAATGTAATTATGATGTGCCTTGGTGTGTGCTTCCTTGGGTCCAACTTCTTTGGGACTCTCTGAGCTTCCTAGAAGTCTATTTCCTTCTCCAGATTGGGGAAATTTTTCTTCATTAGTTGTTCAGATAAGTTTTCAATTTCTTGTTCTTCCTCTTCTCCTTCTGGCACGTGTATGATTCAGATGATGGAACATTTAAAGTTGTCCCAGAGGTTTCTAAGCCTCTCCTCATGTTTTAAAAATTCTTTCTTCATTCTGTTCCAGTTTAATGTTTATTTCTTCCTTCTGCTCCAAATCTTTGATTTGAGTCCTGGTTTCCTTCCCTTCACTGTTGGTTCCCTGTGTATTTTTCTTTATTTCAGTTTTCATAGCCTTCACTTTTTCCTCTGTTTTGTGACCATACTCAGTCATTTCTGTGAGCATCCAGATTACTAATGTTGAATTCTGCATCTGATAGTCTCTTTCCTTGTCACTTAGTTCTGTTTCTTTCATTTAGGCCATATTTCTTTGTCTTGGTGTACCTGTTACCTTGTAAGCGGCAGAACCTTGGATATTCACCAGGGTGTGGCAGCCCACTTCATTGCATTGTGGTGCTTTATGTGGGGGAGAGGTCAGAGAGGGAACAATGCTGCTTGTTTGTCTCTCACTCCAATTTCAACAGACTGGCAGTATTGCCAGAACTCCCACAGGTTTCTATAGCCAGAGCTTTTGAGCCTTGATTTTCCCCCACGTTTGAACCCTGTGGTGTACAGTCTTTCTCACCTTGCAGTTGTTCCTCCCAGTTTATCTGCACACAAATGTGGGATTGCCTGGTCTGCCGCCTTGCTGTGTGTCCTCTCCACTCTGGCTGCCCATCTCCACCCCTCCTACCAGTCCGGGTGAATGTTTCTTCTTTAACTGCTTGGTTGTCAGACTTCCATACAGTTTGATTTTCTGGCAGTTCTGTTTTTTTTTTTTTTTAAATTTGTGATTTCCTTCTTTTGGTTGTGTGAGCTTATCTGTGTACACCTTCATCTTGGTCAGAACTTTTTTCAGTTTTTTTCCTTGTAATTGATTTCTAGTATCATAGCATTGTGGTCAGAGAAGATACATGATATAATTTAAATCTTTTTAAATTTGTTGTGTCTTGTTTTGTGGCCTCACATGTAGTCTATTCTAGGAAATGTTCCATGTGTGCTTGAAAATAGCGTATATTATGCTGCTTTGGGGTGAAATGCTCTGAAAATATCAATTGAATCCTTCTGGTTTATTGTATCATTTAAGGTTTCTTCTTAATTTTCTGTCTGGAGGATCTATCCATTGATGTCTATGGGGTGTTAAGTCTCCCACTCTGACTATTAATTGTTTATCTCTCTGTTATGTCCATCAGGATTTTGCTTTACCATATTTTGCTGTATGTACTGCGTACCCATGATTTTGGCTCAAACTTTCAGAAAATTTTTCTAAAAATTTTATTATTATTAATTTATTTATATTTAGAAACAAAACAGATTATTGTATTCCAGGGTATTATTTTGCTTATGGATTTCATCATTGCTTTCTAGAGTTACACTTTTAATGCATAAGCACAAATAAAAGAATTAAAACAGTTATATAGATATGGAATTAGTACTTCCCATGTATAATGCACATCCTTATTTTTCCCTCAAAAATTTTGGGCAAAAAAGTATTCATTATACATGGCAAAATATGGTATATATTTAGGTATCCCTATGTTGGGTGGATAAGTGTTTAGAAGGGTTATATTCTCTTGTTGGATTGATCCCTTCTTTTTCTCTTATTATGGCTTTTATTTTAAAATCTATTTTATCTGATATAAGCATTGGTATAAGAGCTGGGAAGTTTTGAATTTATGCAGGATTCTTCTAAAGTACTTGTTATACCCTACTGCCTCAAGGAATCCAGAACCTGTTCTCACTATGTTTATAGAAAGTACCAGACCAAGAACTACCTAAGCAATTAAAATAGTGTGATTGTATCTGCCACAGAGGAAAGTACAGGAAGCTATAGCAACACATAGATGGATCTAATTCTTGTGGAACCTATGGGTGGAGTTGGGAGCATCTTAAAAACACTGCAAATGTTTCAAAGATTTAATCTGAAGTATTAACATTGAATGTTGTAAAAGTATATAGGAGGGGTATCATTTTTACAAAATGTCACCATTTCTTAAGCTCTTCTAAAGGGATGAAAGAGAAGCAAAAGAGACCTTTGCAGTTTGAAGCAGGAAACCTGAATTTGGTTGTATATCAAAACCAAACATACTTTAGCATTACAGTATATGCACACATTATAATCCATTTGATTTGATCATAAAGACAGAACATCGTATCTCAAAACCTGCCTATTTATAATACCAAATGCTTAATTAGAGAAACAAAGGAGTCTTTTCTGTAAGAATTTTTACATGTCACAAGATCTACCTGGGCATTAATCACACTGCTGATGTCACATCAACCTCAATGCCTTCAGCCTTGAATGGCAGGACACACAGGTGTAGGCCCTCAAGTTGTGAGGATATGAGCCCTATACTCAGTGTGGGAGTTACATACTGCTCTTCTGTTCAGTTCCTGTGGATTTCTTCCAGTAACTGCTATTTAAGGCAGTTGGTGCTCATGCCGTCAAATTGTTGTGTCTTTCTTCCTCCACAGTGTCATATGAGAGACCTCCCACACCCTCCCCCTTTCATAGCTTAGAACAGAAGACCTGAAGGGATACTCAGAAGCTGGAAAAGAAAAGGCATTATCATGATTCGTTGCCATGGTGAACTCTTAGTGCCTTTTTTTTTAGTGTGCTCACATTGAGTGCTAGTAGGTGAAAATGACCATGCTTGTTCTGGGAAAAGGTATGATAGCAATTTTTGGTGCATTAAGTCACTCTGTGCCCCCCTCTGCCATCCTACCTAGTCTTTGTGGCTTATTAAAGTACCTTTCTAGTACCACTTAGGCAACTCTAATAACATGTAAGACCGGTCAAATAACTCTGGACCTCAGAAGTCTTAGCTCCATCTGGCTTCCTCAGGGTTTGAACATACTAACATTGACTGTAAGAACCAGCCCTTTGCCCAGATCACTGTTGTGGGAAAGCATTCGGGACTGTTACTGAGATGTGCTGTGACCTCTTCCTTGTTAGCTGCATGATGAAAAATTATATTTTATTTCATGCCACAGGGACTATTATTCGGCGACATCGGATTCCTCTCCCACCTCCTGATGATGATCAGTTTTATACTGTGTATTCTTTCAATATCGGTATAGACATTGTCTTTTATGGCCGGACATTCAAGATTTATGACTGTGATGCATTCACAAAAAACTTTTTGAAAAACATAGGAGTCAAATTAAACCCCCCGAGCCAGTGTCCAGAAGATCCTTACATGAAGACTCGGAGAGAGGTAAGAAGTTGATAGGTCTATGAGTTCTTGCCTTGAGAATAATCTCTTCAGAGAGTCAATAGAGGGTATTGGTACATCTGATGTGAAAGAACTTTTGGGGCTATAGTTGCTAGGATTATCCTCTCCTATAGGATAGAAGGAAGGCTGGGTGTTGGCCTCAGTGCAAGAAAATCTCACTCACTTCCTCTGCCCACACTTCTTTCCATGGAGAGACTCCCTTCCAGGCAGTAGGAGTCTTCAGTGAGCCACATACATGGGACAGTTTCTAAGAGCCCACAATTGGCTTTGTGGTCACTGACAGTGTTTCCTCCCACACTTACCTGGTTTATCTTTTCCCATATTAGTTGCCTGACTCTGGGAAAATGTTTGCTTCTGTACTACTGATTTACTGAACGAAGCCTTGGGTATACCTTTTACCTTTTTCCTTCTTCCTTGGGACTCCCAGCTCCCCTTATAGTGGCATTAGGTACAGAGATGTTCTGGAGGAGTGAGGAGGGCCATGATTCCTATGTTCCCCCCATTATGAAAGGAAATTCTGGCCCCAATTAGTATAGGGAGGAAATAATAAGTGTTAGTTGTATCATTGTTTTCTTTCTAAAGTTTCTTTATAGTAATTCCATAGCCCAAATTTTATGTTTTATAAAAGAATCTGAACACCTAAAAGGGCAAGTGTCATGTGGAGAGTCACATACCTAGACAGTTTTCTTGCTGGGACTTGAACTCAAATTTCTTGCTTCTTACCCTAATTTTTATTATTGTCATTTGTTTTCCTTTTTTTTTTATTGAAGTATGGTTATACACAGTAAAATTCACAGAAATTAAGTATACATTCAGATGAGTCTTAACAAATACATACACCCATGTAGTCCACACCTAAGTCAAGGTATAGAACATTTCTATCTTCCCAGGAAGTTCCCACATGCCTTTTTCAATCAGTCCCTCTCCCCACCCAGGGTTAACCACTGTTCTCATTTCTATCCTTATAGATTAGTTTAATCTCATTTTTATTGTTTCTAAAATTTGTAATTAATTCACTTCCTTGTGGAAAGAGAATATAAAATTTAGAATGAAATTCTCCTTTGATTCTGCTTTGATCTCTTGTTAAAAGCTACATGAAGGATCCTTCATCTGTTCTTGCCTTCTAACCCCTACAGAATTATTCTTTTATGTTACAAGCATATAATCCTCCTGAGAAATATATATTGTTGATCCTGGAGTATCTAAGGTGAAATCCTTGTGGCATTATGCCTGGGTGTATTGGTGTACAAGGAGATTTCTAGTTTGGGTTTGTTTTTATTTTTTCTAAATGCCCTAGATAGATGAAAGAGTCTAGATAAATACAAAGTCTTTAGAACCAGCAGCAAGAACCTAAAAGAAATGGATCCATATAAATTAACACCCTTTGCATATGACTGCACTCATTCACTAGCAGTTGGTGTTATATGGTAGTGATTGTGAATGATGATGCATTATATGAAATGCATAAAGTACTGTGTAATTTCATAGGTTTATAAAGAAAAAATATTTTGTGTCAGGAATTGAGAATAAATACCAAGAACATCCAAGAAATGTTTTAAGTAGTTTTCTTTCAGACTGGGAGAATCATTTTAGCATTTATTCCCTCAGGGAGAAACTCTTCAATAAATATAGAAATCTGTGGAAAATTAAAAGTTTAATAAGAGGCTTTTATGTTGACTTTAGTGGTTTTACTTCTCCAGTGTTTGCTGCATTGAAATGTAAAGTTAAAATTAAATAATTTAACTTAAACTGAAAAGAGCCCTAATAGCATGTAATCAATAATACATTTCTTAGAGGCCTTATAGTGCTGAAGAAACATTTTTCAATCAATGAAAATAGAGGTCCGATAATTTCATTTAAATATCAAGGATAAGATCGAAGAACCTGTGGAAGGCCATCATGTCTCTCTCCTTTCTTTGGTTAAGTGTGCTCCTAGACTGCCCTGGATAGGTACAAAATTTTGAGAATTTGCACATCAGATTACATAAGCCAATGTAGGACTACATCTTCCTTGCCAATGAGCACTTCCTTATATAACAGTCCTATTTAGATATATCAGATAGAATGGGGAACTTTTGTTCCGAAACAGGGCTGGAGACATGCAAATAGAGAATAATTGCACCAAGAAGACTGCAGTGCTAGTGGTCCCTCAGTTGGGGGAACAGAGCTCAGGCAGTAATTTTGTGCCAGTTGGGAAGGTCTCCATTTGCTCTGCTTCTGTTGCCATAGCTTTCCAGATCCTTAATATCTATAGCTTATTTTTCAAAAATATTTTATTTATTTATTTATACTTAGAGGGGAAGAGGAGAAAGAGAGGGAGAGAAACATCAATGTGTGGTTGCGTTTTGCGCACCCCACACTGGGGGCCTGGCCTGCAACCCAGGCATGTGCCCTGACTGGGAATTGAACCAGCAACCCTTTGGTTTGCAGGTGAGCACTCAGTCCACTGAACCACACCAGCCAGGACTAACATCTAGAGCTTTTGAGCAAAATAAAGCCATGAATATATTTCTTCCCTTTTACCTTCACAAAAATCTTTGGATGAGTAAGAAGTGTATACAGATATGAATTTTCATTGAAAAGACAATTTTTTGTTGAGATATAATTAGCACTGTTGTACAGATCTTTAAGCATGAAGATTAACAAGTTTTGACAAATGTATACAATTCAGTAACTAACATGAAAATCAGGAAAGAATATTTTCATCACTCTAGAAAATTCTCTTGTTCCCTTTGCAGTCAGTCACCTACCGAGGGGCGATTGCTGTTCTAATATCTGTCACTATACATTAGTTTTGTCTTTTCTTAAACAAGAATTTTAAGTCTTTGAGAAAAATCAGTTTTAAAAACATTACAGAAATATATTTTAGGGCATTAAAATGTTTAATATGAAAGCTTCCTAATACCTGATTGTATTTTTAAGGTTAAAACTGGTTACATGTACTGGTTTTATATATATCCATATATATATATAAATCCATATACATATATATGTACATGATATATGATATATGTACATGATATATATAATATATCATATAAATGATAAAACTGGTTATATATTGATATTGTTAGTTGAAATTTAAAAAATATATATCACAGAATAGTCTATGGAAAATATTTATTTATATTTTCTGATTGCTTACAGCCCAGAAGTGCTTATACCCAAACTGTAACTACTATGAACCTTTTCTTCATTTTCAGGTACTAGAACGCATGCAGCCCTTACGGCCCTATGAATCCTTCGACACCCTGAAACAGTACCTTGAGTATGATAGAAAGGTTTTGCGTTTCTTTTGCCTGTGGGATGACTCGTCATTGTTTGGGGGCTGTAGACAACTCATCTTGAACTACTTTCTGAGTGATGATACCATCGAAATCAAAGAATTGCTGCCATGCAACTCAGGTCGTACTCCTGTATCATGGTTCCTCCGGAGGGGAAAGCTGCCCAAGGTAAGCAGTGAACACAGAACCACTTTTCAGGTTTGCCTGTTGGCTTAAAGACTGTAGTCACTCACTGGAATGTCATGTGTTATGACTATGTGATGACAGTTGCCATATATTAGTACAAGTGTTTAGAAAACTTCTATTTTGTGCCCTCTATTAATATGAATTTTGGAAAGTAATACAGAGGATATAACAAATTGGAGTTGGGATATTCTGGGCTTATGGCAAGTAAAGGAAAAAGTCAAATGCAAAAGAAATTACCTATTCAATGTTAAGTTCACAATTAGCCTTAAGGTAAATGACTCTTTAGTAAAAGAATTGCTTATGGTCTTGGATGGGACACTGGTCTCTCGTCTTTGTAGCCTACTGATGAGATCCCATGCTGTTTCTCTGGGTTGTGAATGTACACACACACACACACACACACACACACACACACACGAGTGATTCTTCTGAAAGTAGCTACCTGTCATCAACTAGCTACTGGATAGCAACAGTGACAGCATTTGCATTTTGTTTGCTATTAAAAAAAGAGTTGTCAGACTTATTTTATACATATTTATGGCTATTTAACAGCTAACATAACTTGAGTACAGACAGAAGACCTGGGTTAGAATTGCGGTTCTGCACATAATGGCTATGTGACCTTGAGCAAGTCACTTAACCTTTCTGAGTGTCTTTCCTTATCTTTAAAATGCAGTTAACAAGGCTTCTATCCTGAGGTAACTGTAAAGATAAAATGAGATAACATAGTAAAAAACACTGTCTAAGGACCTGTAAACACCTACAAAGATGAGAAAGCAAAGGCTTTTTCACAGCTCTATCTTATGCTTTATTTCTTACTTGGATAAAATATTTTTCAACTTAACTCTTAATGCTATTAAGGAGGTTGCTGTACCACTAATTTCTGATGCAAACAACCACTGGTTATGTGGTTTACATAGGAGGCTCTCCCAGATTCTCTGAGCCCACAGCCAGCAACGTTGCTGGGAGGGTTAGTGGTGGTGGTGGTGGTGGTGGTGAAGGTAGGCAGGACTTGTCTCAGGGACCTCTGCGGTAGGCACAGTAGGTGGATAGGAGGTGCCTAGGAAGCCTGTTTTTAGAATGGCTTTGAAGAATGAATGAATATAAAATAATAATGACAGATCTGACATTTACAGATAGATACAATAGATAGACAATAGATAGATAGCTGCTTCATCAATAGACAAACAATAGACAAACAATAGATAGCAGCTGCTTCATCTATTCATTTATTTAACACATACTTATTGTCAACTGTGTGTCAGCTCTGGGATTACAGTGAGAAAGAAAGTGGATTAAGTCTTACTTCATGGAGCTTACATTCTCATTGGGGAGAGATACAATAGCAGTAGGTGTTTCCCTGGCAATCTCAACATCTTTTTGAGAGAGCAAAGAATAAGTACTATTGTTGTAGTCAGATGAAACTGAAGCTACATGGAACTGAAAATACCTAGCCCCAAGTCCTGTAGCTAGTAAGTGGTGAAGAGAAAGTTTGTGTCCAAATGTACTATTTTCCTATGTTACATGGCTTACTTATACCCACACATCATAAATTCACACTTTTGAGCTTATATATTGTGTCACATGTATCAGAGATGATTCAGATTTCTCATCCATATGTGATAAACTGATCACTGTTGATTGGTAAGTTAGTTAAAGTATTTCCTGCAGCTCACACAACTGCTTGGACCAACTGTAGTGCATGTAGAACTGAGGAGTGTCCTAGCTCACTCTAGGTCACAGTTTCTGTTAGAGGCTGACCACTCTCTATTGTTCTTGCCACCTCATCACACTGCCTCTAAGCCAACAAAAGCCTTCTGAGTTCAGGATCAGGCAGGGTGCTAAGCAGGGTAAAGAAGGCAAGACATGGTTTGTAGTTGAGTGAAAAGAAAAGATGACCGTTGATGAAGGAATTAGAGAACCATAAAAAGTGGTTGAATCCTGTCATAGAAGCTATGGAGCTTTGGATTTGGAACAGCCCAGTAGGATGGGTGAGTTCATGGGAAAAGATGGGGCTTTAAGAGGGCCTTGATGGATGGGTAGAAAATAGACCAGCTGCAGGGGATGAGGAAGCACAGGAAGAGGTGGATAAAGTGTCTTATCTTCTGTGGATGGCAGAGAAGAACCATACAATGCGTATTTCCCACTTGAGCCCCTCAGCAGGACCATTTTTTAGTTTAGAGGCCATCTACCATATCTTGCTTTGGTTTTGTCTTCCAGTATGGCCCACCTGGACTCTATCAACCAGGCGAGATAACAGATCGAATAGTTCTCAATGTGTATACTGGCTTTACACTGAGCCCAATGTGTGGCTACCTGTTGGATAAATACAAGGTGAGGAACCTTACGTTTTATTACTGTTTTCAGTATGACATCCCTGGAACTTGAAATGTGGAATGAGTTACATATTCTCTTGTGAGACTGACAGTGAGTGAAATCAACGAATATGTAAATGCATGCACTGCTGTTTCTAAATAATGAACATCTTAACTGTATATGCAAACATATGCCTTGCATTGTGGGTAGCACTACATTGCTAAAAGAATGTTTTAAAGTATTAATATTGATTAGTTGTCTTCTGGGTTGATTTTTAAAATTTGGTTATAAATAATATAACTGAGGTGTTTTTTTAATTTCTTTTTTTCTTTGAGAAGGGGTATGTCTTTGCAGGGTCTGTGGTGCCAACATTGTGTTCCTTTGTTTTTATTAGCTAGGAAAATTAGAACAAGAGTTTTACAAGGATAGTGACCTGTCTGTGGGAACCACCATCAATGTGTGGGGAAGGAAAGTGCTCCTTTGTGACTGTGATGAATTTACAAAGACTTATTATAAGACTAAATATGGAATTGGTAAGTGATATGTTTGTCAATTAGAAACTAATACTGAAAACTTAGAATCTCTTGTTCCGTGGTTAAGATTTTACTTTCAAGTTTCAAATGCTAAGCTCATAATAGCTACCATTTATTGAGCATTTGCTATCTGCCAGGCATTTGTCATCTTATTTCTTCCTATTCTAGAAGGGTAAGTTCATTATCTCCATTTTTAGAAGTAAAAAAAAAAAAAAAAAGCCTGAGGCTTAAGAGGGGCTAACTTTTCAAAGGCAAATAAAGGGTGAGCCAAGATTTGAACTTGTCTGCCTGATGCTAGAGGCTTCTGTTTTCCCTTATCGCACTCTACCTTACTACAATATGAGTAAGTGTTTTGGTCAAACAATCTAAATGGAAATCTAAATGCTTTTCTTTTCACTGAATCCTTGCTTATCATAATGGATGTAATTATTCAAGTTCTCTGGGGAATTCTCTTGTGCCAATTTGCTCTGCCTTTTTAGGGGAGGCCCAACCAGGTTTCTAGCTTCTCTCTTCCTAAATTTCAATTTCATTCAGGTTAGTTCAGTTCAAAATGAAAACAAGTGATTTATTAAACACCTATGAAGTGCACATCATTTTAGTAGATGCTGCAGCTACAGAGTTGAGTAAGGAGTTTCTAGGTTGGAAGGGGACCAGAGACCTACAGCATGTTACACAATGTTATGAGAGTCAGAGAAACAGGTGGAGGATCTGATGTGAAGCCATAAAAACAAATTATTCATTTGTTCAACCTGTCAGCTAGCTCTCTACCCTTCCTGGGCCCTCTACCTAGGCTCCAGGTACCTGCCTCATGCTAGGCTATGTGGGGATGGTGAGAGGTGTGAACATCTTATATTGAGGTTTGGAGCTGGGATGGGGATGCTTATTCCTGTACTCTCTGAATCTGGGAGTAGTTGTATGAACACACTTCCCCAAGGGATGAGGTAGAAGTCAGAAGCAACCGTAACTTCCTAAAAGACAAGGTACTTCATCTCTAGAATAAGACAAGGCCTTCCTATGTGTCTTGGTGTTTCTATTGTGTAGTATCCCTGGCCTCCTGGGAATCTTTACACTGTGAGAGAAGACACACCAAGTGCACCAAGGGGTTGGAATAAAAAAATTTTCACTTTCATTCTTCAGTTTATTAAGGGGATTTGTTCTACTGCATCTGCCAGATTAGTCAAAATGTGTGAGTTTTATAGGGTCATATTGGTGGCCTTTTCTTATTTTATTCTCTAAGATTGATCCTCTTTAGTGGACACAGTTGGGCATATTTGTTTTGGGAACTGTGGGCAAGAGGCAGCCAGGAATGTGCATATGGTAGCTGTTGCTGAGAAGCTGCCAGTGACCTTTAGATCACTGGAAGGAGAACTTGGTCTTTACTAAATGTACATGCCTATTTAGAATCAACAGGTCTTCAGTGTAGACTTGAAAATTTGAAAAAATATATAAAAAATGATTCTCTAAGAACATTTTCTTGTGTCGTACTGACCGATTACCTTAATATAAAGGATGTGGTGAGGGTTCCAAAACATTATATGATCCCTTAAACATAAAGTCCAACATTTGGTTGATGTTTGTCAGCTTGATTTTGAGATTATAAAGATTGCATTTGGAAAAATAAATGTAGTGCTCGAGAGACATGGTTCATTGTCTCTTAACAAGTTTGCAGGGATCTTTGAGAGGCAGAGTGAATTCACTTGTGCACTCCAAATCGAGCTGTCCTCAGTTTCAAATGCCCTATGGTTCATTTCAGTTGAATCCTAGTGCTTAATTTATTTGTTCACTTCTTTTGTTCACTCTATGACTGTATTATGTAAAAAACTAGTTTGTGCCTTTAAAATTAATATGACATGAGCATTACACATTTAAACAAAATTATGATGCATTTTATAATCATGCTGACTTTTTTGTATTTCTCATAACATATGTTAAAATATCCCATTTAGCAGACACTATTGTTACACAACATTTCTTGAGTAACAACAGTGTACTTAATGTAACTAATGATTAGAAATTATATCCATGATGCAGGGTAGGTAGAGGGTGAATAAATACTCTCTTATAGTCTTTACATTTTCTTTTCCTGTCTTTTTGGCAAAGTTAAATTAATATACTTAATTAATGTTACTTAGATGGTTACTTTGGACATTTTAGGTTTTTTATATTTGTCTGGTTCTGAAATTCATAAGACTGACCAAATTCTATACATTATATTTTGGTACCCTTGATGCCCATACCAGGACAAAGGCCCATCAATAATTGTAGTCATAGTTCCTCCATTGTCAGCAATTTTGGTCAGTAGAATACCTGGTGTCTCCACTCTGTAGTGCCACATGAAGGAGCTGACAATTGCTAACAGCACAGCTAGGGACCTCCCTAAGAAGCAGCCAGGGAGAGATTTGTAATGCAGTATACAATCTTTGTGCTTTAGTACCTTCTCTTAACTAATGATACCACAACATATTTGGCATGGAAAAAATGGCAGACAGACTAAGAGAAGGAGTTGGCCACAGTCCCAAGAAAGGTGCTTGAGTAAGCTTTCTATTTATGTACAATAGAAGCAGAAGACTTGATAGAAATCCAAGAGATATCTGTACCTCTGTGTAAAACCCAATCTGATTCCTAAAAAGATGAGATTTTTGTGCATTTAAGGGTTCTAAGGAGAAGGTGATTCCATAGAATTCTTCCACAAAACAGTCTAGTGTGACAACCCCACCTCCCGCCCGCGACACACACACACTAGGCAGCTTGGCCATCCTGCTGGCCAGGGCTTGCCTGCCAGGCTGTAACATGTCACTCCTTCATTATTTAATGTGGATGAACATGGAACTGGCAGATGGAGACCTGTCAGGCTTTCCTGTAGCATGAAGGTTGGAAAAGGCTCCAGGGTCTCCAGCAGCTGTTTCTCTCACTGAAGGGGCAGGGAATTGAATATAAACTGTTTGTATTTAGAATTCCTTCCTTCGGTTATCTTTTCTTTGTCTATAATATGACTTTTTATGATCAATTCTTAGTGACTGGGGCAACCAAACTAGTAAAAGACCATTCATTCCCATAGCCCTTCAACACTTAATAGACTGTACTGAAATTAAGGATAAGCAAAAAACTTAAAGCATCTTTGATTTTGTGGAGTCATTTCTAGCCATCTCTGAACTCTTGGTGCTAGAAGCAGCAGGACATCAAAGATGAGAGTTTAATCTCAGGGGTGGAATTCTAGTCTCACCACATGGCCTCAATAGAATTGAACAATTTTGCCTCTTTTTCCTCCATTGAAGTGAAGGGAATTGAGGATTAGATGATTTCTAAGTATTTTCTAGCTAGAGTTAGACAATTATGTGATTCACTAATCATTTGACTCCAAAATGAATGTCCCATAAAAAATCATTTGATTTGGGTATTGGGTACAAGAGGCGGAGTTACCTTGCAATTAATAAAATTAATAAAGATGAAGCTTTAGTCTTCTCCCTTTGCAGGGGCCCCAGTCCAAAGCCCTAGGCATAATTTTGTCCTAATAATTGGGTATTCTTTGTCTTAATAATTGGGTATTCTTCTTTAAATTATATAAGCTTCAGGCCTCCCTAAACCTAGGTCCATATCTGGGTTACTAGAACATACAAAATAAACTTTGATGTAATGGAAGGGTTTCCAACTGAGATGGCAAATGGTAAATCACTGTGAATGAACATTAAGACTCCTTCGAAAAATATATCACGTTTGTAAATTTATTGGAATCTAGTTAATTGTAGATAGACATTCAACATATATTTTATAAGTCACTTGGAATTAAAGGAATCAGACTATTTGAAAGAGATATGTCCCAAGATCCAGCAGAGTGTCAGTCTAAGAAGATATTTGGGAAGATGCTTTGTACAAAAATATATGTTTTTCATTTATTCACCAAATATTATTTAACACCTGAAAAATGCAGGATGCTGGGTTTATGGGAAACCAAAGACAGGAAACTCATTCAAGGGCAAGTACAAAACATCGGGAAGTAAGCAATTACCCAGAGAAATGATATCTTAAGTCAGAGTATTCAAAAAGACATATGTGGTATTAGAACAGTCAGGTGTGATGGAGTGTAACGGTTCTAAACTTTTATACACTAGATGGCACTGTGGGTGCAGATGAACACTAAATTGGTTCTTTTGTTAAATCTGTTGCAAAAATTATGTAGTTGAAAAAACAACACTGTTATGAAATCTGTAATTTTAGGAGAAAGTATTGAATGCATTCTTAATTACTTTGCAATTCAGTTTATGTCCTCTTTTGCTTAAACTGCTCAGATGAATATGTGAAATTGTATATAAACGTCTCCTGTTAGAAGAAACTGATCATGCCCCAATTTTCTAATAATCACATAGAGCACTCCTTGCCATTTATTTCTATGGTCCTTTCCCTGAAATGAAGGTACTATTCAGTGGTGTGTTTCATGTGACAGTTAGTAATGATAGAGTCTACTGTAATTCTGCCTGATTCCAAGATCTGAACATTCTTTTTTATTACCAAAGCTTCACTTTGCCACAAAGATAGCAATAAGAGAGGCTCATGAGTCACTTCTGTGGGGGCAGTCTGGCCACCCCCATTCACTGAGTCAGTGAGAAATATTTGATGTTGTGTTCTGTGAGCAGTTTCTGTTAGGATAGAACAGTAACTCTTTTGGGGATTATGCTTGAGGCGCGTCCACACACAGTCTGTTAGGAAGTCTAAGGAAGTGTGAAATTTGAAAACGTTTTCAAATTAGAGTTAGAAATAGCCTCAAACCCTTAACCTTTTAATCAATCTTTAAAAAATATCCTTCAATTTTAAGAGTTAGGTTGCCCTGGATGACAAATTAATGCACATTTTCAATTACAGAGGTATGCATTAAACCTGTACTCTTCCATCTATTAGAACTTTGACATTGGAAAAGGAAATCATTGCTTATGTGAATTTCTTTCAGTCACAAATGTTAATACCTATGGATACTCAAGCTTGAGGAAGAAGAAATTAAACTCCATGGGTTGTATTGTTTTGTTGCTTTGCTTTGTTTTAGAAAATATCATGGCGTCTTCTTTGCCATTTTTGGTGGGACAAACACAAGTGATTTAGATCTATCACATAAGTGTGTCATTTGCTGTGGAGAATACACTTCTCAGAGTTTGTGCAGCCTCAAAATGAGTACCTTAAAGCTCCTAGCCTATTATAGATATGTGCCCAGCTATCTTTACATCTCTTCTTCTTCACAGGTGATAAGTAAATAAAAAAAATCAACAGTATTTATTATTTAACACTCCTTTCATGAGAGTAGGCACTGGCTATTTTAAAAGTTTTTTTTTGTTTGGTTTTGGTTATTTATTTATTTATTTATTTGCTTCATCACTCTTTAGTACAGTTGCAGTCTTTTCGTGGGCAGTAACGAGCAACCTGGAGCAGTAGTTGGTGACAAAAAGTTTTGTTTTTGTTTTTTTAACTAGATAGTGAAGGGCCATGGCCTGGAGTTGAGTTGGGGGAATGGGAGAGGTCTTAAAAAGTGGGTATAGGAGGAGGGAACAGTGAATGAAAAGGTGAAGGCAGAGTAGTCAGGAATCGATCCTGTTTGAAAAAATATTTGATTAGTGAGTTTAGACTAAAGATGGGAGAGAGCTAAATTGCAGTTTAAAATATGGAATGGGTCATATAAAGTTCTGAGTTTGAATTTTCATATCATTGGAAAAAGCAGGATGAACAAAATATTCTGAAATGGGATGTGATGACAAAAGATAAATGTTTACTTATTTGACATAAACAGTTTTTCTTTTTTTCTTTCTTTTGAACCCATGATGACTATTGAGTGAGTTCTGTGGTTTTTGTAAACATGATTGAAGCCTACCCTCACAGGATTTTGCTGTGTTTTGTTTGAAAGAGTTTAAAATAGTCTACAAAGTTCTCCATGTTCATCTTGAAAACATAACAAACCTTTCAAAACAGACATAATCAGGGCAAAAAAAATATTGATGTTTCATGTGCCTTTGTTTTGTTCTAGACAACTTTACCTCAATTTCATGCAAGGCTTCATCTCCTCCAAAAATAGAAGGGAATTTTCCACGTTATACTGGCTTTACTTCTGAAGTGGAATCTGTTCGCCCTTCCCTAGGCCTTGTGCCCATACCTCGTCCTAATGTGGAAGAATTTTGGAAGTTCATGGAAAATGACAGGTGCTTGAGGGAACCATGACTTTGGTCTGATCTTTCCCAAATGTGTTCAAGATTTATATTATAGTTCCTGTGATGACATAGATGACACTCAGCTCATCTAATTTCAAGTGTAGGGATACATTATTACAGCTTTTTAATGAAGTCAATTAATATGCAAGTATTTACAGGTTCTTATTTGAGTGGTTATTATATTTTTCCCAGTTTTACTGAGATATAATTCACATATAACAGTGTGTAACATAATGATCTGTTATGTTCCAACTCATATTCCTTCCTTATGTATATACTGAAAAATGATTACCACAATAAAATTAGTTAATATTCAACATCTCACAAAATTATAATTTTTTTCTTTGTGATAAAAACCTGTAAGATTTACTCTCACACCTTTTAAAATATAATATAGTATTGTTAACTATATTCATCATGTTATATATTAATTACATCCCCAGCACTTATTTACCTTATAACTGGAAATTTTGGTCACCTTCATTTAATTCCTTCATCCACCATTCTCTGCCTCTGGCAATCACCAATCTGATATCTATTTCTGTAAGTTTTTTTTTTAGATTACACACATATATAAAAGTGAGATCATACAGTATTTGTTTTTCTGACATACTCTACTTAACATAATGCCCTCAAGTTTCATCCTTTAAAAAAAAATTCTTGTTGTATTTTTTCTATTACCATTTATCCCCCTGAGTTTCATCCTTGTTATAGCAAATGGCAGGATTTCCTTCTTTTTTATGGCTGAATAACATTCCATTGTGTATATATATATATGACATATCACATTTTCTTTACCTATTTATCTGTCAGTGTACTCTTAGGTTGTTTGAAGTCTTGGCTATTGTAAACAATGCTAAAGTGAACATGGGGGTGCAGATATCTCTCTGGGACAATAATTTCATTTCCTTCAAGTATGTACCCAGAAGTGGAATTGATGGATCATATCATAGTTCTATTTTTAATTTTTTGAGGAACCTCTATAGTGTTTTCCAGAGTGCCTGCACCAGCAGTACAAAAGGGTTCCCTTTTCTCCAAATTCTTGCCGTTGAGCAGTTAACTTAATAAGTGTCATTTGGAAGTACCTAAAATCATATAATCAGCCAGATGGCTAAGCTATCTTTATTATTTATATATATATAAATTTATTTATTTATCAATTTATTTATTTATATCAACATTATTTATTAATACACACACACGTGTGGATGCCCTTTCTCTCTATATATATTTCCTTATGATGGTCCCTAGGAAATGGTGTAGAGTAGGGGTCAGCAAACTTTTTCTTAAAGGGTCAGATAGTAAATATTTTTGGCTTTGCAGGCCATGTGGCCTCTATCACAACCACTCAACTCTGAAGTTGCAATGTGAAAGTAGCCACAGACAGTTTGTAAACAAATGTGTGGCTATGATCCAATAAAACTTTGTTTATGGACACTGACATTTGAATGTCATACAATTTTTACCTTTTATGAAATATTATTTTGATTTTTTTCAGCCATTTAAAAATGTATAAACCATTCTTAGCTCACAGGCCATATAAATACAGGTAGCCAGTTGTATTTGGCCCATAGGCTGTTGTTTGTCTACCCCTGGCATAGAGACTTCAGTGATTTAGAATGTTTTTCAGAATGTTATTTGGCAATTAATGTGGTTTTTTAAGATTACAGTTGATATACAATATTATATTAGTTTCAGGTGGACAACATAGTGATTACACATTTATATAACTTACCAAGTGATCACTGATAAGTCCAGTAACTATCTGATACCATACATATTTATTACAACATTATTGACTATATTTCCCATGCTGTACTTTACATCCCCCTGGCTGTTTTTATAAATGGCAATTTGTACTTCTTAATTCCTTCACCTTTTTCACCCATTGCCCCCTAGCTCCCCTCCCATCTGGTAACCATCAAAATGTTCTCTGTATCTATGTGTTTTTCTGTTACATTTAATGTGGTTTTAATTTGAGAGGTTTGGTTGAGTTCTGTAACCATAGAATGCTCACATGGCTGAATATAATTTCAAAAGATGTACTTTCAAAAGTACTCCTAATATATATGAGGAATAATGTGCCCTGGAGTCATACATATAGAATATGGGCACTGCCCTTAGCTACTTTTTGCTTTTTTAGGGAGAGCAGGCCTTGGAGAAAGAAGCTGGGGGAAAAGTGGCAGGAAAATGTTGCAGATGTTTGAATAGGATGTCGGCTAAACATTGAAGTCCTGTGTAAGGGAAATAAAGGGTCAGGCGAACCTGTGGAGAAAAATGATAAAGGGAACATGTAGTTAGATTAGGAGAAGGGGAAGAGACAGCATCCTGAATATGATAAAATTTATGCAGTGAGATGCTGTTGTAGAACAATTTTGAAGGAGAGAGAACAATAGTTTAGCTATAACTGAAAATGGTGAAAATATATTATTAAGAGGTATATAGAGTGTCTAAATGGCTACCTTTGCCATTACATGATGTCCTTTGTATTTCAAGAAGTAATCCTTTGTTTTTGACAACTTTAGAGTTTTAGTTTTCAGTTTTAGAATCTATGCTACTCAAAATGTGGCCCACACACTTGTTAGAAATGCTGATTCTTGTGCCATACTCCACATGGTGGGGGCTGGTATTGTGTTTAACCAGCCCTGCAGGGGTCCTAATGGGTACCAGGGTTTGAGAACCACTGATTTTGATCACATAAGAGGGGTACCAACTCATATTCCTTCCTTATAGATAGCAGTGTTTATAGTAAGGTTGCAAGGCAGGCTTTTTGATGGATACTTTTCACTAACTGCTGTTTTTAAGGGCAGCTACCCAAAGGAGGAGGGCAGAAAGAATGCCCCTATTGTAAAAGGAGAAGGAATTTTTCTTACAAGTAAACAAGATGAAACATGATTCAGGGTGTTTCTTCTGGAACCCGGAGGAAAACAGTTCCTAGTGGGTAGTTGCCTTAGTCTCTCTTTCTGTCTATATCAGGTCAACTTGCCCACAGAGCATAGGCTGTAGACAATATTTCATGTTCTTGTCCTCTTGTCATGGCTAGAGGATGGTGGGACAAGCACAAATGTCTCTAACTTTGTTTCTTTCTGTCCACTCTTCATTCTGTGCCAGGAATGCACTTCTCTCAAGCTCCTCCTACACAGTGACCTTGTTTCCATATTAATGGGTATATTTAGCTGGAGACTTACGCATGAGTTTGAATAACCCAAGGTTTTATTTTTCATTTTTAATTTTTTATTGTTATTATATTACAGTTGTCCCAATTTTTCCCTCTTTGCCCCCCACTCCCACAGTCAATCACCTCACAGTTGTCCATGTCCGTGGGTCATTCATACATGTTCTTTGATGAGTCCCTTCCCCTTCTTTCCACTATTATCTCCCTCCCACCTCCCTTCTGGTTGCTGTCGGTCTGTTCCAGGCTTCCATGCCTCTGGTTCTGTTTTGCTTGTTAGTTTATTTTGTTCATTAGATTCTTCTTATAGGTGAGATCACATGGTATTTGTTTTTCACTGACCAGTTTATTTCACTTAGCATAATATTCTCTAGTTCCATCCATCCTGTCTCAAAAGGTAGGAGTTCATTCTTTCTTTCTGTTGCATAGTATTCCATTGTGTAAATGTACCACAGTCTTTTTAATCCACTGGTTTACTGATGGGCACTTGGGCTCTTTCCAAAACTAAGCTATTGTAAATAGTGCTGCTATGAACATTGGGATGCATAGGTTCTTTTGAATTGGTGTTTCAGGATTCTTACGGTATATTCCCAGCAGTGGAATCACTGGATCAATAGGCAGTTCCATTTTTGGTTTTTTGAGGAAATTCCATACTATTTTCCACAGTGGCTGCACCAGTCTGCATTCCCACCAGCAGTGCACTAGGATTCCCTTTTCTCCACATCCTTGCCAGCACTTGTTAGATGATTTATTAATGATGGACATTTTGACAGGTGTGAGGTGATATCTCATCATAGTTTTAATGTGCATCTCTCTGATGGCTAGTGATGTTGAGCATCTTTTCATATGCCTCTGGGCCCTCTGTATGTCCTCCTTGGAGAAGTGTCTGTTCAGGTCCTTTGCCCTTTTTTACATTTTTTTTGTTGTTCAATTACAGTTGTCCCCATCCCCCCCATTACTTTCCTCTTGCCCTACCCTCCCCAGTCCCCCATGTTCAGTCCTCTCCCTCACCATTGTCTTTGTCCATGGGTTCTTTATACATGTTCCTTGATGACTCTTCCCCTTCTTTTCTCTGTTGTCCCTCTCCCCTCTGGTTACTGTAAGTTTGTTTTTTATTTCCATGTCTCTGGTTCTTTTTTGCTTGCTTGTTTGTTTTGTTTGTTTAGGTTTCACTTACAGGTGAGATCATATGGTATTTATTTGCCTTTGCCCATTTTTATAATTGGATTGTTTGTCTTCCTGGTGTTGAGTCATATGAGTTCTTTATATATTTTGGAGATTAAATTCTTGTCCAATGTATCATTGGCAGATATGTTGTCTTATACAGTTGGTTCCCTCTTCATTTTGATGATGGTTTCTTTAGTGATGGTTTCTTCTTTTTAGATTGATACAGTCCCATTTGTAGTGTCATATAGCATAAGAGAGGGTTACCAAATGTTTGTTACTTATAAATTCAATTATGTACCAGAGAAGATGGTTGGCAAGCTATAGCTGCCTGTCCCATCTCCTGTACTGTATGAGATCCCTCTGAAGCTTGGGAGATTAGGAACTAAGAAAACAGCTATGGAGATCTGTCTGTTTTGTCCAGACTGCCCTGGGGCTAGCCTTCCAAAATGCTACTCTTCATTTCACGTGAGGCCTCAAAGTGGGAATCTTGGCGCCATGCTTTTGCAGTCCTGGTTCCTTGGACAATCTGAGAAGGGGCAGAGAAAAGCACTTTCTGCTTCTGCAAATTAGAAACTTTTTTTCTTTTCTTTTTGTTTTTTAATCATTGTGACTACAAGGAAAGAATGAATTTCAGTATAGGAAAATTTGAAACCTCTCTGCTTAGAGTTGTGACAGGGAAGTGATGAAATACATGGTTTATTTTATGCTATACCTCCTTGGGGTAATGATTTTGATTATCAAAGACTTCCCCAAGGATTTAAGATTTGCTATGTATTCTACATTTCACTAGCTGATATACACAGACATGCTTCTGCTGACACACCATAAATTAATTTCTTCAATGATAAGACAATCAGCTTTGGAGACATTGATTCTAGATTTTTATCCCATCTTTAGTTTACTAGATTATTCTCTTCATGAATAGAATTGTAAGTGCAAATTTCATTCTATAGATATCTTATAGCAACTTTCTACAAACATTTATTGAGTTTTTATAAGGTATAAATTGTTATATTAAATAACAGTTAATAAGATGCAGTCCAAGTCCTCAGAAAACAGACTTGTAGTGGCTACTTATAGTATGGGTGATAAGTGAAATAATATTTCATTTACCATTTGAAAGGGAAAAGGTAATTTTTCCCTTAAGGGGATTTGGGGGATGCTGGGGACCTGGGGGAATGACTCAGGGAGGAGAGGATGTGGGAACAGAAGAAATAAAAGAAATAGGCATGAGAAAGTGGGAGGTGAAATGGGGAGGTGACTTCAGGTCCCTGAGGAGCACACCTGCTGGTGTGCTCATGCTCAGGTATTGAAGGCTAGATGTTGTTCTTGCTGACATGATTGTTGTAATTGTCAACTAGCCTCATAAGTAGGGAACAACTGTTTAATGCCACTGGTTTGAGTAGTGTGTTTATGGTATTTGTTTTCGGTACATTTTCCCAATCTGTTACCCTGGACATCTAAAGAATAAGTGATATTTTAATAAATTGAGAAAATTCCTCTACATATAGATTTACAACCTTAGTAAGAAGGTGGTTGAACTTTTCAACTTCAGAGAGTTTATCCTACTGTCTTAAATCCACAGTACATTTCAGGGTGGGGGTGGGTACAAAGGTACAAACTCTGAGTTGTAGAATAAATCATGGGGATGTAATGTACAGCAAGTGACTATAGTTAATAATACTGTATCATATAGTAGTAAGTTACTAAGACAGTAGATCTTAAAAGTTCTCACAAAAGATTTGTAACTATACATGGTGACAGATATTAACTAGACTTATTGTGATTATTACATATTATATACAAATATAAAATCATTGTGTTGTGCCCCTGGAATGAATATAATGTTATATGTCTGTTACAACTCAGTTAAAAATCCATAGCATACTTTTTGCAGGTTTTATTTTACATACGTAATGTGTTGAAGATTACTTGTATAATGCTGTAACCCCCATTTCTCTTCCATTTAGCTATGGCTACATGAGCAATATACTCCGGTTCTTTGCAAAACTGATTACAGACAAATGTGCTGATGAGGACAGGCTGTTTATTATTTCATATGTTCTCAGCAATAACACAATTTCAGTGTTTGAACCCATAGAGAGGAATTCAGGTAAGAGATATGCCTCTCATAGCAATTACCTGTCTTTTCACTTTGAAATTTAAGGAGTATGGTTTGATTTTATAAAAAATCTAAGAAAGTAGCTTTTATTTTTTTAACCACTAACATTTATTTTACAAAGATCTCCAAATGAGAACCCAAACATATGAAATGATAAAAGAGGAACAGAGGCTTGGGACTGGGGGACTGGGGATGCCTCCTTTTGGACACTATCCTCCCTTCCTCCGTGGCCTCTAAGGCACCTCTGTGGAATCTAAGGGCTGGCTACCACCGATTCCACTGACAGACAGCAAGACAAGAGCAAATCTGTATTCTTGATAGTACTGGTTACAAATTTTTTTGAAAACTATATGACAAGAATCCCAGATTAACATATACAATCTTTTTTAAAGACTTTATTTATTTATTTATTTATTTATTTATTTATTTATTTATTTACTGCTAGAGGGGAAGGGAGGGAGAAAGAGAGGGAGAGAAACATCAGTGTGTGCTTGCCTCTTGAGTTCCCCCAACTGTTGACCTGGCTTGCAACCCAGGCATGTGCCTCAACTGGGAATCAAACCAGTGACCCTCTGGCTGGCTCTCAATCCACTAAGCCACACCAGCCAGGGCAACAAATACAATCTTCAGAGTCCATCTTCTTCTGGCTTTCCTGTCTGTTGAGGCTTTTGCCAAGGTTCTGGCCCCCAGGCCCATAGAATACCCCTCTACTGTGTTCTGATACTGTGGCCATTGCTGAGGAGAGCCATTGATTTTGACTTACTATCTTATGGAGCTTCATGGCTGTGTTCTTTTTCCCAAAATGTTTTAAACTTTTATCTGTACTGAAGACACATATCTTGGAAGAATAATTAGTGGTGCGCTGGTTAACAGGCTCTCTGAAAAAAATTTTAAAAGGATCTAATTTGTACCATTTGCTAATTCCATGGTGTAAATACCCCAGCCATGGCCAATTTCAATTTCAAGCAATCAATAGTTGAACAGCTGGCTTGCAAAATCCCTGAAATTGAACAAGCAGCCTTATGAGCTGATATAAGCCAGTCAGCACACCAATGAATGATGAATAATTTGTATAATTAAGTCAGGCTCCACAGTGATTTGAATAATGAATCAAATCTTAAAATATGAAATCAAATAGGGGTGAATATAAATTATGCTCTTAAAGGTCAAAAAACAAACTCTATACATCTACAATGGGGAAGATATGGCCAAGCCAATTGCAGCATACATAAAACAGAAAGGGTGCTGATAGTCAACTGTAAACTTACTAGTAATAATAGCAGCCATGATTGAGTACCCACTATTATCGTTACAAGAACTTTATGAGGTTAAGTTTTGTGTTAGTTTAGGTTCCCTAAGAGGCAAACCCCAAGATGGTATTAAATGTGCAAGAGATTTATTATGGAAAATATTGATGAAGGAAAATGTGAAAGGAGCCAGAACAGGCTTGGGTGAGCCATCAGACTGCAGTGCATGTCGGACTCTTGCAAAGGACATAGGGAAGGAAGAAAGGAAGTGATGTTAGACCACAGTGGAATTCTAAGAAAGTTTCATTCAGTAAGGCTGACTGGGAGTCCTGGAGCCAAAGTCAGTACTTGGAGGTGCCCCTGTCTTGCAGAAACGGGCCTTATATCTCTGCCTTGTTTAGTCATTTGTTGACAGCAGCCTGTTGGAAGCAAGAACTCGGCACCAACCTAGGGATACAGTTCAGAACAAAGTGGTTGGGGTCTTCCATCAACTCTGTTCCCCACAGTAGGCAATCTGAGAGGTACATTTTCATGTCCCCAGAAATTTTATTCCCTTTTTATTAATGAGAATTCAGAGGGGTTCAGAGAGGTTAAATGACTCCTGGGATGGACTCCAGCTCTATTTGGCTCCAAAGCCTAGTCTTCCACCACCTATGGTTTCTGAATATGATAGGAGGAATGTGATGAGGCTTATTCCGAAAGCACATCTGGTCTCAGGTCTTATTCATAGGTTTAAAGATTTCAGTTAAGAAGATACTGGAGTTCCATGTTCAACTCTGCTCACTGCTTTTCAAGAGGTCAAAAATCAAATAATGCCCAGAAGAGAGAAGATCAAATAGTGAGAATTCTGGAAATCAAGAAACATGAGACATTGCTAAAAGAAGCAAAGATATTTTGCCTGCAGAAAAAAAAGAGTTAATCTCTATGTCAGAATAGATGTAAAACATCATCTGGGGAAAATGGGTGGAAATAAGCTCAAGTGACAAATTTTCTACCTGGTATTGGGGAACTGGGTAGCAGGATGCACAAATAAATTCTCATGATTTATTCTAGTGCATGAAACATGCACTAAAGATGAGTATCTTTCTAATGTCCCAATTCTTATGTTGCTGGGCACAGAGCAGGAACTTACTAAATGTTTATTTAAGTGTTTAGATTGGGAAGGGAGTAGGAAGAGGAAAGAAAGGTGTAGAATACCATACCACATTTTTCTTTATACTCTCGCCTAAGGAGCTTCATTTCTTCACTCACTGTTTAATTTTTCCCTTCAGTCTCAGAATAATAGGCACTATGGGTTCACAGCTAAGCTGTATGGTCTGTGTTTGAGCATGAAGTAACTCTAAAGGCAACTTGTATGGTTCTTTTAAGAATAAAGCCTACTCATTAACTTTTCTCTTTTTCTGTAGGATATACTGGTGGATTGTTCTTGAAAAAAATGCGTATTAAGAGGCCTAGACAAGAAGTCATTAAAAGTGGACTCTCAGAATATATCCAGCCTGAGGAGCTGTATATTGGAGCCAAAGTGAATTTGAATGGCTACATATTTATTTTGCTCAATGCTGATGAGTATACCTTAAAATTCATGGAGGAGAATTCCGATAGGGTGAATTTACTTTGTATAATTCTTGACTTGTCTGTCAGCACTGTGCAATCTGTGTTTTTCTTTCTCTAGGCCTTTTCTTCTTCATCTTGCCACCAGTTTTACATTGTGCATTCACACATGTGGGCATGAATAATGGATCAGCATGACTTGGCCACAGGTCCTGTCACAGAGGCCAGGTCCTGGTCTACTCTGTTTACATGCTGGGTCCTTTGCTGCCCAGCATCACGGATGCCAGGCACAGGCAGGAGGCAGGCCCAGGGTTGAATCAAGTTTCCTGGGTTTTCTGCTGACGCCAACAATGTTTTCAGAAAGAAATCCAGCAACTATAGGAAAGGAAGAAAATCTGGTGCCACACACTGTGCTGTCCCAGTTAATTGGCACAAGCCTACAGGGAAGGCCAAGACCTGAACAAACAGAATCCCCTAGGGAATCCAATAGTTGCTGGAGTTGCAACTTCCCATAACAGGAGCCACCTGAGGCCTAAATAAGACTTCAAGGACAAATTGCCTAAAGGAAGCTAAAAGAGTTTTTCATTTGATGGCAGATGGATAAGGTTACTAAAGTATTAGTAGGCAGTACTCTTTAGTAAAAATAACATATTGATAGAATCTTGATTTTTAAGTGTGGACTAGTTTGGTATGCAAAACCAACATGTATATTTAAGAATCATTGCCTAATATTGTAAATTCTATCCAGAAACAATTTATTTGAAAACTCTGCCTGTAAGAAATAATACTTACGTGCCAATTGTATATATACAGTACCAATTTTGTTTCATTTATATATAAAATGCCCAGGGACAAGTTGCAGAGATCAGTTTCTCTGTGTATATCACATCATCCATGTTAGTTTAGATCCTCTGAGAAGCAGAGGCCAAGACGGAATTAGATATGTAAGAGATGTATTGGAAGAAATATCTATGAAGGATAAAAGGAGAGGAAACAAGAGTAGGTGGGAAGAGCCTTCAGATATCTGATGTCTGAGAAAGGAGAAGGAAGGAAGGAGGATGGGTTAGTTAGAAAGATCCTCAAATGCAGCAGAGCTCTGAGAAAGTCTCAGCCAAGCCAATAGGTAGCCCAGAGCAAATACTGCCCATCACAGAAGTCCCACATCAGGCAGGATGGCCCAGCTCTGGTGTCCCCATCCTGCTCTGTCATTGGTGGGAACAGCCTGGGGAGAGTGTGGCCTTGGTAGGAACACTGTAACAATCTTGAAGATACATCATCTAAGGGCTATGACCTGACAATGCTCTTCTCCGCAGTCTTTCTTATGGTAGGCCTAGGCAGCATGCTCCAGGACTGCCACACCATGCCATACCCTCTCTCCATTTGCAGTGTTAGGAATTCGGGTTACTGTTAAACTGTGAACCACTGTCTCTTCAAAAGCATTAAATTCAGGTGAGAGGCTCAATAATAAGGCAGTTAGATTTTTGAAAGCAGCAGGCTTATCTGGAAAATCTGACTCCACACTTAATAGTTGAAGGGCTTTAGACATGTAACTTCCCTGAGCTTCATCATCCTCATCTTTGAAATGGGAGTAGCAACAACAGTATCTTTTTCATAGACTTCTTGTGAAGATTAGATGTGACAATGTGTGTAAAGTGCTTACTTCTATGTGGTACATAGCAAGCTCAGTCAGTGTACAGTTTACAATAGCTATTGTAAATTAGGGCTCAATATTCAGACATACGGTAACTCTATACCCTTATATAAAATACAGTTCACCCTTGAGTAACACAAGAGTTAGGGGTGCTGATCCCGCCACACAGTCAAAAAATCTAAATATAATTTTTGACTCCCAAAAACTTAACAATTAATAGCCTAATATTGACTGGAAGCCTTACCAATCAGTAACATAAACAGTTGATAAACATATTTCATATAGGAATTATATACTATGTTATTATAATAAGGAAGCTAAAGAAAAGGAAATGTTATTAAGAAAATCATACAGAAGAGAAAATATATTTACTGTATTTATTGAAAAAAATCCATGTAGAAGTGAACTCCTGCACTTCAAACCCATGTTTTTCAAGGGTCAGCTGTACAAGGGGGGACCAAAAAAACCCCAGAATTTATTTGTAAAAAATCGTGAATTCTTTTTTTATCTTTTATTGTGCTTTATTTTTTTTAAATTTTTTATTTTAGTTTATTCATTACAGTTTCTATCCTTTATTCCCATTCCAGCCCACCCACCCATTCCCCCCCTCCTCCCTCCCCTTTCCAACCCCCCTAGTTTAGTCCAT
>CM052552.1:45498956-45516661 GCA_028533065.1 Trachops cirrhosus
GCTGGGAAATGGAGCTGTGACTTCCATGTTGGCAGAATGGGGAAGATAATGTAAGGATTTCCCCGAATACAGAAGGATGAATTAATAGGTGCCCTTTTCATTTGCCATGGTAGAAAGTCTAAGCCAAGATAAGCTAAGCAGGGAACATAAAATGTTGGTATTAGGGACTAAATTCCTTGTTTGTAACCAAACCAAATAAAATACTTGCCTGCTTTAGCACTTTAAAGATATTGACCTGACCCATCAACCAGTTAAACAAAATACAAAGCCCTCTTCTACACTTTGCTCCTTTGGCAATCTCTGATACACCTTTTTTGAGTTTAAATTGCCTTCCATGAAAGTATTGGATTAGATTCAAGTTCTTAGATTGAAAGCTGGCAATTATATTTTGTTTGGCTTTTGTTTAATGTTTTTAAAATTAGGATTTTTCAATGTAAAAATCTATATATTTGGCACCTTTTGAAAAGTAGAAACTGGACCTATATTTCTCCATGGCAACAACCTGCTGGGGGTGAGTGGCAGCTGCCCAACTCAGACAGAGTCTGTTCTCTGCATTTCATTTTCTAGTCTCTACAATTCCTTATTGTCTTATGCCTTCTCCCAGTTATTTTACCTGCATACCCTAGTAAGTATTTGACTAGGTAACCCTTGGATTAGATCATTATAAGGTTCCTTCCAGCTGTAAAATCCCATTATTTTCTTACCCCTAGGTATAGTGGAAATAGGTATTTAGGAATCACTGATTAAAGGGCCCAAAATAGTACTGAAGACTGATTTTTAAATTAGAACCTGTATATGATTGTACATCTACAAATTCAGAACACTTCATTTAAAAATGGTTAGAACTATTAAGAGTATTCAGGAAAGTAGCTAAATACAAGAAAACTACATAGAAAGAAATAATAACCAGTAAATAAATGTTATATAATGGAGGTACTATTCACTGTAGCAACAAAAAATCATGAAATACCTAGGAATAAACTGGACAAGAAATGTGTAAGACTAAAATGAATACTGTTTCAAAAGTTTATTATATCTCTTAATGGGAAGACATTATTGTAAAAATTTTAATCTGTCCAATTTAATCTAGATTTGAAGCAATTCCAATCAGAATTGCAATGTGTATTTTTGTTGTTGCTGTTGGTAGATTTGGTTTGGTCCAGTGGGTTAGGGGAAGGGAAATTGGCTCATTGATTTTGAGGTTCCTCAAAGGAAATTAAGGGATGGAGAAGTGTTGAAAAAGAAGAATACTGTGGTTTAGATACTAGAATTTATATAGTTTGTAGATATTTGAAAATATCAAAATGTACTAGTAGAGGAATAAACAAAAATATCAGTGAACTAGAGTATAAGGTGGACTTTATTGTAAGACATATATAGAACTTTTCAAGTCAGTTGAGAAAGAATGGCTTGTTCATAAAGGTTTTAGTGACAACTGATTGGAAAACATTGACTACACTTTTATTTTGTGGTAGGGCACAGTTTTCCAAAAACCATAAAGGAAAAGTTGACTGTATTGACTAAAGGAAAAATTTATATTTCTCTATAGCAAAAGATACCATAAACAAACTTAAAAACAAGGGATAGACTGAGAGAAAATATTTACAACTGATATAAGAACCAGGGGATTGACATTCAGGATTTATGAAAAACACCTATAAAATCAACAGACAAAACTGGGTTAAGGACAGGAATAGACAGTTCTCGGAAGATATACAAATAGCCTCTACACCTATGAAAAGAAGCCTAATGATGGTACAAGCTAAAACAACAATGAAATATAATCATGGAATATTGGCAACATTTTAAAAGAATAATATAACTGACTGCAGGTGAGCATGTAGGGTAACAGGTACTCTCACTTTCTACTGATAAGAATTTAAATTGGTTCGGCATTTTGAGGGCAGTTGGGAGCATTATGTCGAATGTTTAAACCATATTACTTGTTGATTTCACTTTTAGAAACTTTATATTCAGAAAAAATTGACAAATGGATTGTAATAGATTATGTGCACACAATATTTATTGCAACAGACTTTGTCATAGCAAACATTTGGAAAAAATCAAATATCCAACAATAGGGGAATAGTTTGATGCATTCTGTTGCATTAGTTTAAGATGGTAGTATTTAGCCATGAGGAAGAATGAGATCGACCAAGTATGCATACCTGAAGAAATGTTCAGTGTAGTAGTCAGGATGGGCTAAGTAATGCTGCAGTTACAGCCAACCCCCAAATCTCAGGGAATTAAATCAACAAAGGATTATTTCTTGCTTGCTCTCTATATCCATTGTTCTTGTCAGGGGGAATTTTGTTCATAGTTAGCCACTCAGGAACTAAAGCTGACAAAACAGCTACTACCTTGAGTACCAATCACTGTGCCAGAGAAAAAAGAGACCTTTAGAGGGTTGAGCCCAACAAATTCTTAACTGGGAAGAAATACGTATCATTTACTCTCTTAATTTATTGGTGAGAGTACTAGTCACATGGCCCCATCCGTATGTTCAGGAGAAAAAGGGAAACCAGATACTGGTGAATGGAACTAATGGCTACCATATATATGTCATGCTATTTTGTAGATAAAGTAAAATTTAGGAGTCTGTATAATATGATCCTATTTATGCCAAAATCTAAAGGTTATATGTGCACGTATATTTATATAAATATTTCAAGGACTGTGTATACTTTGAAGAAATCCTAACAGGCTACATGCCAAGCCATTAATAGTGTATGCCTCATTCTTTGATTTTTCTAACAATGAAGCAATTGTTAAAAAATAAAAAAGATAAAAACAAATAAAGCCCAAACAAATAAAACCAAAAAGCCTGGGGAAAGAGCACTGAACATTTTTTATTTCTTGCTTCAGTTTCCAGAAAGAGCTAATGGCAAATGCTGGCAGAATGTTCTGAGCAAAAGTCAACAGTCTCAGAATCATAGAGTAGTTGTTTCACTTGAAGCTCTACTCTTTTTTTTTATTGTTGTTGAGTACAGTTGTCTCCATTCCCCCCCACTCCCCCCCACAGCCATCCCCACCTCCCACCCTCTATCCTACCCCCTTTTGGTTTTCTCCATGTGTCCTTTATACATGTTCCTGACAACCCTTCCCCCTTTTCTCCCTATTACCCCTCCCACCTCCCCTCTGGTTGCTGTCAGTTTGTTCTTAACTTCAAAGTCTCTGCTCTACTCTTAATTATTGATCAGGATCAAATAGCTTCAATATTCTTATCAAAATTTTTATATTTTAATGTTATAAAATTCTAGGGCTTAAAAATCAATTTCAGGATGAAATAGTTTTTATAATTTTCAAAATCTTATCAAATTAGCAACAAATCTTATACATTCATTTCCCCCAACATTTCATGAAAAATTTAAAACATTTAGAAAAGTTGAAAGGCTTGAACAGTGAACACCCATAAACCCATCACTTAGTTTGTATCATTAATATTTTACTATATAAGTATAGGCATACCTCAGAGATATTGTGGGTTCAGTTTCAGATCACTGCAATAAAGCCAATGTCACAATAGAGTGAGTCACAAGAATATTTTGGTTTCCTAGTGCATATACAAGTTATGTTTAGACTATACTGTAGTTTAATAGTAGGTCTAAAAAACAATGTACTGTATATACCTTAATTTAAAAATACTTTATTACCAAAATATGCTGATGATCATCTGAGCCTTTAGTCATAAATTTTTTGCAGGTTGGAGGGTCTTACCTTGATGTTGATGGTTGCTGACTGATCAGACTGGGGATTGCTGAAATTTGGTGTGGTTGTGGCAATTTCTTAAAATAAAACAACAGTGAAGTTTGTTGTGTCCGTCAACTATTCCTTTCATGAAGTTAGTTTCTCTCAAACCCTGCCACTGCTTTATCAACTTTGTTTATGTAGTAGTATAAATTTTTTCTGCTTCACCTTGCACTTTTATATTGTGAATATGGCTTCTTTCTTTAAACCTCATGAATCAACCTCTGATAACTTTAGATTTTTCTTGTGCAGCTTCCTCCCCTCTCTCAGCTTTCACAGAATTGAAACAATTTAGGGCCTTGCTTTGGATTAAGCTTTGGCTCAGGGGAATGTTATAAGTGGTTTGATTTTCTACCCAAACCATTAAAACTTTATTCATATCAGCAATAAGGTTGTTAAGCCTTTTTATACATGTGTTCACTAGAGTAGTACTTTTAATTTCTTTCAAGAACTTTTCATTTGCATTCACAACTTGGCTAACTGTTTGGTGCAAGAGGCCCATTGTTCTGCCTGTCTTGGCTTTCTTCATGCCCTGCTCACTAAGCTTAACCATTTTCTAGCTTTGGGTTTAAACAGAGAGATTTGCAACTATTCCTTTCACTTGAACACTTAGAGGCCACTGCAGGGTGATTAATTAGTCTAATTTCAATCTCATTGTGTCTCAGGGAATAGGGAGGCCTGAGGAAAGAGAGATGAGGGAATCACCAGTCAGTGGAGCAGTCAGAACACACACATTTATTAAGTTCACCATCATATGTGAGTGTGATTCGTGCTGCCCCTAAACAATTATGGTAGTAACAAAGTTCACTGATCACAGATCACTATAACAAATATAATAATAATAATGAAAAATTTGAAATATTGGGAGAATTGCTAAAATGTGACAGACACAGAGTGTGCAGATACTGTTGGAAAAAATGGTGCCAATAGACTTGCTTGATGCAGGGCTGCCACAAACCTTCAATTTGGAAAAAAATGCAGTATCTGTGAAGTACAATAAAGTGAAGCACAGTAAAACAAGGTATGGCCATATTTGCTTTTTCAGGAATCTCTCCATTCATAAATCTCTCCCTCCATCCATTAATCCATCTTATCTTTGGTGCATTTCAAAGAAAATCAGTCATCAGTTATTTTCCTCTAAATATTTTAGCATGTTTACCATTTATTTACAGTTTTTTCTTTTAATGTAAAATTTATGTTCAATAAAATGCACAAACCTTAAGTGTACATGTGCTGAGTTTTGGCAAATACATATACCTGTGCAACCCAAATCTCTGTTAAGACATGGAACATTACTATCACCTCAGAGAGTTCCCTCACACCCTATGCCAGTCAATCCCAGCCCTTATTCCTCATTCAAGAAGCAATCACTATTCTAATTTTTTTCACTGTGGATGTTCCTTTCTTGTTCTAGAAGTTCACATAAGTGGAATTATATAGCACAAATCCTCTTGTGGGTTCTCTTATGCAGTATGATTTTAAGATTCAACCATATTGTTGAATACATCAGTAATTAATTTCTTTATATTGCTGAGTAGTGTTCTAGTGTATGACTATACCACCATTTGTTTATTCTTTGCCCTGCTGATAGATACCTGGGTTAGTTCCAATTTTTGACTTATATAAATAAACCTACTCTAAGCATTCTTCTACAAATCTTTTTGTGAACATAAATTTTTATTTCTCTTTGATTTATAGCCATAAATGGAATTGTTAGGACATAGGTATATGTTTAGTTTTGTAAGTAACTGCCAGAATTTTGGCCGAAGTGGTTGTACCAGTTTACATCCCTCCTAACAGTGTATTAGGATTCTGGTCACTTAACAACCTTACCAACATTTGGTATTGTTAGGCTTTTTAATTTAAGCCATCTGGTAAATATGTAGTAAAGTCTGCCTCACTATAATTTCATTTGCATTTTCCTGATAACCCATGATGTTGAGCACTTTTTTAATGTGGTTATTGGCTATTTGTATATCTTTTTTTTGTGAAGTGTCTTTTCAAATCTTTTGCCAATTTTTACTGGTTGGGTTGTTGTATTATTGAGTAATAGGAGTTATTTATATTTTCTGGATATTAGTCATTTGTCAGATACATGTTTTGAGAATATTTTTCTCCCAGGCTATGGCTTTCCTATTCACTTTCTCAGTGCTGTCCTTTAATGAGTACTGTGTACATTTCAAATTTTGATGAAATTCATATTGTCAATCTTTTGTTTTATGGTTATTGCATTCTGTAGTATATTTAAGATGTTTTCAGTGTTTAAGATGTTTAAGACATTTTTGGTTACCTCAAAGTCCTCGATATTCTCCTATGTTCTCCTCTAATAGTTTTATGATTTTAGCTTTTACTTTAGTCTATGATGGCTCTCACATTAAATTTTTATATGCTGTGAGATAAACATGAAGGTTTATTTTACTTAAATTCTTAAAATGCTTATTTGAAATTCTTGTGGGCCAGAATATTTTATATTGAAATTTAAAAATCAATTCCAGAGATTGGAAATGGAACATTTTTTTAATTTTCAAATTCTTATTAAGTTTGTGACAGTGTCTTACCCACTCATATTTCTTATTCTGTGCTATAGTTTTGCATATTAAAATTACAAAATTTTCTCTACAAAAGAAGCGGAAATGCTGATTTTTAAATATTTTCTTAAATGTTATAATTTTCAACAATTTCATTATGTAATAAATTCTCACTTCCTGAGAATTGAAGTAGCCTCACTAAATTAATTTCCCAGTTAACTGAGGAATGCTAAATACCAATGATCTTGTTAACTGAAGGAGACTATATATAATACACATAATAGCAGACTATATTTTTCAAAGATGGCTGCAACAGTATCTCCCATTCAACATGTTCATCTAAAATGTGAACTTGACACTCTTTCCACTGAAAGATGGGTTCTGTGTCATCTCCCTTTGAATCTTGAGTGTCTTGTGATTCACCTGTAACACAGTGTGACAGAAGTGACATCATGTGACTTCTGAAGGCAGATCAGAAAAGATGATGCAGCTTTTGCATTGTCTGATGTGACACTTATTTTTGGAGCTCTGAGCTACCATGTAAGAAGTTCTACCACCTTGAGGCTGCCAGGCTATGAAGAAGCCCAAGCTGCATGGAGAAACGTGTAGGTGGTAATTCAGTTGACAGCAGGAACTGAGATCTTGACTAATAGTCCTTGCCATGCACTGGACTTGTGAGCAAAGACACTTGCACATAATTCAAGATTCAAGTTACATAAACTTGTAAATTGAAACTCCAGACATTCTTTTGTGCTCTGTCTGAATTCCTGACCCACAGAGTTCATGAACATAACAAAATGGTTGTTTTAAGCTGTTAATTTTAAGGCTAATTTGTTAAACAGCAATATTAACTGTAGCAGCATGCACCAAAACATTCCAGGGAATTAGAAGACTGAAAATATGCAGTCTTCAAACTATTTAATTTTTGATTATTTGAGAGACACTTTGATATGGTTCAGTGCTTCATAGTCATTTCTTCCTATATCCTTAAAGGTAGAGGTAGAGAAATCCTGTGCTACATCTTGGCAGTTGCTGTTATGAAAAGATCTCCACATCTCATTTAGAATGCAGACTATGCCCCCCAGAATTCTTGTATTCATACTTTTCACCTGAACTGAGCCAGGTAAGGTGGGGCTTTTGTGAGTTTAGAGGTATTTTCCATAGAAGGAAGATGTGGCATCATTTTTCAAGACCACACTTGATTTTTAAATTCTATTTTATTTTTAAATTTACATATGAAAAGATTCACTATTTTTGGTATACAGTTCTGTGATTGTAACAGATTCCTGGAGTTGTGTGACCACTACCATGCTAAAGATACTGAAGAGTTTTAGCACCCCTGCCTCCCCACCAAAAAAACAGAAATATGTTTTCTTGTGAGTAAATACCCAGGAGTGGAATGTCTAGATCATATTATAGGTATATGTGTAACTTTGTGAGAAACTACCAAACTTGTTTTTGTTGGTTTTTTCATGTTTTTTATATCTTTTATTAGATTTTTTCCTAGATAGTTGATATTTTTGTGCTTTTATGAATGGTATCTTTCTAATTATTGCCCCAGAGTTTACAGTATGTGTTTACAATTTATCCAAGTCCACGTTTAAATGACACTATATTGCTTCGGGGATAGTGGGGGAACCTTATAATACCAAAATATTCCTAATTCCTTTCTCATATCATTGTATCACCACTTTCATTTATGTTACTTATACAGAGATGTATATGTGTATATGTATATATATACACATAATCAAATATATTGTGTATATGTATAGATACATATTCAAATACATTGTTGCTGTTATTATTTTGAACAAAATTATGTGAGATCACTGAAGAATAAGAAAAATCAAAGTTTTTATTTACTTTTACTTACTACTTCTTTAGTGCTCTTTTAAAGATATATAAAGATATAATAGATCCAAGTTTCTGTTCTATATCAATTGGCTTCTTTTTGAAGAACTGTCAACATTTGCTTGGCTGAGAAAGTCTCCTTTACTTTTGAATGATAGTTTCACAGGATACATAATTCTAAGTTGGTGGAGTTTTCACCTCAATGCTTTAATATTTTACATCACTCTTTTGCTTGTGTGGTTTTTGAGAAGTAGGATGTAATTCTTATCTTTCATCCGCTGTAGGTAAGGTGTCCCCCCTCCCCACCCTGGCCTTTTTCAACAGTTTTTTCTTTATGTTTGATTTTTTACAGTTTGAATATGATATGCCTAGATATAGTTTGGGGGGAGGCATTTATCCTGCCTGGTATTATCTGAGCTTCCTGGAGTTGTGGTTTGGGGTTTAACATTAATTTGGAAAATTTCTCAGTCATCATTGCTTCACATGTTTGTGTTGTTCCTTTTTCTTATTCCTCTCCTTCTGGTATTCCCATAACTTCTTGGAAATACAGTGGTCCCAAGGGTCTTGGACATTCTGCTCTGATTTTTTTTTCAGTCTTTTTTCTCTTTACTTTTCAGTTTTGGGGGGCTTCTATTGACATATCCTCAAGAGCATAGATTCTTTCCTCAGCTGTGTGCTAATGTGCCAATCAGAGGTATTCTTCATTTCCATTACATTGTTTTTGATTTCTAACGTTTTTTCTTGATGTCACCTTAGAATTTTCCATCTCTTTCCTTACATTATCTACCAGTTCTTTCATGCTGTCAATTTTTTGCACTAGAGCTGTTTACATATTAACTATAGTCATTTTATTTTTTTGAATTCTTTAAAAATTAAAAAAAACCTTTTATTGTTTTTTTTCCATTACCACTATAGTCATTTTAAATCCACACTCTGATAATTACAACATCCTTGCCATATCTGAGTCTTGTCCTGATGCTTGCTCTGTCTCTTCAAACTGTGTTTGTTGCCTTTTAATATGCCTTGTAATTTTTTGTCAAAAGCTGGATGTGACATACTGGGTAAAAGGAACTCTGGTAGCTAGGCCTTTAGTGATGTGGTGGTAAGGTGTGGGGAAGGGGATGTATTCTCTATTACTGAGATTAGGTCTCCATCTTTTAGTGTACCCATGTCCCTTGGCTGTGAACTCCATAAGTAACTTTTAGTTCCTCCCCTCACTCTCCCTAGGTAGGACAGGATGACTGGAGGGGGCTAGGCTAGATTTGGGTATTTCCTTCCCCACATGGAAGGCACAGGGGAGCGAGAGTTGAATAATTCTCTTGCCCCAGGTCAGTTAGCCTCTGATAAAGACTAGCCCAATAGGTTAGGCTTTGGTAAAATAGTTTCCCTTTTTGTGTGTTGTTTAGTTTTTATTTCACAATCGTGAACTCTTCAGTCCAGCTTGATGTGGATGAGGGATAAGAAAAATATGGAACCCAGTGAATTGCAGCAAGAGCACAAAGATTATAGGATATTCTGAGCAGATGAGGTTGAAGAGGTACTCTTCTGAGTTACCAAAGGCATAGTCTGGTGGTTAAGATAAAACAAGTCAAATTTATTACAGTTGTCCACAGTCAGCAATAGTGATCTTCTTTATGGTCTTGCCATTCCTGGACTCAAAGCACTTCGTGGCTTGCACAATAGTCATGCCTTCCTTTAGCTGGCCGAAGACCAAATGCTTGCCATCTAACCATTCATTCTTGGCAGTGCAGATGAAAAACTGGGAACTGTTTGTGTTGGGTCCAGTACTTGCCATGGAAAAGATGCCAGGACTTATATGTTTCAGGATGAAATTCTCATCATCAAATTTCTCCCCCTAGAAGGGGTGTCCAACCTTTTGGTGTCTCTGGGCCACACTGAAAGAAAAAGAGTTGTCTTGGGTCACACTTTAAACACAATGTGACACACAGTCACAAAAAAATTCTCATAATATTTTTAGTTAATTTAAGATTTTGTGTTGAGATGCATTCATAACCATCCTGAGCAGCATGCAGCCCATGGGATGCAGGATGGACATGACTTGCCACCTGTGCCATTATGGCATGTGAAGTCATCACTCTGCCACATAAATCCAGCAATAATTATGTGAAAGCAGGAACCTTTATAACTAAATCCTTTTTCCCTGGTACTCAGAACATGAAAGTTTTCTGCTGTCTTTGGAAAGTTGTCTCCAAACAGCTCAAAGGAGATGTGGCCCAAGGGGTCACTGTGGACAGTGATGTCAAAGAACAAGGTAGAGTTGAATATGGCTCGGCACAGGCAACATCTGCAAGGCCTAAAATAGTTTCTCTTGAGAGCATGCCTTGTTAAGAAGAACAGAATGTTCCGGCATATTTCAAAATGGTTACTTTCCCCCTTTCTTTGCCAGAAGGCAGAAGGGATTTTTCTTCAGTATTCACTGTGAGAACCTGATTGAGCTCCTGGAGGTAAAACTCACAAAAGTATCGGTTCCCCTTGATGACTGGCTTCCCCTGGAGTTTTTATATCTTATATTTGTCTATACTGAGCTTCCAGAAATTTGTCAGTTACAACTCAGATTTTCCTACCCTGCTTGTAAGTCATGATTCTCAGTATCTGCCTGTCTGTCTTTCCAGTTTTGGGGACAGTAGTTTGTCCTGTGATCTCACTTCTCTGATGGATCTAAAAAGAGTTGTTAATTTTTCAATTTGTTCAGTTTTTTTTTTAGTTCCAAAATTGTTTTTTAAAGCAGTTGTATCATTTTTCACCAAGAGTCTTTGAGAGTTCCATTTACTCCACATGCTTACCATTCTTGGTATGGTCTGTCTGCTTAATTTTAGACCTTCTAATAGATATGTAGTAGTATCTCATTGTGGTTTTTCATGACCTTATTTACCATCCATAAATCTTCTTTGATTAACTTTCTGTTCAAGACCTTTGGCCATTTTTTGAGTTATTTTGTTGTTCCTGAGTCTGAGAATTCTTTATATATTCTGGATGGGGATATATATATATGATTGCCAAATATTTTCTGTTTGTCTATGGCTTGTGACTTCATTCCCATCCAGGGTTTTTGAACAGCAAAAGTTTAAAATTCTGATTAAGTCCAATTTATCAGTTTTTACTTTTTTGGATCATGCTTTTGGGTATTGTATCTTAAGAAATCTTTGATTAATCCAAGGCCACAAAGGTTTTCTACTATGTTTTATTTTAGAGGCATTATAGTTTTATGTTTTACATTCAGGTCTATGATCCATTTTGAGTTAATTTTTGTTTGTGGTATAAGGTATAAGTTTGAAGTTTTGTTTGTTTAAATGTAGATATGTATCCTTTTCACCACCATTTATTGAAAAACTATGCTTTCTCCACTGAAATGCTTTTGAACTGTTGTTGACAATCAGTTGTCCATATATGAATGGGCCTTATTTAGATTCTATTCTGTTCCATTGACCTATTTTGTCTGTCTTATCACTGATACCACATTTTGTTGATTACCATATCTTTCCAATAACTCTCAAAATTAGGTAGAGTTAGTCCTCCGGCTTTGTTCATTTTTAAAGTTAGATAGGCTATACTGGTATTTCCTTTTGAACTTTGGAATCAGCCTGTCAGTTTCTATAACAAACCCTACTGGGATTTTGATTACAATTGCATTGAATCTGTAGATACATTTGTTGAGAGTTCTGAGTCTTCTGATATCTCTTCATTTCTTTGGGATTTAATTTGTCTTAGAAATACTTTATAGTTTTTGGGGAGCAGTCCTTACACATTTCTTATCAGATACATTTCTGAACATTTACTATTTTTGATACCTTTTTAAATTGTGTGCTATATATAAGGGTGACTGCTAAATTTTTTTTAATGGAGAGCGCTTGATTAAAAAATTTTGGAAGACACTGCTATATATAATTCTCCTGGCCAGCAGGACTACGCTTTCTCATGGGCTTTAGTCTTTTCCACCTGGGACACTTTGCTCTAAGTCTTTGAGGTTTTGTTGGACACATATAAAACCTCATTTCATCCTGAAAATAAACCTTCAATGCAGACTCATTAGTTAGTCCAAGGTCACAGAGCTAATTAAGGGCAGAGGTAGGATTCAGACCTAAGTCTGTTTGATTCCAGATCAGATATTTTCTTGTTTCAACTTAAGTGAAATGTAATAATGAAAACTTTAAGATACTAAAATGTACAGTATTAATAAATGTTAACATTTTCTACCTTTGTATCTTTCATTTAAAAAGATAAGAAGTGGATATACAGGTAAAGCCCTCTTCCCAACATCTTTCCCTTATCAGTATCAAGATATATATATATATGCATCTGTAAACAATTTATATTATTTTGTTTACTTAAAAATGTTGACAATGGTACATACACTATATATATTATTTTGCAACTTGCTGTTTTCAGTCACTATATGATACTGAGATGTTTCTATTTTAATACATGTAGACTAGTTCATTTATTCTAATTGTTTTACAGTACTCAATTTTATGAATAAATACAGTTTATCAATGTTTTACTTATTATAATTAGTTTCCTGTGGCCACTGTAACAAATTACCACAAACTAGGTGGTTTAAAACAACAGAAATTTATTCTTTCCCAGTTCTGGAGGCTAGATATCCCAAATCAGTATTACTGGGCTGAAATCAAGATGTTGGCAGGGTCATGCTCCCTCTGGAGTTTCTGTGGGCAAATCTGATCTTTGCTTCTTTCAGTTTCTGGTGGCTACTACCATTCCCCAGCTTGTGGCTATATTACTCCATCCGCCTCTGCCTTCATATCATCATCTCCTCCTCCTCTTCCTCCTCCTTCTCTCTTTCTAAGTCTCTCTCTCCTTCTCTCCCTTTCCCTCCTTCTTTCTCCTCCTGCCCTCCCTTCCCCCCTTATAAGGATACATACGTGTGATGGCAATTAGAGCCCACTGGGATAATCCAGGATGATATAGGGAATCTCTCAAATTCAAGATTTATAAACTAACCAAATTTGCAAGGACTCTTTTTCAAATAAAGTAACATTTACAGGATCCAGAAATTAGGACTTGTTATCTTTGGGAGTCATTCTTTAGTTTCCTGCACTAATGAACAGCTATTTGGCTGTTACAGAAGGCTGCAAGAGAACATACACATCTCTGTGTATATGTGCTAGTTGGTCTAGAATAGAAACATAGAAATAGAATTGCTGAGCTATAGGCTGTAAGTATCTAAGGATTATTAAATTATTCTTCTCAGTGGAAGTGCCAATTTATATGTATGTATTTTGCATATTGCTCATTTTTTCTGTTGTTAAAGTTTTATTGCTTTGTTCTTGATACATTCTGGATGTGAGCCCTCTGTTGGTAGATACATTCTCTGTATGTGCATCATATCTTTTGTCATATGGACATTTCGATTTTTAATTGTAAATGGACTTACCCAGTTTTTTACTTTATGGTTTATCAATTTTTCATTCTCTTTAAGAATTTATGAATGCCATTCAAATTGCCAGTTGTTCCAGCACCATACTTTAAATCTATACTTCTCCCAGTGGTTTGTATTGACACATCTGACATATTTCATGGTCCCATGTCTATATGAATTGATTTATAAGCTCTTTACTTTGTTAAATTTGTCTACTTGTCTCTCCCTCAGCCACTGTTTTAATTTTCTATATCAATTTTTTTATTACTGTTTCTTGTTCTTTAAAAGGCCAGATTAGATTTTGAGCACAATTATGTTGAATTTATAGATTAATTGGGGGCAGAATTGTTTTCACTATGAAATAGTGATTTCCCATCCATGAATATACTGTATCTTGTTTTGTAGTACTGTATAGTTTTCTTGCTATTGCAAATATTGTCTTATTACTTTAAAATTACATTTTCTAACTGGCTGCTCCTGGTGTATATAGCTTTTTACATTATTTTTTTATATGTTGATCTTATTTTCTCTTTTGAGTACTCAGAGCCTTTAGATTCTTTTGGATTTTATTTTGGACCGCATCATGTAAACTGTAAATAATGACAGACTTGCATCTTCCCTTATAATTTTTCTATTTTATTATTACACTGGCTAGAAGCTATAATACAATATGTAAAATAAGTGGTAATAGCAGGTATCCTTATCTTTTCCATGACTTTAAAATGGATATTTCTAACATTTCATCATTAACTGTTTTGCTTGTCATAGGTTTTTGATAGATGGAGATATTTTGTTCCAGATTGTCACACCTTTGTTCGTAAAGGAAATAAGCTTACTGTTTTTTATACTGTTTTTGTCCAGTTTAGATATCAGTGTTTTATAATAGTCTCTAAAATAAGTTTCAGAATATTCACTGTGAGTTTCTTAGAGCAGTTTGTGGGTATTATCAGTTCCCTGAAGGTTTTGTAGAAGTTGCTTAAAAAACCATATAGCCCTTCTTCTTTTATGTGGGTAGATTTTTCACTAATGATTCACTTTCTCTTAGGAGGATAAATCATATTCCAGATTTCAATTACTTATTGAGTTAGTTTTTAAAAATTATATAATTTCTAGAAACTTTTCCATTGAATCCAATTTTTAAAAATCATCACGATTTTTAGACCTATTAAAGTTGATTTGTGCCTTTTGTCTTTTTAAAAATCAATTTTGCTAGAGTTATTTGGTTAATTTTAAAAGGAACCAGATTTTAATTTGCTGTCTTGTTTTTTACTTAATTTTCTAATTCATTAATTGCTACTCTTGCTTTTTATACACTTCTTTCTGTTTTCTCTGCTTATTTTCTAGTGTCTTGTGTTGGACATTTGTTTCATTTGACTATAAGTATTTTAAAGAGATGGCCCTGGCTGGTGTGGCTCAGTGGATTGAGTACTAGACTGCAGGGCAAAGGGTCTCCAGTTTGATTCCAAGTCAGAGCACATGCCTGGGCCAGATCCCCAGTGTGGGGTGCATGAGAGGCAACCACACATTGATGTTTCCCTTCCTCTCTTTCTCTTTCCCTTCCTCTTTCTCTAAGAATACATGAATGAATTCTTAAAATAATTTTTTTAAAGGAAATGTACTTAGGCCCTTGCTGGTGTGGCTCAGTGAATTGAGTGCCAGACTGTGAACCAAAGGGTCACTGGTTCGATTCCCAATCAGGGCATGTACCTGGGTTGTGGGCTGGATCCCTGGTGGGAGGCGTGCAGGGGGCGGCCACACATTGATGTTTCTCTCCCTCTCTTTTTCCCTTCCCCTTTCTAAAAATAAATACAAATAAAATCTTTAAAAAAAAGAAACATACTTCAGGCTTTAATTTGTTTTCTGAATACTGCTTTGGCTTTAGTCTTTTTACTGTTTATTCTCTTTCACATGTAAATATTTCTTAATATTATCATCTCTTTTTGGGTAATTACATATTTATTTGTTTTAAAATTTCCAAATGTGTATGAGGTTAGCTTTATTTATTGATTACTTTATTGTTGTTCTATTACAGTTGTCCCAATTTTTCCTCTGTTGCTCTCTACTGCCAAACTACCCACTAACACAGTCAATCCTGACACTGTTGTCCATGTTCATGGGTTGTTCATACATGTTCCTTGACTAGTCCATTCCCCTGTTTCCACCCTTATCCCCCTCTCCCCTCCTTTGTAGTCACTGTCAGTTTATTCCTTATTTCCATGCCTCTGGATCTGTTTTTCTCCTTTGTTTGTTTTGTTCATTAAGTTCCTCTTATAGGTGAGATCATATGGTATTTGTCTTTCACTTCCTGGCTTATTTCACATAGCATACTATTCTCCAGTCTATCCATGATATCCCGAAAGGTTGAAGTTCCTTTTTTCTTTCTCCTACATAGCATTCCATTGTGTAAATGTACCACAGTTTTTGGATCCACTCATTTACTCATGGGCACTTAGGCTGTATCCAGCACTTCACTATTGTAAATAATACTGCTATGAACATAGGGATGCATAGGTTCTTTGAACTGATGTTTCAGGATTTGTAGGGTATAGTCTGAGCACCAGGATCACTGGATCAAAAGGCAGTTCCATTTAGAGATTTTTGAAGAAATTCCATACTGTTTTCTACATTGGCTGTACCAGTCTGCATTCCCACAAACCTTGTACTAGGGTTCCCTTTTCTCCACATCCTCTCCAGCACTTGTTGTTTGTTGATTTGTTTACGGTGGCCATTCTCTCTGGTGTGAAGTGGTATCTCATTGTGCTTTTAATTTGCATCTCTCTGATGGCTAGTGATGCTGAGCATCTTTTCATATGTCTCTGGGCCCTCTGTATGTCCTCCTTGGAGAAATGTCTGTTCAGGTCCTTTGCCCATTTTTTTAATTGGTTTGTTTGTCTTCCTGGTGTGGAATCATGTGAGTTCTTTTTATAATTTGGAGATCAAACCCTTGTCCAAGGTATCATTGGCAAATATGTTTTCCCATACAGTTACCATGATTTTCAGACTATAAGACAAACCTAGGTTTTAGAGGAGGAAAATAGAAAAAATAATTGAATAAAAAAATGTGGTAAAATATTTAATAACATAAATAACATAATATTTCACCAATGTAAATGTAAACAGAACTCAACAGCACCATTAACAACCATTATTCCTCCCAAATTTTGAGGAGGGAAAGTGTGTCTTATAGTTCAAAAAAATACAGTAGTTTCCTTTTAATTTTGCTGATGCTTTCTTTAGCCATGCAGAAGCTTCTTAGTTTGAAGTAGTCCTATTTGTTTATTCTTTCCTTTATTTCCCTTGCCCTAGGAGATATATCAGCAAAAATATTGCTGCATGGGATATCTGAAAATTTACTGCCTATGTTTTCCTCTAGGACTTTTATGGTGTCACAACATACATTTAAGCCTTTTCTCCATCTTGAGATTATTCTGGTGTATGGTATAAATTGGTGGTTGAGTTTCATTTTTTTGAACATACCTGTCAAGGTCCCCCAACACTATTTATTGAAGAGGGTGTTTTTACTCCATTTCATGCTCCTGTCCCCTTTGTCAAATATTAATTGACCATAGAGACATGTGTTTATTTCTGAGCTCTCTATTATGTTCCATCTATTTATCTGTCTGTTCTTATGCCAGTACCAGACTGTTTTGATTACAGTGGCCTTGTAGTATAGTTTGATATCAGGAATTGTGATCCCTCCTACTTTGTTCTTCTTTCTAAAGATTGCTGAGGCTATTCAGGGTCATTTTTTTAGTATAATTCTCTATTTTTATTTTTTATAATCAAAATGTACATTTATTTTTAACTTACACTTCTTTAAATTCAATCTACTGCAGAAAATTTGCCCCCAGTTTTATTTATTAATTTATTATTTTTTAAATTTTTATTTTTTTAAGTTATCTTATTGTTGTTCAATTACAATTCTACATTTTTCCCCCATCACTCCCCCCACCCCAGCCAGACCACCTCCCCCCCTTGCTTCCACCCTCCTCCTTGGTTTAGTCCATGTGTTCTTTATAGTAGTTCCTGAATATCCTTCTCCCCATTGTCCCTTCCCCCCTCCCCTCTGGTAACTGTCAGATTGTTCTTAATTTCAATATCTCTGGTTATATTTTGTTTGCATTTTTTGTTGTTGATTATGTTTCAGTTAAAGGTAAGATCGTATGGTATTTGCCCTC
>CM052552.1:45525909-45537022 GCA_028533065.1 Trachops cirrhosus
CTTTATTTTTTTCTGTAAGTAGAAATGTCAGACTCAATAGATGTGCATATTTATTTTATTTTTTATTTAGAGCCACTTATGCTTTGTAGATGAAGGTATCAGCATATGGATTTCATGTATTACTTTTGAAATTGCTACATTTAGGCCTGATGTTCTGAGGTTACCCGCTAGGATTCATTAAACAATTTAAGTACAGGATGCTTAAAACAAGGAGCCAGGAAATGATTTCTGGATCAGACCGAAAATGATTTCTCACTGGCACTAAAAAGTTTAAAAGTTCTAGCCACTGTCAAAACATAGTTGGATCAGTTGCCTTAGTTGTGCCTAGGACTTCTAATTCAGATACATGACTTGATTTTTATCCCAGTGCTGCCCTCTCCCAAGCTCAGAATACTTCATAGAAGACCAAAACAAATCCAAAAGTAGACCACGACAATAAAATGTAAGACATTTTCCTACTTCATATTCTGATAAGGAAGTCAATTGCTGTATTCATTGATGGACTTATATTTCTTCCTTATCTGATTTATTTCCTGACATAGGAGACCATATGCCCCAATGACAGTCTGTCAATTGAGCATAAGCCAAAGAACCTACACTGGAACTTCTATGTGATTAAGTGGTCCTGTGGAATGGCCACTGTAAGGGTTGTGCAGACTGTGAACTGTACAAATCTGGGGACACCACGCATGAAGATTCTGTTTTGGAGTCTCTATCAGTGGTTGGGATATTGGGACAAAGCTCCCAACTTTTACTCTGCCACTTACCCTCTTTTATTCCTACCAAACTCTAACCCTAAATAGGCATCTTGGTCTCCAAATCAAAAACGTGTCTTCCTCTCTTTCCCTCCTTCTTTTCGTATTGACATAGGCATGTTTATTGAGGATGGATATGGTTGGATCCCCTTTTTCCTTAACTGCATTCCCCTTCACATACACATATGCCCATCTGTGAGAGAGTCTGTGGAATTTGCTGAATCACAGCCATGCACCAGTGCCCACTCTGCTCTAGAGACTTCTTTGTAAGGTTGCCCAGAGAAAACTAAATGGTACAGTGCAGGAGAATCCATACAGATTCCAAGAGTGATTTCATTGTATGAAAAACTGGTGTTTGTTTATTTGTTTTTAGAAACTAGTTATGTTATGGTCACAATCAGATGTATGATGGTCTTAGCCAGGGCAGGCCTTTTTGAGAAGCAAACAGACCAAAACAGGGAGAGTTGTACTAAAATGTATGAAACATGTTTTCTGAATTAAAAATTAAACACTCATAGGAGACTGGACACTCCAAACAACTTGGTAGTAAACTAGAAAACTATCTTTAGAAACATTCCCAAACAGAGAAAAACAAGAAAGAAAAGAGCAGAAATGGAGGTAGACAGGAAATGGGGTGAGGGGAACTAAAGTAATAATCAAAGATAATTGCTTTGGAAAAATCGCATTCAAAACTAAAAAAAAAAATGTATCCGGAAATTGAGAACATTCACTCTGTTCCAAGCAAAATATATAAAAAGAGATCACTAGATATACCTTGGTAAAAATTTAAAGGTCATGGTTAAGGAAACAATCTTGTAAGCATCAAAGCAAAACATACATAAAATGAAGCTTCAAAAATCATCACCACCAACAAAACCAATGAACTAAAAACCAAAAAGATATGGCCTCAGGTAATGCAAGTAGACAATGGATTAAATCTTCAGTGCTTTGAAGGTACACATTGAGGATGAGTTGTTTTTTGTACAAAAGGACAGTAAAAATGTCTTTTTTAATCTTCACTAAAACATTGTGTTCATTGTAATACAGTTTCTTTAATAAATTATTCCTCAAAGTAATACATTATTTATTAAATTACACTAGAAAATGAAGAGAGAATCAAAATTAGGAACTCGAGGGAGACATTTTCTATTTTTAAAAAATTGGAACAGCATTTAACACTAAAACAGTTTACACACACAGTTATACATCTAAATTCAAAGATAAAACACTATTTCAAGAAGTGAATGATATTGTTAGAAAAATTAAAAAGGAAGATGACATGGTTTTTATCACTGATAACATAGCCAAGACTCAGAAAGAGAGAGTGGGGAATGAAAGGGTTGACTCCCTCATATTCCATCTTGAAATTGAAATTATATTTTGTCCTTATCTTTGGCAATTTGGTAGATATAAGTTTAGCATGCTTTAGGGAAATTTAAACTTAATCAAGGTAGAATTCCACATGGAATTGCAGAACCTAATAATCCTTTCACATTGTGAATGCATAGCAAATCACCATGTTGTACACTTTAAATATATACAATTTACCAATTATAAATCAATAAAGGTGGAAGAAAAATAATGGGGAGTGGGACTAGAGATAGAAATGGTGAGGAGAATCATTATATAACTTTATCGTACTTCTTGAATTTGTACCATTATGCATTTGTCTTATAATTCCAAAACTTATTATTAAGAGAAAAATAAATACAAGTATAGTGCACAGTGGTTTTTTTCAACAAAAATTGTAGAACCTAAAAGCTAACCTAGTATAGTCTTTCTTGCAAAAGACAAATAACAACAGAAGGTGATTGCAACAATACATGAACAACTGAAAACACAAAACAAGATGGCAGGAAAAAATCCTTAGGAGCAGTTTTGACCATAAATGTAAAGTCGTTGATGGACCCCATTATGACACATTCCACCTGCTCTCGAGGCCAGCACATGATCCCCTTTCTTTTACTTTCCCATTTAATTCTTGAGCTCCTGTGGGTCAATTTATCAAGAATTCTCCTTGAGGAATGATCAGAATGTTCCTCTTGAGACCTCTTCTCTCCCCCTTCTTCCTTAATTGTCCAGGAACCCTAGGGACACTTGCTTTGTCTAGGGAGTATCAGAACACTATCAGACACCATTGTGTGGCTCCACACTGGCACAAGGCTGCTTTGGGAGACTGGTTCTGCCAGACTGATGGATCACTTAACTGAGTAGAAGGTTGATGCCTGGGTTTTGCTGCTGTTTTCATTTGGGAGAGACATGAATATGTCTATAAGCTGAAAGGAAAGGATCAATATGGGCCAAGAAATAGGAGAAATTGATGACAGGCTGGACAATGATAGATCAGTGAGCAGGTAAGGATGAAGAAGCAGTTAACGATGGATCAAGGCTTAGTTATAAGTTTTCCCATTGCCCACAATGTATGTTTTAAACTTTCTCACTCTTAAGCTCCTAACCTCATAGCAGAGCACCTTCTGTCCAGGTTAATAGAAAATATAGAGATCCCAAGATAGAAACCTTGCCCAAACCCCTGCATTCATAATTCTCATCTCAATAGAAAAGGTATCTCCCCTGCTTTCTAAAGTTAACTTCCATGATAACCCTGTTTCCAATGCATTCAACAAAAGACCTGGGCACCACCCTTGACCAAACACATCTAACCGTAGTTATGCTTCTCAGCTCCATCCTCTTCCCCAATAGCCCTCACTAGCATGCCTACCCCTTGCATTGCTTCCTGAGTGCTCTGACATCCAATTCCTTTCATATTGCTCCCTTGTTCGACATTCTCCAGGAGATCTTCATCTGTGGAAGAAAATGTGGGTACCTTAACAGGGCCCACATGGGTGCCTTTCATGATTGGGCTCACCTGCCAGCTCTCTAACTTATCTCTTGGTTCACTTCCCTATGTTCTACTCATTCTAAGAACATCGACTGGTTCAAATCTTGGCTCTACTTATATTAGCTGTCTGCCCTTGGGCAGTTGATTGAAGCTTTCTGGGCCTTAGTTTCTCCTCTTTAGATAGGGATAATCAAAGTCCCCATTTAAAATATTGTTTCGAGAATTAAATGAGTTCATGTATATGAAGCAGTTAGATAAAAGTATGGCATATACTAAGCACTTTATAGATGTTAGTTCCTGTTATTAATACTTTGTATAGCTCCTCAGATGTACCATCCTCTTGATCTCCTTGTATCTTTGAGGATATGATTCTTCCATTTTTCCCAACCTCTTCCCCTCCCCGCCTTACTTGTCTGAGTGGCAAATTGTCTTTTATCTTTAAGGTCTGCTCCACTACCACCTCTGTTGTGAGGCATTCCTGGATTTACCCCTACATGTGTACACATGCCAGGCTGGATGAGGAGCACATTCTCTCAGCTTCTGGACATATCTTTATTGCAGCCCTTTTTCTACTTTGTTGATTTCACTTTTCTCCTGGTCTGTGATTAACTCTAGCATGCAGATATTGAGCTCACATCAGAGGTTGAATCTACTCTATTTCTCTCCCATTTTTCATCAGTTGACATGGCCTGATATGCAGTTTGTGGTATTTAGTTAGTATTTGTTAAATGAATAAATGAATGAATGGATACATGGGTGACACATGTGCACAAAACCCAAAGGAAAAAAAAATTGTTCAGGTTTATTAGTAATCAAATCATTGTTTATTTAAATAAGACATTAGAAATTAGGAAATACTTTTAAAAATCATAATTATTCATTTCTGTGGGCTCTCACTCATTGATAGTGGGAGGGTGAAAGCAACTTAATACCATGTATCAAGGTCCTTTCCAATGTCCTTCTCTTTTGCCAACTAATTATACTTCTGGAACACTACTCAAAGGTTATTTTATCTTATCTTATTTTATTTTTCTTCTTTTTAAAATATTTTATTTATATTTAAATTTTTATTAAGTTTACTAGAACAATACTGGTTAATAAAATTATGTACGTTTCAAGTGTACAATTCGGTAATACATCATCTGTATATTATATTGTATGTTCACCATCCCAAGTCAAGTCTCCTTCCATCACCATTTCCATCCCTTTACCCTTTTCTACCTCCCTCTGCCCTCCTTTCTCTCTGGTAATCACCACACTCTTGTCTGTGTCTATGAGTTGTTGGGGTTTTTTTTTTGTTACTTAATCCCTTCAACTTTTCTACCCTGCTCGCCAGCCCCTGCCCTCCTCACAGCGCTTAGTCTGTTCTCTATCTAAGAGTCTGTTTCTATTTGTTCATTAGATTCCACATGTAAGTGAAATTGTATGATATTTGTCTTTCCCTGACTGGCTTATTTCTCTTAGCATAATACTCTCTAGATCCATCCGTGCTGTCACAAAAAGTAAGATGTCCTTTTTTGTGGCTGTGTAGTATACCATTGTGTAAATGTACTACAGCTTTTTTATCCACTCATCTACCGATGGGCATGATGGGCTTCCAAATCTTGTCTATTGTAAATAATGCTGCAGTGAATGCATAGGGGTGCATATATTCTTTTGATGTTTTGGGTTTCTGTGGATATACTCCCTGAAGTGGAATTGCTGAATCATAAGGCAATTCCATTTTTAGTTTTCTGAGGAAATTCCATACTATTTTCTACAGTGGCTGCACCAGCCTGCATTGTACCAACACTGCATGAGAGTTCCCTTTTCTCTACAACCTCTCCAACACTTGTTTGTTGATTTATTGATCATAGCATTCTGATAGTTGTAAGGTGATATTTCATTGTGACTTTAATTTGCATTTCCTTGATGATTAGTGACATTGAGCATCTTTTAATACATCTATTAGCCATGTCTGTGTCCTCTTTGGAGACTGAAGGACATAATTTTAAATACAGACAAATGATTATGCATAAAGATATTTATTATACATTATTTATATAAAAATTTGATGGAAGTCCATGAAATATCCAATAACAGCAGTATGGTTTAGCATTTTGGTTTCAAAGGAATATGTGATAACATGAAATATATTTAGTTACATGAAAAAAATAGACTATAAAATACATTTACAACTATTAAGGAAAAAGGCAATTAAATACTCACACATAGAAAAGAGACTGCAAAGAAGTATACCAGAATGTTTACTTGGTTGTATTTGCTTGGCGGAAGCGTGTATGATTTTTCTTTTTTTTCTTTTATATATTAATTCTGTATAATTAGAAATGTATTTCTTTAATAATGGAGTAAAGCCAATAAATATTATATTTTAAAGTGTTCAGAAAGAAGAATTTGAGCATATATTTTTAATATATTTTATTGATTATGCTATTACAGTTGTCCCATTTCCGCCCCTTCACTCCCCTCCACCCTGCACACCCTCCCCCAACCACTTTCCCCCCTTTAGTTCATGTCCATGTGTCATAAGTTCTTTAGCTTCTACATTTCCCATACTATTCTTGCCCTCCCCCTGTCTACTTTCTGCCTACCATCTATGCTACTTATTCTCTGCACCTTTTCCCCCTCTCTCCTCCTCACACTCCCCTGTTGCTAACCCTCCATGTGTTCTCCATTTCTGCGGTTCTGTTCCTGTTCTAGTTGTTTGCTTAGTTTGTTTTAGGTGTGGTTGTTAATAATTGTGAGTTTGCTGTCATTTTACTGTACATGTTTTTTATCTACTTTCTCTTAGATAAGTCTAAGAAAACATTTCATAAAATAAGGGCTTGGTGATGATGAACATCTGGCAACCAGTGCAAAAGAGTTAAAAACAGAAAGCCAAACAACTGAAGTTTTCTTGGAGACAAATAATTTTTGAATACAGGATGGGTGTTAATGAAAATGAAAGTGGTAGAAAATGAATAACTTTGCTTGTAAATGTAATGAATATTCATTACTTTCTGCCCACATTGCAAGTTAAGCACCATCATTTGCTGTTAGCAAAAATCTTGACATGATTAAGAACAAAAAACATTCTTGTCTTAGCTTGTTTAAGTGCTTATTGTACCAAATTATAGAATTATAGATGAATGTTTTAAAGGATTTTTCTACAAAGAAAACTGATAATAACATACAGCAATTGCTCTTAACTGCATGAGAAAAGTCTCATTTTTGTTTGGCTACACTTAAATAGCCCCAAAGTTGAGTACACCAAGACATACCAGATTTCAAACTAAATAAATCAAAAAACTACCATGTACATTCCACTACATGTCAAAACAGGAAAAGCCATAGTATTTGATGTGAAATGAAGATTAGGGCAGTAGCAGAGAAATCTAGAAGCTGCTTACATTTATTTGGAATAAGAAAACAGGGTCAATGATTTTCAATGCAGATGTACTTCTTTGAGAAAAATATATCAAAAAGTCAATTTACAAAGCAGATGTATTTGGCAGTAATTATTCATACTACCAAAACATTCTTTAGTTTCTAAAGAACTTATTTCAGGTTTCATTGTGCTTTCTTGTCATTAAGATCCTGACAGAAATTAGAGGAATTTAAAGCTAAGGTCTTAGGTGCCATTGCCAATTAAAAATGATCAAAATGAAGATATAGTATCTTTTTTTTTAGGTTTAAGTCTTTGATTTTTTTTTTATTGTTGTTCAAGTACAGTTGCCTCCATTTTCCCCCTACTACTCTCCCCCTCCCCACCCATCCGCACCTACCACCCTCGATCCTACCCCTCTTTGGCTTTGTCCAAGTGTCCTTTATGCATGTTCCTTGACTTCTCTTCCCATTTCCCTCCCTGTTATGCCCCTCCCCCACCCCTCTGGTTACTCAGTTTGTTCTTAATTTCAGTGTCTCTGGTTATATTTTGCTTGCTTGTTTGTTGTATTTATTAGGTTCCACTTATAGGTGAGATCATATGGCATTTGTCTTTCACTGCCTGGCTTATTTCACCTAGCATAATACTCCCCAGATCCATCCATGCTGTTGTGAAGGATAGGAACTCCTTTCTTTCTGTTGTGTAGCATTCCATTGTGTAAATGTACCATATTTTTTGCTCTACTCATTTACTGATGGGCAGGGTTTTGTGCTCCATTCATGTGCTGATCAACATTTGGCTATTGTAAATTGTGCTGCTATGCATATTGGGGTGCATAGGTTCTTTTGAATTGGTGTTTCAAGGTTCTTAGGGTATAATCTGACAAGTGTTATTGCTGGGTCAAAAGGCAGTTCCATATTTAGTTTTCTGAGGAAATGTCATACTGTTTTCCACAGTGGCTGCACCAATCTGCATTCCCACCAGCAGTGTAGTAGGGTTCCCTTTTCTCCACAACCTTGCCAGCACTTGTTCTTTGTTGATTTGTTAATGATGGTCATTCTGATTGGTATAAAGTGGTATCTCATTGCATTAAAACCACAATGAGATACCACTTCACACAGGCAGAATGGCCAAGATACAGTATCTTTATATGTAATGGAGAGTAAAGGGAGACATCTCATTTGATTTCTAAGAATGAAATATTTGTGTAGCTTCTCAAATATTATCCATTATATAAAAGAAGGCACATCTGTAGTTTATGACTTTTTTGCTTCAGACTTAATCCTTTACATGACTATTTAAAACAAGTATACCATTTTCCTTTTTCACTCTGCAGATAAATTCTATGATTTTAGTCATTGAAAATATTTCTTTTTTTTTCAAAGTAAACTTGCTTAAGAAAAGTAGCTTCTAGTTAATACAGCTTCAAACTATCTCCACTGTGGAGTGATGAGAGTAATAAAAACTGCTATCATTTACTTAGTGTTCATAGTCTGGGTGCTATGCTAAATGCTTTTCAAACCCTGTTAATTTAATCCTCATTTTTTATATATCCAGAAAACAATTTATTATGGAGTGCTTACTATGTGCTAGGGGCTATTTAAGATGCTGGGGATTCAGCAGTGAACAAAATAGATCACTAGCCTTGTCATTTGTGGAACTAAGGTCCATTTTTTGGAGGGGGATACAGATGATATACAAAATGAGAAACTAAATGATATACCACTAGGTTGGAGAAAGCAAGGAAAAAAAGAAAACAGGGAAGAGGGTTGGGGAATGACAGACTTTAAGGGGAAGGGGAGATCACACTTTTTAAATTATGGTTAGAGAAGGCCTCAAGAAGAATGCAGCCCTTGAGCAAATGAAAAGATGCCCTACAGGAGGTGAAGAACCAGACCATATAACTCATCTTGGGAAAGAGCATTCCAGATAGAGGGAACAGCAAGTGCAAAGCCCCTGAAATTGGAGCATGCCTGGTTTGTTTGAGGAAGAAGAGCAAGGAGTGCAGTATGGTGGATGCAGAGGGAAAGAGAGAGGACAAGGTTCAAGATACAGTGAAAGAGAGGATATATCATGTCAGGTCTGGTATGCCATCATGTGACTTCATGAGGCCATCATGAGACCTTGAGAAAGATAGCAAGCCCTCAGAGGGTTTTGAATGGAGACATGATATGATCTGACTCACATTGTAACAGGATCATCCTGGCTCATATGGTAAAATAGATTTCTGTGAAGCAGATGGTCTTGTCCAACATCACAGATGAGGAACAGTGGCTCAAAGGAGTTAAGTAATTTACCAGAATTCCCATTTATTGCCAAATTAGTGCAGGTGACATTTTAATCTAGAACTGTGTAATTTGAAAGTTCACACTTGCCCCACTAAAGTATACCACCCCTCAGTTGCAAACAGGTTTGTAACACAGGCTGGAGTAGATGATATTCTTATAGTCTTCATTGATCTCTTTTTTTCCTTTTCTCTGGAATTTCTTGGCTTCTTTGGTGAGGCCACCATGTCACACAATTCTGGAGAATACCATTTATACCATAAGTCTATAAATGTACTCTCTGGAGATGAGAGTATCCAGCCTAAGTGGCCATATGGGCTTTTCTCCAGTAAGATTTCTTTTTCTTTTTCTTTTTTCCAATGAGATTGAAGAACTTTATAGATGGTTTTGAACTACAGTTAGGCTGGTATCCAAATCTGTTTGGTCAGACATTTGTATCGGTTCCACTTTGATGTATCTTTCCATTTCTTCTTCTTCATACACATATTCTACCAGCTGCCTCTATCACCATCTGCTGTGTTGCAGCAGACTAGGCCAACAGTATGCCAGCCTAGGATATAAGGGATGGGAAGGTAGGGTTTTCTGCTGTGTATGGGCAGCTTAGGACAAGTGTAAGAGAAAGCCTGAGGGAGTGTAGGATGTGAACATGTGTCCCCAGGCTTCTGATTAGAGGACATGAAACATTTTGTTTGATGAATGTCAAATTGAAGGAAATGATAAAGGGTACCACCTAATTGTCATGAAAATTGTGACTTGGTTTAATTTAGACTGAACCAGATTTACTTCTAAGCCTTAGAGCCTTACACTCTTACACTCTTGAGATCTTGCTTACATTAGAATCATTTTTTTAGTTTGTTTGAAAGACATTGGTTAGACTTGAACAATTCAATACATAAGAAAAGACCCTGAGTCTTTTATACTTGTTCCTGCAAACCCTTCCCCTTTTCCTCTGAAATTCCCTCCCCTCTCCCCTATGGTCACTGTCAGCTTGTTCTCTATTTCAGTGTCTTTGGTTATATTTTGCTTTTTTGTTTGTTTTGTTGATTAGGTTCCTGTTAAAGGACACATGGACAAAAACAAGGGGGGCGGTGAAAACGGGAGGGAGGTGGGGAGGGCTGGAGGGGTAGACTGGGATGGGAGTAAAAGGCAGAAAACTGTATTTGACAACTATCTATCTATCTATCTATCTATCTACCTATATATCTATATCTATATCATCTATATCTATATCTATATATAAAGGAACATGTATAAAGGACACATGGACAAAGTCAAAGGGGCTGGATTGGAGGGTGGGAGGCTGGGATGGATGGGGTGTGGGATGAAAATGGAGACAACTGTACTTGAACAACAATCAAAAAAATAAAGTTTATGAGAGGGATAAAAAAAAAAGAAAATACCCTGAGATTTCAAACTTTAAAATGAAGTTTCATTTCACCATTATTTGACTGGGTGACTTAATGGAATTGTCTTGTAAAACTATAGTGCATTTCATGTTTCAAAAATCTGCAGAGCTACCTTAATATCCTAGAGCAGTTTGGCATTGTTTTTTGAAGTCTTATGACTTTAATTACAAAAACAGAGATACTCATGGCAGTGTCCCTTATAAGATTAACTGAAAAATATTGTGATGATCTGTATAAAATATCCGTATAAAATATTAGTATCAGGAATGTAGTGCAACATTGGGTAAAGGTAAAGGGGACATGCCATTTAAATCTTTAAGATTAACAATAGCAATCATAGAACACCAGATCAATATAATAACAGCTGTTTTAAAAAATGCATTATTTTCCTTTTTTAAAATATATTTTATTGATTATGCTATTACAGTTGTCCCATTATCCCCCCTTCATTCCCCTCCACCCTG
>CM052552.1:45537522-45585684 GCA_028533065.1 Trachops cirrhosus
CTTTTCTGGTTGTATGTTTTTTTCTTCCTTCTGGTCCACTCCATTGATGTGAGACCCATCTTTCATTCCATCACCATTTGTTCCCTGTGCATCTTTCTTCATTAAATTTACTGTAGCCTGGATTTTTTCAGCTAATTTGTGACCAAAATCAGCCAATTCTGTGAGTATCTTGATAACCAGTGCTTTGAACTGTGCATCTGATAGGTTGGCTATCTCTTGGTCACTTAAAAGGATGGGTTCTGGGGCTTTCAATTCTTCTTCTGTTTGAGCCATCTTTTTGCTGTTTTTTGTTTTGTTTTGTTTTTTGGTCTTGTCGAGCACCTGTAGTGAGGGGCGGGGCCTTAGGAGTTCACCAGGGTGGGGCACCCCAGTCGCTGGGTTGTGATGTTGTATGTGGGGGTGGGGTCCGAGAAGGAACAATGGCGCTTGATCTGCTCTCTGCAGGACCCCAGACCGTTCCGCCGCTTTCCGCAAGCCGACCGGGCCCCTCTGGCACCAATTCCTGTGTGGGTGGGCCTGTGCACCCCGCGGGACCTTCCCCTTCAGTCAGTGTCCCAAAGCTCTATTTCCCAGTGCTGGGACCCTGAGTTGCGCGCAGTGCCTTGCTTCACAATGGCCGCCTGGCTGGGTCTGCTGGTCGCCACCCCCTGGTCGGGGCCCACCAGCCACTACCGCTTGTGCGCCCAGGGTCTGCCTTCTGCAGACTTGTGCACCGCCAGTTGCTCAGCTCTCCACTCCGTGTCCCTCGCCCAGCCCGACTCCGCCCCTCCTACCAGTCTGGATGAAAGTGTCTATTTTTAAATCCTTGGGTGTCCAACTTCCATACACTTCAATTTTCTGTCAGTTCTGGTTGTTATTTTGTTTCTATATTGTTGTCCTTATCTTGGTTGTGTGAGGAGGCACAGTGCGTCTACCTATGCCACCATCTTGGCCGGAAGTCCCCCCTTTGCCCATTTTTTAATTGGATTGTTTGTTGATTTTTTTGTGTGTGTATGGAGTTTTGTACAAATTTTGGATATTAACCCCTTATCAGATATATTGATGAATATGTTCTCCCATTCCACAGGTTTTTTTCATTTTGTTGATGGTTTCCTTTGCTGTGCAAAAATTTTTTAGTTTGATGTAATCCCATTAGCTTATTTTTTTCTTTTGTTTCTCTTGCCAGAGGAGGTATATCAGATAAAATATTGCTGTGAGCAATGTCCCAGATTTCACTGCCTATGTTTTCTTTAGGATTTTTATGATTTTGTCCTAACACTTCAGTCTTTAATACATTTTGAATTCTCATGTGTGGTGTAAGAAGGCACTCTAGTTTCATTTTTCTATATGTATCGGTCCAGTTTTCCCAACAGCATTTATTGCATAAACTATGTCCAGTTTTCCCAACAGCATTTATTGAATAAACTATCTTTAGCCCCCAGTATGTTCATGTTTCCTCTCTGAAATATTAATTGACTATAAAGCTGTGGGTTTATTTCTGGGTTCTCTATTCTGTTCCATTGATCTGTGTGTCTTCTTTTATGCCAATACCATTCTGTTTTGATTACTATGGCCTTATAATATAGTTATATTATGTAGTGTGATTCCTCTGCTTTTGTTCTTTCTCAGGACAGCTGTTGCTATGCAGAGCCTTTTGTGGTTTCCATATAAATATTTGAAATATTTGTTCTAGTTCTGTGAAATACATCATTGGTATCTTGATAGGAATTGCATTGAATCTGTTTATTGCTTTGGATAGTATGGACATTTTAATGATGTTAATTCTTGTCCATAAACACAGTATATGCTTCCACTTAGTGCCTTACTTAATTTCTTTCCTCACTGTCTTCTAAATTTTCTGAATACAGGTCTTTTACATCATTGATTAGATTTATTTCTAGGTATTTTATTCTTTTTGTAGCAATCATGAATGGGATTGTTTTCTTAATTTCTCTTTCTGATAGTTCATGATTGGTATATAAAATGCAACTGATTTCTAGATATTAATTTTGTATCCTGCTGAATTCATTGATCAGTTCTAGTAGTTTCTAGGTGGTTGGAGTTTTTAGGTGTTCTATGTACATTATCATGTTATCTGCAAACAAAGACAGTTTTACTTCCTCCTTTCCATTTTGGATGCCCTTTATTTCTTCTTCTTGTCTGATTGCTGTGGCTAGGACTTCCAGCACTATGTTGAATAAGAGAGGTGAAAGTGTACATCTCTGTCTTGTTCTCAATGTGAAGAGGATCACTTGTAGTTTTTGCCCATTGAGTATGATGCTGACAGTGGGGTTTGTCATATATGGCCTATATTATGTTTAGTTATGTTCCTTCTGTTCCCACTTTTCTGAGAGTTTTTATCATAAACAGGTGCTGGATTTTATCAAATGCTTTTTCTGCATCTATTGATATGATCATGTGGTTATTATTCTTCATTTTTATGTGGTGTATCACATTTACTCATTTGTGAATATTATACCAACCCTGCATTCCTGGAATTAATCCTACTTGATCATGATCTTTTTGATACATCGTTGTATTCAGTTTCCTCACATTTTGTTGAGGATTTTAGCATCTATTCATCAGGAATATTGGCCTATAATTTTCTTTCTTTGTAGTGTCTTTATCTGGTTTTGGAGTTAGGATAATACCAACCATAAAATGAGCTTGGGAGCCTTCCCTCCACTTGAAGTTTTTGAAATAGGTTGAGAAGGAGAGGTGCTGGTTCTTCTTGGAATGTTTGGTAAAATTTGCCTGTCAAGCCATCTGGTCCAGAGCTTTTGTTTGCTCAGAATTTTTTGATTACTGCTTCAGTTTCACTAGCTGTAATCTGTTTGTTCAGATTCTCTGATTCTTCCTGATTTTGTTTTGGAAGATTGTATGATTCTACAAATTTATTCATTTCATCCAGATTGTGCAATTTATTGGAGTATAGTTGTTACTAATATTTTTTCAATTCTTTGTATTTCTTTGGCATAGTAATTATTTCTCCTCCTTCATTTCTGATCTTATTTATATGGATCCTCTCTCTTTTTTTTTTTTTGATGAGTCTGGTTAAAGGTTTGCCAATCTTGTTTATCTTTTCAAAGAACCAGCTCTTGCATTCATTGACTTTTTTGTATCATTTTTATACACTCTATTTTATTTAATTCGCTCTGATCTTTATTATTTACTTCCTTCTACTCACTTTGGGTTTTGTTTGTTGTTCATTTTCAAGTTCCTTTAAGTTTAAAGTTAAATTGTTTATTTGAGCTTTCTTTGTTTCCTGAGATAGGCCTGTAATGCTATGAGTTTCCCTCTTGGGATTGTTTTCCCTGTGTCTCACAGATTTTGGGTTGTAGTGTTCTCATTTTCATTTGTTTCAAGGTATTTTTTAAAAAACTTTTTCAGTTATTTTATTTAAGTTTTATTGTTGTTCTACTACATTGCCCCAAATTTCCCCCCATTACTCTCCACTGCCTTTCCTACCCATGACTACCACAATCTATCCCCACCCTATTTTCCATGTCCATGGGTCATTTATAAATGTTCCTTGACTAAATCTTCCCCTTCTTTCCCCCCTTCCCCCAACTCCTCTCCCCTCCAGTCACTGTCAGTCTGTTCCTTGTTTCCATGCCTCTGGCTCTGTTTGGCTCATTTGTTTGTTTTGTTCATTAGGTTCCTCTTATAAGTTTGGTCATACGGTATTTCCCTATTGTTGCCTAGCTTATTTCACTTAGCATGATAGTCTCTAGTTCTATCCATGCTGTCAAAAATGTCAGGGTTCCTTCTTTCTTCATGCTGTATAGTATTTCATTGTGTAAGTGTACAACAGTTTTTTGATCTACTCATTTATTGATGGGAATTTAGGCTGTTTCCAACACTTTGCTGTTGTAAATAATGCTGCTATGAACATAGGGGTGCATAGCTTCTTTTGAATTGGTGTTTCAGGATTCTTAGGGTATAACCCCAGCAGTGGGATCACTGGATCAAAAGGTAGTTCCATATTTAGTTTTTTGGAAAATTCCATACTGTTTTCCACAGTGGCTGCACCAGTCTGCATTCCCACCAACAGTGCACTAGGGTTCCCTTTTCTCCAAGACCTTGCCAGCACTTGTTGTTTGTTGATTTAATGATGGCCCTTCTGACTGGTATGAGGTGGTATCTCATTGTGGTTTTAATTTGCATCTCTCTGAAGGTTAGTGATATTGAGCATCCTTTTCTTATGTCTATGGACCCTCTGTATAACCTCCTTGGAGAAGTGTCTGCTCAGGTCCTTTGCCCATTTTTTAATTGGATTGTTTGTCTTCCTTGTGTCGAGTTGTATGAGTTCTTTATATATTTTGGATATTAAGTCCTTGTCAGAGATATCATTGGAAAATATGTTTTCCCATACATTTGGTTCCCTTTTATTTTGATGATGTTTTCTTTAGCCATGAAGAAGCTTCTTAGTTTGATGTAGTCCCATTTGTTTATTCTTTCCTTTATATCCATTGCCTAGCAGATATATCAGCAAAAATGTTGCTGCATGGAATATCTGAAATTTTACTGCCTATGTTTTCCTCTAGGACTTTTATGGTGTCACAGCTTATACTGAAGTCTTTTATCCATCTTGAGTTTTATCCATCTTTATTTTTGAAAAACAGTAATCCATTTTTGAAAGCAGTAATTCCTGATGGCTAAAATATGCCATAAGAGGATATACATCACAAAAGGAAAGTATGGTGAACTGCTTTCTAAAACAAGTAATTTTTCCTATTGAACTGAACATTTGACTTCCTGGCACCACCCTCTAACCATCTAGACTCTAGTCTTTGTTTATACTTTCTATGGCATTATTCCATCCTCTCCTCTGATGTAATACTTATCTTGAGAGCTATGACATTTTGGTCTGTGTGCTAGGCATTGTTGCTTTGAATACATTATCTCATTTATTGGGTTGGCTAGAAAAATGAGAAAATACATTATCTCATTTATTGGGTTGAAAAAATTCAGTTTTTTTTCTGTAAGATGGCTGTAATAGCACTTAGTTGTCTTGAACTTCATTTGAAACAATTTTGTTAGATTGTGTTGTGGCAGCTGTCATATCAGTGTGCATTTAAAAAAACGGATCAAAATTGGTCAGTTTTTGTGTAGCTACTTTAATATTGAATGAAAAAAATCATTCAGTGTTTGGAAGAAAATACACAACATTTTCAGCATATTATGCTTTATTATTTCAAGAAAGGTAAAAATGCAACTGAAATACAAAATAAAGATTTATGCAGTGTATGGAGAAGGTGCTGTGACTAATTGAATGTTTCAAAAGTGGTTTGTAAAGTTTCATGCTGGAAAGTTCTCTCTGGATGATACTCCATGGTCAGGTAGACCAGTTGAAGTTGATAGTGATCAAATCGAGACATTAATTGAGAACAATCAACATTTTACCGTGTGGGAGATAGCCAACATACTCAAAATATCCAAATCAATGAAGTTATTGGTGAAAATAAAAATGTGCCTTTTATTTTATGGAAAAAAACTAAACAGACTTTTTGGCCAACCCAGTACTTTGTGAGGAAAATTTGGTGAGGTCAGAACTATTATCCTCCTATTTTACATAAGGATGCTGAGGTTTAAAGAGGTGAGGTATTTTGCCCAAAATCACACAGTCTAGTCTAGAAGAAGAGCTATGATTTAACTCCTGGACTTTTTAACTGCACACCCCCTTCTTCTAACCATTTTGAATTATTGTATAAATAGACAGTAGATTAGAATCTCTTGACAGTTCTACCTCCTTCCTGCTACTTAAATCCTCACTCTCTTCTCTCCAATCCCACTATCCTCCCTCTTATTCTGACCCATATTTCCTCTTGACTTTTTCAGTGTCTCCACATTGTTCTTTCTTCCACCAGTCTCTTAATTTTAAAATCAAGCAGCTAAGAGCAAAAGTATCATAATGTAGCCCTTCTACTCACACACCTTCTGTACCATCTCTTTGCTCTCAAAGAAAGATGAAACTCCTCAGCTTTGAACTCTTTTTCTCCATCATGGAGCTTAGGGTTGTCAGTTGGAGCATTGTTATCAAACAGGGACTAGAGTGGGGAGTTCTTATCTGAGACAAAATGAAAGGGAAAGAAGAGATAAAACTAAATCCCATGTGGGAAAAACTAGGATCCAAAGTGTCAGGAGGGTAATCAAGAAGAGGGCCAGTTCACTTGGATGTGGGCATGCATTAGATTGATATGGAATTAGCTCTAGACCATTAGCTCTATTTGCTTTTACTTGCTAGTAGCAGGGTGAAGAATAACTAAGTAATCCTGGTGTAAAGGACCTGAGATGAAGTAGGCAGGCCTGGGAGATAGGGTTTTTCACAATTAACACATTCCCAAAGCTCCCTTTCCCATTCCCAATAGTCCAGGTTAATAGGTCAGTAAGCATTTCACACAGATACCTCCTGCCTTCCCACTTCTTTGCCTTTTCTCCTACAATTTTTTTTTGGTAGAAAATAGTTTCCTTCTTTTTCACCTGCTGAAAGCTTGCTTTTCCTTTAAAACTCATTTCAGGTAGCACCACATCCATGAAGCCCTCCTGGTCTTGCTAACAGTGATTATCTCCTCCTAAGGATTCTCACAACACTATGTTTTTCCTTTTGTCCCTCACCTTGTAATGAAGATTTGTGACTTGATGTTTGATCTATTCAGATGCAGAGACCTAATTCTAACCTGTTTGATTTCCTGCCTATAAGCAAACAGTGTGGTGTTGCATCTTGAATCTACTTATAGTTGTTAGATCTTGTACAATGATTATTTCCCAGTGGTTCTGAACATGACCTGAGGTAACACATGTAAATTATGTAGTACTACCCCTGATTCTAAGTATTGATTGGAAACTAAGAGAGAAGTTTAAATCAGGATCCATAGACCACACACTCTGACTTAGAAATGAACTGGAAGAGACATGTGTCCTTCTACATAGAAGAAGCCTTGTTTAAATGGTTGGATCTGAATGCCTTTCACATATTAAGCTGTCTTGTAGTCAGGAAGCTGTGGATGTTTATTAGATTATCTCTTGATAGCCTCGAGGATGAACTGTCCTGGAAAGTCCAGAATGTGGGAGCCTGGCCTCTGGAAGACCTAGATATTTCTTATCCAATACTGGGGCCACCAAGTCATCATCCTTTCATTTTCTCAGCAAACTGTTTTGTCTTTGCCTATACGATTTGACATTAAACACAGAAAGACTATTCTGCAACTCACTTCGAAGTTATCCCAGTCTCAGAACATATATGTCTCTGAGCCCAGCTTAGCTTCAGGGAGGTCATTTCTCTGAGTCACTAAGCCAACCATGTTCAGTATAACTTTGCCTCTAATTGTGCAGTGACCCTTCTCGACACTCAGGGGAAATTTCAGACTAATCAGATTAGAAAATGTCTCATTCCCATTCCCCTCTCCTTCCAGTATGCCCTGCCATGATTTGGGTCACATGCTTGGTGTTTTGCATCATCTCCACAGATTCCTTTCCAAAGACTGCCCTAATTCCTAATGGGCCCATCAGCCTGCAGCTTGCATTTATATTCTGCATTCTTATTGTTCCCCATAGACTCCACAGGGCTTTCCAGAGCCTTGACCAGACTCTTTTTGCATAGCCCTCCTGTGGCACGCTAAGCCAGACACCCTCTGACATCTACAGTCTCTTGTGGGAGGCAGGCATGGAGTTTGTTGATTTGGTTCAATGCACACTGCCCGGGGGCAGTTTTACCTGCCTTGGGACAGAGTTGGGCAGCAGTTAAACAGCTGTATAGCCCTAAATTTATATCAGGAGACCAAAAACAATATGGCTAAGGGTTTGGATGCATTCTTACACTTAGTAATTGTTATTCATGTGTTTCTCCAGACCCTGTGTTTTGGTACTAAGAGTTCCCCTCTACTCTATTTCCATTTTTCTTGTGATTTAGTATTTTCTTTATTAGCACAACTCAAGCTGGAATCAAGACTTCAAAATATTTCTACATCCAGATACCCCAGCCCCCATCAGTTTATGCTGTGGTAGCTGATATGAGGTCACTTTACTTAGAGAATGAAGTCATTTCACTAATGCACAGAGCATCAGACTTAAATGTCCATGTAGTGGTACCTATTATCCATTAATAACAGGAGTAACACTCTGTATTGACATAGTGCCAAGAGCCCTAGAATACTTCGTAAATCCTTGAGCATATTAAAAGGAATATTTTAGTTGATGGTAGATATGATTCCTCATTTCATAAATGCAAACATCGAGATATAAGAAGGCTCTTGCAGTGAAAGAGCATGCTTCAGGCCAAGATTAATATGTAATGGAATTAGAATGACAACTCCCTAAGATACCCAAATCTTTGTCCCTATCTGAGCTCCTAGGGGTAGGGACTATGTCCCGTTCATGTTGGTAACCTCAGGGACTTGTCCTATGCTAGTATATTGGGCATGGGAGAGAGGAGATCAGGCTTCATTTCTGCCAGACCTGCATCTGAGTGCAGCTCTACTGCCTCCTTCCCATGTGAACCTTGTAAATTAAGTCAACCCCTCTGAGCCTTCATTTGGATATTGATATTTCCTCAGTACTAATAAAAATTTTTTGTTCTCAAACTATAACTGGTAGAGACTATTCTGAGGTCATTCTATTCTGTGTTCCTGTGGGACTGGGGAGTAAAGAGTCAGCCTCTTCCCCTAATTACAGCTTTCTGAATTGAGACTTGGAATAGTTGGAAATTCAAGTGCAACCCTTTCCACAGCAGCACTGCTCCAAGCTAGTCTTTTACAGCTGGCTTTGGGCTCCATGGAATGCCTTAGAATTGGCCTCCCAAGAGAACTGGTGCCTCATCCAGAAATGTCAGTTAAAATGGAAAAAGTTAACAGGGCTTTAAAATCATCTCATTATACTCTACCCAGCCTTGCCCTCTGCCACCCTTCCAGAGGCATGCTTTGGGTTCAAATGATTTCACCTAATAATACCTGGCAGTAAAGCTGAGGGGCGAGGGCTGAGCCTTGTGGCATCTACTGTTGCAGTGTTTGGTACACTGGGAAGTTTCCAGAGAGGATGCCCCATCACTCTCTCTCCTTCTCTCTCCCTCCCACCCTCTCATGCTTTCTACCTTTTCAAATATAAGGTGATTTGTAGTTTAAGAAGTTTTTGAAAATTCAAAACCACGTGGACCAACAGAACATTGATCATGTGTATGGTCTATACTTGGCAGCTGTGATCCACCTCACTGAGGCAATCTGTGCTGGTATCACAATGGGAATTTAGGGGCCTGGCTATTTGAGATAACCAGAGGTACTCATTGTCAGCTTGGGCAATGCCGTTTTGCCAACTCTACATGTTTGTGTCATTATGGTGCAGTTGCCCAGTGTTTCATGTTTTTCTTAAGTGTCTGGTTTTTAAGAATCTCACCAGGTGTTTCAGTGTACACCTCTGGGTTTTCTGGGTAATGAACTAAAACCAAACACAATTAAGTGAGTCCAAAATGTGTCTTCATTACCCTCCCTCTCTTCCAGCCCTGTTCATGCAACAAATCCATTCCCCTAAGTTATGAGAAGGCCTTTGCTGCGGTGGGGAACCCATATTAGTCTTCAGCAAAATACAGAGGCTGCTGCACCTTTTTTCTCCACAGATGGTGGAAGTAAAGTAGATCAGCATTATTCCCCATGGCAAGGAGATGGATGGCTTCTGCAGTTTTCAAGCCATTCATCATTTTTGGAAGGGGGTACAAGAGCATCTATCAAATGACACATTAGACTCACATTTAAGAAAACCCACCTAGCAAAGCATTGGGAATCATACTTGGAGGTCATTATTTTCTAGAGATGATCCAGAGAAATTGCTTTCCCTCCCTCTTCGTCCACAATCATGTCCCTCAGTTTGCGTAGGGATGGGAGTGGTAGCTTGTTCAAGTATCAAAGGGAAAGAAGAATTTATGGAGGTTTTAGGAAAATGCTTTAGTACTGTGAGCTGGGAATTTGAAGTATGGAGGCTGACTTTTTAACAAGCATAGAAACACTTAAAAACCAGAATTAGCGTTGACCTTTAGGGCAGTTATCCTGGAACTCTGTGCACTGATTTCAACACTGTTGCCATAGAAAGCTTTCTTTAGAAGTGCCTTCATAGCCTTTTCAAGAGAATTTCTTCCAGAGTGGCAAATCACTGTTCTTTGACCATGGATCACAGTCTTAGCAAGAGCCAAGTGTTTGGAAAGGAGCAAGTGAGAGATTCAGGTGGAGAAGCAGGATTCTAGCATTTTTCATCAGAAGCATAGAATGACCATGAAGTAAGGAGGCACATTTTGTATATGATTCATAATTTGAAAGGATGGGCAGGATTTGGCAAATGATGGTTGATAGTCATGAGGCAGGGAGAACTCCATGGTGGGTGACTGGGGAGATAATACTCAGGTGAATGGAGGCACTGCCCTACTTATTCTCTCTCTCCTAATAGTCAAGCCTTTCTCCATCTCTGAACCGCTTCCTCTCATCTCCTTATTTTTTAGAACTCTGTCCTAGTCTTCTCTCTCACATAACCTTATCTAACAATAGCATATATAGTATATATCATAATAATAAATAAGGCCATAAAAAATCTCACTATATCTGTGGTCCATGGGAGGAAACTATGTGCAGAATTTTGGAGCAGGGAGGAAGACTGGGAGAATAACTTGTGGTGTTCCTTCCTTCCCAAGTTTGACTTGTATAAGTTTACTACCTTGAAAAGTGTGCTTCAAGGTCTCTCATCTGCTTTTTACACTTTTAAAGTTTTTATTTATATCAAACTGATACATGTTCTTAGTAAAAAAGTAATCAAATCATTCTAAAAATCTTATTCCACCAGTAACACTTTCCAGCTCCCATTCACAAGAAACATCCACTCTCAGCCCTTCTAGCTTTTTTTTTGCAGACATTTAAATACCATGTACATACTACTATTCCTGTATTTTTATATTTATTTACTTATGGCAGATGAAAATACATTTATTCTGTAAAATAAATTGCTTCAGCAAATAGATGAACATAAATTATAATTAATATAGGTATTACATTTAAGTGGATGTATTTAGCATTAAAAAGTTTACTTCATTGTTTGAAAAATGCTGATGAAATTATAACCTATTAATCTCTTTTTCTGACAATCCACATTTTTAAGCTCTTTTTTATTGGGGTGACATTGGTTTACAAAACCATATAGGTTTCAAGTGTACAACTCATCAAAACATCATCTGCACACTGCACCATGCGCCCATCATCCCAAGCAAAGTGTCTTTCCCTCCCCATTTTCCCACCTCCACCTATGCCCCATTTTTCATTCTTGGATAGTATTATTAACTTCCTATTATGATCCTTGGGAACTTGATATAATATTGGTTCCCATTATAGTTGTTCTTTCTGGATGCTGTTAGGTTCTTCTGTTTATTCCTGGTGCTCTGGATAGGGCTTTATGGTGTGTGTGTGTGTGTGTGTGTGTGTGTGTGTGTGTGTGTAGATTCACTGTGTCTTGAGACTCTATCTTTTGGTTCTGATAAATTGTCCATTAATTTTTAATCTCCTCTCCTCCATTTTCATTTTTCTTTTGTGAGAACTCCTATCATTAAGATTTTGGATATCCTGAATTGAGATCTTTTCTCTCCCCAATTTCCTCTTGTCACTGTGGTGTACTTACTAAGGGATCTCCTCAACTTTATATTCTACCCCTTTTACTGCATCCATTGAGTGCTGTCATATATTTGATTCCAAGAGCACATTTTTGGTCTGAATTTCCTTTTTTTGGTAATTTTCTGTTCTTTTTTAATGAATATAATATGTCCTCTTATCTCATACCTTTTCCTCTGCTACCTGAATTGTCTTTGTTTCTCTGTTTCCCCTTTTTTCTCTGTTGTTGTTTTGGCTTCTGTTCTTAATGTTGGAAGCTTTTTGGTTTGGACCTTGATTGGTAGGTGTCACTTGCATGAGTCGTCTCATAACCCTTATTTTCATTAGGTAATCACTAGAAACTGAAATCTGGAGATCTTTCTGGGACCATTTAAAGTACTGAAAGAAGAATCCTATCTTTTCGTGCTGAGTAGTGAATGGGAAAAGGAGAAGAATTTAAGTATGGCCACTGGTGTTCTGAAAATAGGAAAGGGGAAGGATGGGGGCTAAGAGGCCCCAGTTCAATGTGTAATGCTACCCTCTGCCCTTCATTATGTTTCATCTTCCCAAGACTGAAGCTTCTTTAGTTGAATTTGTCTGGAGAACAAGCCTTACTTCCCTACAAAGAGTACTGTGTAGAGGAAAAGATGCTTGGTCTACAGCTATTCTAGCTTTATTTATACTTTCAAACAGTCCTCATTTTTTCAGCCTTATCTCTGCTTTCATTGGTACCCAGAATTTGTAATTGCTGAGCCTCTCAATTTTGTGCACCACATTGGCTAATCTCTAAGCACTGCTTGCCTCTACCATAGACATTTAGAGTTCAGCTTCCCTTTCTCAGCCCTGCTAAGTTGGATACCAATCCTCAGTCTGCTTTATTGTGGATTTTTGCATCTGTCTTTGTCATTGTGGGTTATTACTTATTTTTATTCCTTTAATGTCATTTTGGTGAGATTTTTGTGGAAAGGGAGATAAATATTTGTGATTGTGGTGGGGGAAAATTCAGTGATGTTATCAGTTTAACTAAAGATTAAGCTTTTATGTAAAACACTGAATTTTAAAATATAAATAAAATAAAATTTTATTTAAAAATTATTTGTGATCAATCCATCATGATTTACTGCAACTCTATTTACTGCCCAAGAGCAAAGAATTCTTCCAAGAAACATTGGCTAGTTTTATCCCTTTTAATTGAAGTATTCTTTGTTCTTTTCTCCCTTGCTTCTTTTGGGGGGATTTCCATATCCATGGATATCCTGTAAGACAGAACTGAAAAGAAAAACTTGGAATATTATACCACATAAGCCCAACTCTTCCCTGGCACCTGGCTCTGCAACTTTGGATAGATTAAATCTTTCAAACATTTTTCCTCACAAAGATTTTATACGTTAGGTCTGAGCTGTATACACTTTCATTTACAGCTTCTGATCCTTCCTGAACATCATTTTATTTGGGAATACCTTCCCCAAATATCATTTGAAATGGTTAAATTGTTAGATGTGTTTAGTCTGATGTATCATAATTTGGTCAGGGAAGACAGCTGGGGGCCTAGGGATAAAAACAAGTAAGCATCAGTAAATATCAGACTTATTTGTAATAAGGTCTGATGATAGGACCTTCCAGCGGTGGCTTCCAGATTTTTATTTTATTTTATTGCATCTTTTTATTTTATTTTTTAATTACTTTATTGTTGTTCAATTACAGTTGTCTGCATTTTCTCCCCACCACTTCCCTGCACCCTAGTCAAACCCACCTCCCTCCCTTGTTTCCACACTCCCCCTTGGTTTTGTCCATGTGTCCTTTATAGTAGTTCCTGAATACCCTTCATACCCTTCTCCCCATTGTCCCCCCCTCTGATAACTGTCAGATTGTTCTTAATTTCAATGTCTCTGGTTATATTTTGTTTGCTTTGTTTCTTTTGTTGATTATGTTCCAGTTAAAGGGGAGATCGTATGGTATTTGTCCCAAACCACCTGGCTTATTTCACTTAGCATAATGCTCTCCAGTTCCATCCATGCTGTCCCGAAGGGTATAAGCTCCTTCTTTCTCTCTGCTGTGTAGAATTCCATTGTGTAAATATACCATAGTCTTTTGATTCACTCATTTGCTGATGGGCACTTGGGTTGCTTCCAGCACTTGGCTACTGTAAATTGTGCTGCTATGAACATTGGGGTGCATAAATTCTTTTGGATTGGTGTTTCAGGGCTCTTAGGGTATTATCTCATCAGTGGAATTGCTGGGTCAAAAGGCAGTTCCATTTTTAGTTTTCTGAGGAAATTCCATATGTTTTCCACAGTGGCTGCACCAGTCTGCATTCCCACCAACAGTGCACTAAGGTTCCCTTTTCTCCATATCCTCTCCAACACTTGTTGCTTGTTGATTTGTTTATGATGGCCATTCTGACTGGTGTGAGATGGTATCTCATTGTGGTTTTAATTTGCATCTCTCCGATGACTAGTGATGCTGAGTATCTTTTCATATGTCTCTGGGCCCTCTGTATGTCCTCCTTGGAGAGGTGTCTCTTCAGGTCTTTTGCCCATTTTTTAATTGGATTGTTTGTCTCCTGGAGTGGAGTCGTGTGAGTTCTTTATATATTTTGGAGATCAAACCCTTGTCCAAGGTATCATTGGCAAATATGTTTTCCCATATAGTTGGTTCTGTTTTCATTTTAATGCTGTTTTCTTTAGTCATGCAGAAGCTTTTTAATTTAATGAGGTCCCATTTGTGTATTCTTTCCTTTATGTCCCTTGCTTTAGGGGACATATCAGTGAAGATGTTGCTGTGTGGAATGTCTGAGATTTTCCTGCCAGTGTTTTCCTCTAGGACTTTTATGGTGTCATGACTTATATTTAAGTCTTTTATCCACCTTGAATTTATTTTTGTGTATGGTGTAAAGAATTTTTTTGAAAGTTCCAATGCCATCATCCAGGGAAAATGTAGATTCAGGCATGGGGACTCAGATACGAAGAAGTTCAGGAAGACCTTCTGGAGGAAGCAAACTTTTACTTGAGACTTTCCAGACAAATGGACCAGAAAGTGCCAATGCCTCCAGTGCCTTGCATTTCTGGAAACAATTTTGGTATGTTTCTAGAACAAGAAGACTATACAGTATGTGGAACATTGTGAAGAGGGAGAGAGTTTTCAGATGAGATCAGAGAGGGCAGCAGTCACCAGATTATGTAGGCCCTTAGAAGCCCTGTTAAGAATTTCAGCTTGTGTTCTAAGTGGATTGGAAAGCCATTGGACAGTTGCAATCAAGGAAGTCATTGATGCAATCTATATTTTAGAGAGATCATTCTGGTGGAGGTTGGTCTGCACCAAGGTAAGTGTAGAAACAGCAAGGCCAATATATGAAGCTATTGCTGTAATCTAGGTGAGAAATGATGGTGGCTTGGAATTAGTGAATAGTACAGGAGACAGGGAAGAGCTTTGTGGTAGAACCCACAGCAGTGGTTAGTAGATTGTATAGGAGGGGGAAGTTTGGTGTGATCCTAGATCTGTATGGTTGTCTCTTGAGTGGTTCCCAAATTACTGAGATATTATACTTGTGAAACCTCTAGGATTAAATAGGTGCCTCCTGTAATTGATGTAATAGGAATTTACTGATAGTTAAATCATGTACAGTAAGAACAGATAGAGAAGCATATTGTATTGGTGATCTCATTCCATCTCCCAATCTGGTGGCTTTAAATACCATCTATATGCTAATGACTCCCACATTTCTATCTTCAACTTGAACCTCCTCCCTCAACTTCAGACTCATATACCCAACTGCTCACTTCCCATCAAAATGTAACATATCTGAAGACAAACTCCTAATCTTTTCTCCCAATCTGTAGCCCTTGCAGTCTTTCCTATCTCACGGCAGCTCTATTTTTTTTCAGTTCTTCAAGCAAAACCTTTGGAGTTGTCCTCCGTCTATTCTCTCCCACTCTCGTACATACTATGTAAAATCTTTCAGGAAATCCTACACCCAAAATATATTTCAAATTGACCACTTACTTCTCACTGCCCTCCGCTGCCACCAGCATCATTTAAGCTGCCACTATCTCTCATCTGTATTACTGCAAAAGAATGTTAATTGCTTGTGCCACTTTGGCCTTGCTCCTACATTCTGTTTTCAATATATCATCCACAGTGATCTTTAGAAAATAGAACTTAGATCCCATTACGGCTCTGTGCAATGTGCTCCAGTGGTTCTTAGTCTTCCTCACTATGAAAGTTGAAGGTCCTTCATGATCTCATTCTCTGACCTCAGCTCCTAATCAGAGTATTAGGGCATACTTTTCTTAAAAGGCTCCCAACAAAGGAAGGTTTCTTACAAAACATCTTTAATTGATTGAGTTTTCGTTCTCCCAAAACATACACAAAATAAAAGACATAATGGTCCTGCATTTTAGCTACAAATATTTCCATAAACAGAGCATGTTCTTTCAAGGAGTTCAAATGACAAGTGAAATGAGCCAAAATTCACAGGACAGATAGTGGTAGGGGGCAGCATATTGGAATTGTATCCCAGAATCCTTGGCCAAAGAAAATATACAGTAACATATTACCGAATTCCCTTTCCCCTCTTCTGATCATTCTGTTTATTCTATCTTGTTTAGATTGATGAGTCTATGTGACGTCTTGTAACATTTCATTCATTGCTGCTAATTTTTCTTAGTTTATACATATGAACTACTATTTTCTTAATATTTTGATAAAAAGAAATCTTTTGACTCATTATGTTATTTTCCTACTTTTATTGTCACTGGGTTTTCTTATAATTATCCTTTGTTCATCCCCTCAGGAGTAACTTGTGTACCTTACTTGCTGCTTGGGGCGGGGCATGTTGAGTTGGATATTCTGAGAGAAAGGCAGAAGCCTGGGGCAGGGTGCATAGAACAATGCATTAGTGACCACGTTTGTCTTTTCCTTCAAAATATGGTGTTATATGGGCAGTATATATTTAGCTTTAAAAATTGGTAGAATGTGGTAAATTTGGAATAAGCGATATTTGAGGTATAACACAAAGAAATACTTTGTGTTTAGGTCATTATAGCAATTATGTTGACATTACTGTGTCTTAATGGCTAAAACTTAAGGATGAATTCATGCCAATGTCCATAATTAAGAAATAGTCAAATAGATTCACTATTTTTGACCTATAGTTTTATGGTACAGTATAATCATTTTGTAAATGAAAATGGGCATATTTTTTTTCTGATTATAAATTTAAAACCATTCAGATGATACAGGAAAGTCTAAAGGAAAAACAAAAATTATAATCTCTCTTGTCAGAGATAACTATTCCTAATACTTCAATGTATTGTTACTAGATTTTTTCAATGTCTTTTTATATAAGTATAAACCTAACGTGAGAGCATAACTCTACATGCTACTTTATTTTATAACCTCATTTCTGCTCAACAACATATTATGAACATATTTTTATGACAGAATATATGGATCTAAATAACCCCTTTTAAAGGCTACATAATAAATGAGGGATCCTCAACCTCCAGGCCAGGTTGTGTACTGGTACCAATCTGGGCCTGTTAGGAAATGAATCTCACAGTAGGAGAGCTTGAATGTAATGCACTTGAATCACCCTGAAACCATCACTCCCTACTCCCCATCTGTGCAAAGCTTGTCTTCCATGAAACTGGTCCCTGGTGCCAAAAAGGTTGGTGACCACTGTAATGAATGATAAAGATGCCTTTTGTTTTTTCTAAAAATATACTAGGCAAAATGAATCCAGGCTTGCCTTAAAGATTTAAAAGGCTTGCAATTTAAGAACTGTAAGGACATATAGTTTTATTTTACTGACATGCAATTTAAAGGCATGCAATTTAAGAACTATAAGGATATATTTTTATTTTACTGACATATACTATAAACCATTTTTAATTAAAAAGGCCCTCAAACATTATTAGCAAAATATAGCAATAGTCTTAGTTACTGAATAAACTAGTTTGTTTCTGTGGCAACTGCAACAAATATTTATTGAACACTTTCTAAGTGCCAGCATTGATCTAGGTACTGAGGATACTTTGATGAATTAGGTGTATGAAATCTCTGCTCACAAAGAGTTTATGTTCTGAAGGGTTGGAAAAAAATAATTAACTAATAATAAGTAAGAAAAAATATCAGATATTAAAGCATCCCTTATATTATGTTTTCATGGTAGCATTTAAACAGACATTTTGGTCCTGAATTCTGCAGATTGAATCAAATCATATGCTATAATTATATTTTTAGGTTTGAAGACAGTGAAAAACAAATAAATTATGAGTCATTTTTCTCTGCCCTGAACTGGAGAACAAATCGGTTGCCTGAATTAATAAAAGTATCACCCTTGAAAGAGGTAAAATTAACACCTAATTTAAAAAGCAGCTGTGGTACCTTTCTTGCATTTTTAATATTATTTATCTTAAAGTTGTTTTTTCATGTGAAGTATTAACATCAATGCTTTTGGAAAGAACACTTATGTATTTCTGGGTATTTGTGTTAAAGGCTAAGTCACTTTCCATGCTGAGTGAACATCTGTTCTGTAAGAGCATGTCTTTTCTTATGCAGCTGAATTTTTTTAACCTCAGTCACATCCAATTACATGGAAGATAGGATAATAGGTTACAATTATAAACAGATAAAAACACTGTTATCAAGGGATTCTGGTAACATCATCATGAGCCACAAGAGCAAATTTCAAATGATGAATATGTTAATTCCCCAGTGTATCTGTGGCTGTGCACACAGGTTTGCCTTGGTCAAAGCATACAGTATGGGGATGCACATTTCACAGTGGAGCCAAATTTAAAATAAAAACTTAGAAGAAAAATGCTTTGTTAGGGAAAACAAAGTCCATGTGATCAGATGGTGCTCTCAACATTGTGGAATTGTCTGAATTCTCTAAGATCTCTTTGGACCAATTGTCTTTAAGGAGTGGGTGGGTGGGTGGTGGTTTGTTTATATTTTAACATGCTCCAGAAATTGATTTTCTTGGGAAAGTCCCTTGATAAAGCAAATGTCATGTTCAATACTCCCTGAAAGGAGACATTTATTCCTCCTGGTCTCTGCTAACCAGCTCATTCTGGCCTGAACTGGTCTAGGGGAGTTCCCCTCAGGCATGCAGCTACTCTGGAGTGTCAGGCAGCCTTAGAACTTCCAGATGATTGGGAGACAGTGGTGGCCTTTGGAATCAAATAGAACTGGGGGTGAATTCTGGCTCCATCACTTTCTTAACTTGCTCATTTATAAATTTTATTCTCAGACAAACATGATTAAGTATCTACTCTCAGCAGGTTCTATGCTCTGTGCTGGGCATAGCAATCCCAGGATGTAGGTATTTTAGCATTCACATTTTAGAGATGAGGAAGTTAGAGAAACAGCAAGGGTCTGATAGAGTCAGAAGTTTAACTCAGATCTGTTTGCCCGCAAATAAAAAATAAATCTTTCAAGTATATAAGATCTGTCCAGAAGGTGTCCAACCATGTACTATGAAAAATAGAGACATTTATTGAAGAAGATACAAGAAACACTATACATAGGACAATGATGCCTCAGTCCTCTTCAAAGTACACACCTTGGGACCTCACACAGTTCTCCCAATTGCCATCAGCTGCCCCATGATATTTTTCTAAATCTCATCAATGGTCTGAAATCTCTTCCCTGTCAAAGGTGATTTTAGTTTTGGGAAAAGCCAGAATCTGGGCTGTAGAGGGGCTGAGTCACCTGGGTGATTTGATATTTTGCCAAAAAATTGCATGAAATGTGGTGCATGAGCAGGCACATTGTTGTGATGAAGCTGCCAATCAGCAGTTGCACATTGTTGCAGCCTTCTGAATCATCTGAATAGTTTCTGCAGGAGAATGTTCAAGGTTAACGCAAAATTTGATGCAGCTCTGTTGCTCTGATCACTCAGTCATTTTGAATGTGATGGCTACACAGTACACACACTCACTCAACAGTATCTACCACTCCCACTGACTGGTAACGTGAAGTTGTCTTTATTTGCACATGCACATTCCAGTCTACTCTCCTTGGCTACCAGGTTACATCAATGTTGCACAAACCATTCTCATTATATTAACAATGGCTGGACTTTTTTCAAACAGACCTCATAATTGTTATCAAAGATATTGGATTTAATTACCTAAAATCCAAGACACCAACACAAAAAAATGAATGCTGTCATTTGGTATCCTTTTAATTTTTATCCATGTAAATATTTTTTACATATAAAAATGATAGATGGAGTTTATATCCTAACTTTCATTTAATGTTACAGTATTCTATTTTAGATATCATCCATTTGTCCCATTAGGACTTTTCTCCAACCCCTCTATTCTTGCTCTGAATCCCAAGCAGCTGACCTTTGTGGGCTGCATTAGAGGGGCTTGAGTCCTCTTGCTTCTAGTTGGGTTGGCTAATGGAATGCAACAGCAGGAGAGTGGGGGGTGGTAGGAGAAAGAAATCATTTCCCTCCCTGCCAGTCACAATAGATTGACTTCCTCTCCCTACTAAGGTCCATAGTGTCTGTCTGGAGATTCTCTCCTAATAGCTTCTGACTCCAAGTTCTGGTAACTACCCTTATGGGGTCCCTTCAGCCACAGGTGGTGGTAATGACAGTCTGCTGCTACAATCCCTGAGGGGTGGAGGATCTCCTATTGGTTTCTCTAGACACTTCCAACAGTTTTGTAGTCATTTTATTTAACTATTCTCAACTGCCCAGTTCGAGTAAGTCCTCTATTTCCCATGGGATCCTAAATGATGCAAGTACTTATTTTTGCTAGTTAGCACCTGCTTTTGTTGTTCTTTTCCTTACTTTCTACTTCTTTCCTTTTACTTTCTACACAATCCACCACCCAAATGTTTACGTGTATGTTGGGGATTTCATCATCAATAGTACTAAGATATAAATGATACCACATGCATTTTATCTACAGTGTGTTTTTCTTACTGAATAGTAAATCATGGGAAATTTCTCCAGTATGTATAGATCTAAGGCATTCTTTAACAAGTGTAGTGTGGATATAGAATGATTTATTCATCCATTTCTGTTTGATAGATATTCAAGTTATTTCTACATTTTTGCCTCTGAAAAGATATGGTGTCTTATTACTTTAATTTTGATTTTCCTCATTTTGATTCAGTTTGAATGAAATTTAATTATCTTTTAGTACTACAACCCACAGTAAGAAAGACATTTGTTCATAGAAACCCAGCATGCACATACATAGTGGAACAAAAGATTTATGAAACTATACTATTCTAACTGCATGTAATACAGTTATGATTTTTCCTTTCTCTCATCCTTTCTTTATCTCTTTCTTTTCTTTTCCATCTTCTCCTCCCCTTCTTTCTCTTTTGAGTGTAATTCATGACCCATTAAATTGATTTAAGAACCCACAAAATGATCTACACCCATACTGGGAGAGGAGTAACTGTGTGGGAAGCTCAGAAAGCCACTCTCCTTTTAACCACCACTCCCTCATTTCATTTCTTACCTATTCTGTCAACTAGAACAATGAATGAGCATTGGAGCTCAAGGTGCTTTAGGGAGGCAGGTAGAGCAGAAAGCCTGGAACATGAATATGAGTTCAAATCCTTAGGTTGATTGACTAACTGGGTGGAATATGTGCAAATTACTCAACCTTTTAGGTTTTCCCGTCTCAAAAATGGAGATAAGAATAGTACTTCCATCAGAGTGGTTGTGAAGATAGAGTCTATACATGTAAGACACTTATCACAATACCTGTTCCATAGTAAGGGCTTAAATGTTAGCTATTATTTTTATTTTTTATAAAATGGAGATGTCTTACTTCCTCAAGTCAGGCAGGTGGGCCTTTAACATTCAACTTCTAAGACTAAAATCAGTGATTCTCTCCATAAAGTTAAGAGAATAGGTACAGAACAGAAATGTTACATTGGAAAGAGTCTGTGCTTCAGCAGTAGGCTCTTCCAGTTGTTACTCATTTGCGGTAAGAGCTGTACTCTTAGGCTCTCTTATCAATTTTGCTGATCAAGTACGAACTGGTTGAGTCTGAGGAAGACATTTGAAAAGGGTCATTTCTTTTCAGCCAGTTAAAGAAAAAAAGAAAGTATAAAATAGTACCTAATCAGTTTAACCAATAACGAGGACTTAACTAGATTCCAGAGTCTGCAGCACTCTGGTACTCCTAAGTCTATTGCTGTTTCATAAAGAAAAGATAGCTTGAGAATGTTACCAGTGGGCCTGTAAGCCCACATGAAAATGTTTAATTTGATTAGGCTGAGCATAATATTTCATAGTTCATACAGTAGAATCGGTAGTGAAAAGTATAGTATCTCCTGAACCATGTAAGTGTGCTTCAGTGTTAATGTCTAATTACCTGAAATACTCTGGGTCAGTGCCTGTCACAGGTTGGGTTCTCCAGGAAGCAGAGAGAGTCTAATGTGCAGAAAGTTTATTTGGGAGTGTCCTTGGGATCAGTACCTGTGGAAGAGAGGAAGGACGCATGAGTAGGCCAAAGGACACGTTGAGATGTAATGCAGGCTCAAACATAGCCTTCCAGCCCACAGGGCGCTCTGGAACTTGAATGACCTCACAGTGTCCTGAGTTGGGCCATAATGGCCTGTTTTTTTTATCCCTGTGAGTTGGTTTAAGAAGAGGTATGACCTTGGACAATATAGTTCTTTGCACCTGAGATGGCTCTGCAGCAGAAGCAGTCTCTGAAGGGGTCTCCCAGAAGTTGGGCCAAGTCCTTCCTCAAGGGAATTCTAGGTGGTACATCATAGTGTGGCAACCAACCACTCTTGAAGCCCTTGTTGATTGTTCTTGGTACCAACTAGGCTCTTGGCAGTATGGCACAATCTCTTTACCATCCCTGCTCCTCAGTTATTATCTAATCTTGCAGCTGTGGCAGGAACTGACAGGGGAGTGATTATGCCAAAAGAAGCCATGGAGGAGTTGGACCAGATATGTAGGTCCATGAGACCCGGTTGGACAGAGAAAAACCTGTCACTTAGAGCTTTGCTGATCACCAAGATTTGGGGAGTCTGCCATAGCCAAAAGGTCACATGTGGGTCTTTAAGACAAGATCCACGAAGTTTTGAAAGTCACCCAATCCAGAGTATGATATGATGAAATTCAAGTTCTGTTGAGTACAAGTCTGCTGAGCTCCTGTGTGGAGGCCAGGGATTGGGCAACTGCATGTGTCCTTTGGTATATGAGTTGGTCAGGTTGGCTCTGCCTGAACTTCCAGAGATGCCTTGAACAGCTCTCTAGAAGTTACTGGCACCACCCACCACTTAGACCTTGGATGTCTTTACTCCTGGGCTTTATGGTATCCTCAAGATCTTATCCCTGAAGTCAGGATCTTACTGAGAAATGAAACAAGACTTCTCAACTGATGAAAGTTAAGCAGGCCTAGGCACTAGATTCAGCACCAATTCTGTTTGCGTCAGCATTAATGGATGGGATGGCTGGTAAGTGTGGGAATTTGGGACACCTTCCTGTGTGGCTTGATTAATTGAAGTGAATGATGTGAGCAGGGAGGGGCCAAAAAAAAAGGAGTAGGTCCACAGGTGTCAGTCAACCAGAGGCTAACATGAGATTGGAAGGATAGGGCATCAGGGAGTTCCAGCAGGTATCTCTCAAAAACATGGAGCACAGCGGTGGAGAATCCTGAATTTAGCATTATTCAGCAACCAGAGGGAGCTAGTCAGCAAACTTGAACCAAGCCTTCAGCTCCGTTCAGGGGACAGAATAGGCTAAGTCACTATACCAGTTACGTTCCATCAAGAAATACACAGCACACTCAAAGGAATCAGGAATATGGATTTAATGAAGAGACTAGTGACAGAGGAATGGGTAGGGTTAAGAGAACCAGTCAGCACATTGGAGCACTGAGAGACTAGCGAGGGTGGGAAGGCTTTACCATCACTAGGCCTGGAGAAGCAGAGGTGAATGGGTGGTATTATTGAAGCCCAGTAAAGGAGCTAGAGCAATGGTAGGAGGTAGAGCAGTGTAGCCTCTGCCAAACCACGGCCAGGCAGGGAGGGAATAGGGGAAGGGGAAGTGGAATCAATACCCTGATCTCTTGCTGCTTCCCACAGGCTGGATCCACCCAGAAGTCCATGAACAAGGAAGCTTAGGAAATGATGCAATCCTTAGGGGTTTGCCTCTCAGGGCAGGGAGCTCAGTGAAAATGGCAGGGTAGAAAATGGATCTTGATGAGCAAATGGAGAATGACCCAGTGTAATCTGTTACCAAGAATAAAGACTTGGGCTTAGGTAAACAAGCCCCATAGCCAAGGTATAAGGCCAGGTCCAGACTAACAACTTTTGGCTTGGTCTGCTGGGTGTCAGACTGGTCCCCAGACTCAGATGGGGCTCCCCTACCTGTAATGGTTAGGTGGTCTCAGCTAACAGGACTGGATCCAACAATAAGCAAGCAAACTGTGCAAATAGGACTGTGATTGTAGCTAGCCCAGCTTTAATTAGTCCTGCTTCCCTTTGGTGAGAGGTTTTCCTACATGGGTGCATGCAAGTTGTCACCCATCATAACTGTTGACTGGCATATAGCCTGGATTCTCAGGAGCCCCCTTGGCCAGCAGCCCATGGTGAGCCATTGGGACTGTAATTTAACTCTCACTCCATTATGTGACTATCTATGGTCTCTGCATGTTGTCCTGGCACTGTCACAGCCCAAAGACACCCTTTCTATTCCATTGTGCTTGCTCACAGATGGTGACTGTAAAACTGGCAAAATAGGCCTGACTGTTTAGAGCCAGTCTGGTTAATCTCAGAAGTCATATTATAAAAAATAACACTAAATTGGTTCTCATACAAACTTAGAACTTGTACTGGGTGACTAGCATCTAATCTTTGAATGTTTCTGAAAAAAACTGGATGTGACTTCATTTTATGAGCACTGGAACTGCAGAAGCATTAGCAAATGGCTCTAAAGCTCTTGTGTCAAAACAGGATGATATATAGTCTTGTCAGCAGGGAGTAAGGGGCAGTTGGGTGCACCTTGGGATACATTTTTGGGAACTCCACTTATTGAGGATCTCCTTTTGGTATTTAGAGGGTAGAATGCCCTATGACATTTTATTGTACCAACAACCTTGTGAGAATGTGTCACTCCTAATTTATAGATAAGAATCTGAGACTCAAAAGCATTCCTAAAGGTAAGGACTATTTAATTAGGGGCTAGTGCCAATACTTTAATAAACAGTTATTTATAATATTTGAGGTTGAATTTAACAGCTGAAATAAAATATTATTAATTCTCACTAGATTTTAAAAAAATAACTGGTGACACGTACTGATTATCTAACACAAGCAATAAACTTAGGAAATGATACCACTGGAATCCACTTGGATTTAAAGCATTGGATGATGTCTATTGGAATCGTATGTATGTCTGTCACTAAAGCTGAAACAAAAATCCATGAATCCTTGAAAACTTTAGTTGCCTTGTAATGCAGTTTTTAGGAAAGTTTTCTTGCTTAGGAGCTGCAGCTATGTTTTAGCTACACTCTGTTGAAGCTTTATCTGAGGCAGAGAGAAACAATTTGTGAAATACTGTCATTACAGTAAAGACAGAAATGTATAGAATTTAATAATCTACAGGTCCATCAGTGCTGTTGCAAAAAGTAAGATTTCCCTTTTTATGGCCAAGTAGTATTCCATTGTGTATATGTACCACAGCTTTTTATCCACTCATCTACTGATGGGCACTTGGGCTATTTCCAGATCTTGGCTATTGTAGGTTGCAATGAACATAGGAATACATATATTCTTTTGAACTAGTGTTTTGGTTTTCTTCAGATATATTCCAAGAAGTAGGATTGTTGCGTCAAAAGTCAGTTCCATTTTAAATTTTTTTGAGGAAACTCCATTATGCTAAGTGAAATAAGCCAGTTAGAGAAAAGCAAATATCATAAGATCTTACTTATATGTGGAATCTAATGAACAAAATGGAAACAGAGACATGGATACATGAACACACTGACAGTTGTCAGAGGAGAGGAGGAATGAGGAGGCTGAGTGAAAAAAGGTAAAGGGTTTAAGCAAAAAAAAGGTATATATAACACATAGACACAAACAACATTGTGGTGATAGCCAGAGGGAAAGTTGGGTGGGGGTAGGTGGAGGTACACAAAGTTGGGGAAAATGGAGATTGAAAGAGACTTCATTGTGAGATAATGGCTACACAGTGCAGTGTGCAGATGATGTTTTGATGAGTTGTACACTTGAAACCTATGTGGTTTTGTGAACCAGTGTCACTCCAATAATTTTTTAAAAAGTAATATATAGGAATATAAGCAAATATCCTGGCTTGACATATGAGCTTTTCCTTATGTCATCAGAATGCCCTTGATTATCTTGACAAGTATTTGCGAATTATCTTTCCAAAATTAATTTTAATTTGATTTACTGAAATTTTACTGTCTTTATGATTTTGTCAACTTTAATTTGATTATTGCTAAGGTCATGTCAACCTATTAGAAGGAAGAATATCTGATAAAACCACAATTTCAATTCCATACATACTACTGGACTTTTCTACAAATTCATAGATATTCCCTGTAGAAACATCCTTTTTTGAGTGAGTGGAGGGTAGTAGCAGAGTAAAATCACTAACATGACTCTATCAATCTTACATTTGAGAGGAATAAAAATAACCTTGTTTCAGTGAAGCATGGAATGTAATTGGCTCCCAATCTTTTCCTCTCATGTATCTGGTGGCCAGTACTAGAGTAGAAAATTTTAAACGAGAAGGAGACATAATCCAATTAAATTTCCTTTTAAAAATGTCAAAGTAAATAAATCCAGGGTCCATAAATGCACTCACAGCTTTGCTATTCTCACTGGGAAGCTGCTAGTTACTGGGTTTCCATCCAGTGCCATATTTGCTTTCCATTTCAAGGGTATGTGATTTTACAGATTGACAGCTATATTCTTTCACCATTGATGAACAAGTAATCTATCACCAACTTGTTTGACATCTTAAGTAACTCTAGCAACAGCCAGCTTGGAAGATGTCATGGGCCCTTCTTGCAGACAATGATTTCCAGCCATTTTAGAGTCATAATTTTGTACTGTGGTTGAATTTCACTCTGTACTTGATAGTTATTCCTTCTATAAAATGCTATGTGACACATATACTTTATGCTTCCTATTAAATAGAATCTTTTTTTAATTTGGGCACTGTCTCTTGAGTTATCTAGAAGTCACATTGGAAACTCTGGATCCATTCACAATTTGTCAGGAAGTTGCTTTGTTCCAAGCTGTGCTGTGACTTTCATAGACCTTTATTAGTTTTGATAAATGTAAAATTGCATAATGCCTTTGTTTGACTTCCTCTAGAAGCTAACTTGGAGACAACGATTGGAGTATAAATAGTTTTGGGGGGAAGTGAAAGGAGCACTAGTAAGGGAGTGAGATAGTGAGAAATGGAAGAAAAGGAGCTTATGGGGCATATTATTAAACCAGTAACAAATGTGGATGACTGGAGCTAAAGTCCTCAAAACACACAGGGATCCATAGCTGACAGGTCCCATCCAAAGTGCAAAGGAGCTGAAGTATTCATCCATCAACTCCCATCAGTCATGATTTGAGGGCTTCTCCTAAAGTGGGAGGAAAGAATTAATTCCTAGGCACTTGTGACTAGGGCAGCCAAAGTGGGCATCAGAGGCCAAAGAAAAGCACTCAGGCAAAGGAATGCAGGTGCCAGTGGTTGGAAGTCAGGCTGGTGTGAGCCAAGTGGGGGTGAGATGGTGAGGGGATCAGGAAGGGCACTGACAGAGCCTGACACACAAAGATATGTAAGATTCCGACAAGCACCATTGTAGGGGGTGCTTTTAGAAACACAAGCACACTCATCCTCATTTTGAAGGGGGAGGGATGAACTACTGTGGATGAGCTGTCCTGTTGTAAAATTACCATGCAGTTATTTCCACTTAAAATGTACATGCAGTGCTGGGAATACAATATAAGCTGGAGTTTTCTTTGCATTTGTAGTATAGGATGAATAAAAGGTCAATGAAGACAAAGGATGTTTTAACTCACTGCCCAGATTGTCATAAATAGTCTGTAATGTTTGGAACATTTATGGATTTATTAGAACAATTAGGCAGTGGTAGTATGGGGGTTTCTCATGTCATCAAAGATCTGTTTAAAGATCTATTTATTTTATAAAGAGATTGACCATGTGATTCCTTTAGATGGACCCAATTACAGGCAAAAATAATGAAGAGATATCTTTTCCCTCTACTTTATTGATCCCTCTCCAAGTTTTGTAAGTTTTACCTTCTTCTTTCTACCCTCCTTTGGATCCCAATTTGATTCCTGTTAGTTCATTTAGACCAGTAATTGGGAAATCTCCCTAAAATTGAGAGTTGGCTACCATTCTGGTACCAGTTCCAATGTGTGGGTTTTTTTTCACATACCAAGCAATTCTTGACACCAGCTGGGTGTCCTACAATTCAACTCAATTTTGATACTATCTACCCAGAGACAGCCTTAGATTCTACAAGTTAGTGCCTTAGCCCTAACTGCCCCACAAGACTGCCTCTGACCCACTTGAGACATCATTTGCATGTCCAAGTTGTCACCTGTGTTTCTGACCAACTGGCTGTAGAGGTTTCCATGACTCCTTCCTTGGATTTGATTAATTTGCTAGAGTGGCTCATAGAATGCAGAGAAACATTTTACTTACTAGATTACTGGTTTGGAACAGCCAGAAGGAAGAGATGCATAGGGCAAGGCATGGGGAAATGGTGAGGAGCGCCATGCCCTCTCCAGAAAGGCCAATCTCTCCAAATCCCCATGTGTTTACCAACCCAGAAGCTTGGAGGTTACTGAAATAATAGGGCTTCAACACTTTTTTTTTTAATTTTGAGAGGACACAATTCAACCCATAACACTACCCCTTTCTTTTATGACCACTTCAAACCAGTCACCTTCCAGGTATTGTGTATGTTCTACTGTAGCAAAATCTTTCAGATGTGGCTCTTATCCATCCCAGCTTCAGCTGCCCTGGTTATAACACAGTCATATCTCTACAGGATTATTGCAGTAACCTCCATAGTGATTTTACTCCTTCATTTCATTCTTCATACTTCCAATGAGTTATGTAATTAATTTCTAATCAGATTTTTCTGGCTGAGACTCACCAGTGCCTTTCCTTGACCATAGCATAAAGAATAAACTAGCACAAAAGCCCCCGAGTTTGGCCCTATCTTTTCCTTCCAACTGCCTTTCTTGCCTCTTTGTACTATGTATCCCAAACCACACTGGGCTACCTACCCTTTCTCAAAAATCTATTTTTATGTCTCTAAACTTTTGCTTATACTATTTCCTATGCTTGGAACAGCTTTCATCTCTTTAATCCCCTACTGAACTGCTCCTCATTCCATAAGGCCCAAGTGAAACATCACTTAATGAGGTTACTACCATAATTCCATCCCATAGAATCAATGAGTCCTTACTTGTTTCTGTGATATTTTGTGACTTTGGATACTAATTTAGCTTTAGGCAACATATAGCATCTCTTATATAAAATAGTTAACCTTGAAAATAGAAATATAAGCAGGCACAGTTATTGGCTTCCACACCCTCCTGTTGATATTAATATGAATTGACCATTGCAACATAAATAAAAAGTAAGTATGAGGTCTGTCCAGAAGGTATCCAGCCATATAATATGAAAAATAGAGACATTTATTGAAGAAGATACAAGATACAAGAAACATTGTACATAGGACAATGACACCTCAGTCCCCTTCAAAGTAGGCACCTTGGGACCTCACATAGTTCTCCCAGTACCCTTCAGATGCCCTGTCATATTTTCCTGAATCTCATCCAGGATCTAAAATCTCTTCCCTTTCAAAGGTGATTTTAGTTTTGGGAAAAGTCAAGAGTTGCAGGGTGCCAAATCTGGGCTGTAATGGGGCTGAGTCACCTGGGTGATTTGATATTTCATCACAAAACTGCATGAGATGGTAAAGCATAAGCAGGCATGTTGTTCTGATGAGGCTGCCCATCAGCAGTTGCCCATAGTTGCAGCCTTCTGAATCATTCAAATAGTTTCTATGGAGGAATGTTTGAGCTTAATGCAAAATTTGATGTACATTCATTGCTCTACTCAGTCATTTTGAATGTGACAGTCACACAGTACACACACTCCCTCAATGGCATCTACCACCCCCACTGACTCATACAGCGAAGTCATCATTGTTCACACAGGTGTATTCCAATCTACTCTCCTTGGCTACCAGGTTACATTGATGTTGTGCAAACCATTCTTGTTATATTAACCATGGCTGGACTTTTTCTGGACAGATATCATATGGACATATGGGCATGTATATAGATTTTATATATAAGATTTTTTGAAACCTCTTTGACATGTTTATTACTTATATAATTTTGTTGCAACCTACCTTGTCAAATTAATTCTTAGCCCTGGCGGGGTAGTTCAGTTGGTTGGAGCATCATCCTATACACCAAAAAGGTTGTGGGTTTGATTCCTGGTCAGGGCACATACCTAGGTTGTGGGTTTGATACCTCATCAGGGTGTATACAGGAGGCAATTGATCAATGTTTCTCTCTCACATCAATGTTTTTCTCTCTTTCTAAAATCAATAAAAACATATCATCAGGTGAGGATTAAAAATAAAAAATAATAGTAATATTTAGTTTTAATCCTCTTAGAGTGAATGTATCTATTTCTTGAAATTAGCAAATATATGCACACATATGCATGATACATATGTCTAAAGTATATGTGTGTATATTTTTATACTACATATATATGAATTGCATGTAAAGTAACTTATCCCCAAGAGCATTGTGAATGATCCAGTCCTTACCATTGTTGGAAGAAACAGTAACCAAGCAGCCAGTATAGCCAGCAGTTTGGATTTTTTAAAATATGAGTTCTTTTTTTTTTTTTTAAAGATTTTATTTATTTATTTTTAGAGAAGGGAAGGGAGGGAGAAGGAGAGAGAGAGAAACATCAATGTGTGGTTGCCTCTCATGTGGTCCCCACTGGGGACCTGGCCCACAACCCAGGCATGTGCCCTGACTGGGAATCGAACCTGCGATGCTTTGGTTCGCAGCCCGCGCTCAATCCACTGAGCTACGCCAGTCAGGGCCCTGGATTTTTTAAAATATGAGTTCTTAATGAAGCATAGGAGGAGCTAGCACTGCAATAATGCTGCATAACAAACAGTCCCACCCCTAAATTTGAGTGGTTTGCAATAACAGACAATTATTTTTCTTTTCCATGGGCCTGTAGGTCAGCTGAGTTTGTTCCACCTGTGTCATTCTGACCAGCAGCCTCATGATCCCTCTTCTTCTCATGGCTATGGCAGAGGCATAAGAGGCCAAGCCAAATCATGCCAGCAAATTAAGGCCTCTGGTACATCTGCTAACATTGCATAGGCCAGAGCCAGTCAGGTGGCTGAGACCATAACAAAGGGAGAGGAAAATCAACACCATGGAAGGTGCTGTAAAGTCACATCTCATAGACAATGGGTGTATAATTGTAATACAGGAAGGGATGAAGAGTCAAGCATAAGAACCCAGTGTACTACAAAGTCATTGTAATCCAAAAGTGGGCTACAGAAATGTCTGCTTTGAAAATAAACTATTTGCTAAGAGTTTATATAACAAGATAATGTTGCATTTACAAAATTGTGCTTTGAGATGTGGTTTTAATTATATCCACTTTTTTTTCTAGAGATGTGAAGATGTGTGGATTGGTATGCCATCACCTATTCCTTCGAAATACATTAACTATTTAAAATTTTTAAAGGACGTGTATGGCTTACAGGTAGAGTAACCATGCCAATTTTGCTCAACTCCCTTTGGCTTCCTGTTCTAATTTTGCCAAGTTTATTTCAATGGATGTAATCTCATTAAAAACAAAAAAGAATCAAGGTTTATATTGAATTGAAATCCATAGGCTATAATCTCTTTTTGTCATTTTAATGTTTTTCAGAACATCATATTATATTGTGATGTACAAGTACTATTAAAAATGTCATTTAGCCCTGGCTGGTGTGGCTCAGTGGATTGAGTGCCAGCCTATGAACCAAAGGGTCTCCAGTTCCATTTCCAATAAGAGCACATGCCTGGGCTGCAGGCCAGGTCCCCAGTGGGGGTCTCATGAGAGGCAACCACACATTGATGTTTCTCTCCCTCTCTTTCCCTTCTGTCTAAAAATAAAATAAAATCCTTTAAAAAAGTTTAAAAAAGTCATTTAAGGCAGCATCAAACATTTTAATTATATTTATGATGTATTAATACCAAAGAATCTTGGGGTAATTTTGTAAACATCATATTTTTTATTACAACACATAAAGAAAATGACTTTTGATAGCTATACATGACAACATAAAATCAAATTATATTAGAGCAGTAAGTTGTGATTCTATTAACTATTTCTGAAATCTTTTTAACACATTTGTTACCTATATAATTAAACTTTGTAACAACCCATCATATCAAAATAACCCATAAACTGCTACAGTGAAGGTATTTATTTTCTGAAATTAGCAAAGCTGTGAGAAGAAAAGGATTGCCCTCTCCCTACAACACACTTATTGGCTGTGTAAAAATTTGGGAGAGAAATTGAAACATGCAATATTTATATTTTCATGCCCTTCTTATATCTAAAGTTAGCTTGTTAACTTAGGAATACATGCATGTGTATATAATATATTTTGGTATTATGTATGATGTCTAAAATGTATTATGTCTAAAATATTTAGGGATGTGAGTGCTAAAGATTTTGAAAGACTTTTTTTGGTTCATTCTCTACACACATACCACCTACCCCAGAGGTTTAAATATTCTAAGACTATAGCATTTCCCTCCTGCATTTCTCTAGTTCTGTTTGTATTTTTCTTCTAGGCCTATATAAGTCTCAGAAGAACTTTTGTCATGTAGTATATATTTGATTAACACTCATAATCATGGACCTCTGGGAATTCATTCAGAGAAGTTAATCCCAATCTACCCCATTCTTCAATGTTGGGTGCCCTATATCATATATCAAGTCATGTGGTGTTCTCAGAGACAATGGAAGCCTATGGAGAAAGGTCTTTGACATTTACCTTTCAGGGACTGCTCGGAGGAGAGGAAAAGGAACTGATGATAGCTCAAGGGCCCTTCTAGCTCATGATTCTTTCACTCCACATTTGCAGCTTCTTGCTTAGAAATGAGCTGGCTTCTTGGCACTCACACATACCGATTTGCTCAACAACAATGGCTGTTTCAGTTTTTAAAATTGAAGTTAATCAATAAACTATTTCTATATCTAAACCTAGGATTATTCTACATGTGCCACTGTTAGAATAGGTGCCATGGGACTTTCCAATAAACTAGAATACCCAATTTATATATTAGAACCATTTACCCATAAAATCTAATTTTAACTACTTGATTTTTGTCCCAGGATTTTTTAAAAATACAGCTGACAGTGCCAAGCCATTTTATAACTTTAAGATTTTTCATTCACCAGAAAACAAGCTTTTAGAAGGATGACACTTTTCCTGGAACTTTTCAGGCTGACATATTTATCACTCACCTATTCAACTCTTCAGTCAGTTGTCTTTGCCTCAAGATTTTAAATATGTAGACAGTTTAGCCCTTGTAGGGGCTTGTAATATAATTCATTTGAGAAATAGGAGGAGAAAAGAAAAGGAAGCAAACCAATGATATGCTCCTGAATTTGTAGGGTGACAATTGTTTATTCTGTTGCATAGATGTGTGTCACTGCTCTGGTTATTTGAAGTTCAAGACCGCAATTAGCAATTAAATGGCCATTATAGGAATCATGCTGATAAACATGATACACTGCAGCCATACAGACACTTTAAATAATTATTCTTTTTATAACTAAGCCATATACGGAAGGAGATTTAAAATTTAGAGATAATAGCCCCATTAGTAAAGTTTATGACCCAATAAACAGCTCCCACTAGTTAATAAATGCTAAAGCCATAAAAACAAAGACTACTCATGTAATAGAATTTCTGTGCAGCCCTCTTTTGCTGGTGGTCTCTAGGCACTGAAGGGAAATGCTATCTTAAGAAAAACATTTATTCTCATTATATAAATATCAATGAATTGTCCTATAATCCATCTGGAAATCCCTCAGCAAACCACCCACCCTTGATCCCAGGTGGTCCCAAAATGCTGATGAATTCTGCTTAGGTTTCGAGCAATAGATAACTGGTTTTCAGCACAAATAAATCCTGCCACTCAAAAATTTGGGGGAGGTGGGGAAGATTGCTGGAATTTCTGTCTTATCTTTCCTCTGACAAAGAGAAATCCCAACTATTGTCATTGTTCTGGGGTAATACTTCTTTTTTTCTTTTCTTTTTTTTACTTTTTTTAAAGTTTTACAACCTTTGTATATACTTATATTTTTAGCTCCTAGTATTTTCTCACTTTAATGGAAAAACAAGTGGTGCCTGTTGGATGTCTCTGTGAGTTGAAGGTTAACATAGCCAAATCTTCTGTGTTAAGAACAAATTGTTTTTTAGTATTCCTGGAGCCGTGGGAATGATTGAAAAAGTCATTTGAAAGCCCAAATCAAATAATCTTTTCATTAAGAAACTGATTAAAACCTGTTGAAGTTCACATTAAATGGTTTGCTGAGTCATTTTTGTAAAGTATGGAAGTTATCAGCAGATGAGTAATTTCCAATGTTTAATTGCCTTTCCCCCTGTTTTTAACCTAACAATTTGAACTATTTGGACCTGTTTGAGAAGTAATGTGGATGAATCTATGGATTTATTTAGTGCTTACTGAAATAGTTAAAATTTTAGACAGTAGAAAGGAGATGAAGAGCACTGTACCTTTCAACTATTAGAATAGTTCAAACATTTTGCGTACTTTATTCTATGTATTAACGTTGATCCAATTAATGTTAAACATACCATTATTGGTCCTTTTTTTATGCTATGCTATTCAAAATTTGGTTATTTAGGGTTATAGATACAACTGAACAGAAAAAGAGTCTGTCCTGCCAGTGCACAGCAGAGCCAGACACTGGGCACTGAGAATTACAGTGGAAAAATTGGAGTCGCTTAATTGCTAGGACATGCAAGGAGAATGGGAAAGGTGTTGCTCAAATGCCTGAAGTCCCTCATGGCTTACAATTGGAGGGTTTTAAGGAGTTAAGAGGACCAGGTATGTACAAGTGCTTGTGGGGTAAGTTTCAATTTGAGAACCTTGGAATTGGTCATTTATACAAGGAGCTTCAGCACCACATCTTCCTGGACAACAGATACTTCACTTCTGAAAGGGATCCTGTGTTCAAGTTCCTGCCATGCCTTGATCCTTTGCTTCTGTGGGAAGCTATAAGACTGGAGGACAGGATGGCACATATGCAGTGCTGTCTCTGTAAATAAGGATTTTATTATCACCAATGTGCTTTAAATGAATAGGACCAGTTTTAAGCTGGTCAGTGTGATTTGTGTGCTGTTTCATAGAGCTTCCAGCCTTTATGGACAACTCAGTCATGAGTTTAAGATATTTAAATTGCCATTTCATCTTTCAAATAGCACGGAATTCTTGATGAAAAAAATTAAATCTCTCTCTCAAAAAAAAAACAACCGACAACCAAAATGCTTGCCTTTCCAACTTGGATTTATTTATTTTAATTTGAGTGAGAACTGCTTCATAGCCTTTGCCATTTGGTTTTCATTTTGCTGTCCCTTTCTTCCATAAATTATAATTTTGCTATAACTTCAGCTGTTGGAGTCTTATTAATAACTTAATGAAATAGTAGAGTTTTCCACAAAATATTTATGATGTTTAATAGTGCAGAATCCATTGAATAACAAATTGTCATGTTTCTGATTATATATATATTCTTTTTTTGATTAAGAATATAGACTTTTAAAGGGATATGTCTGTTTTTGAGGGAAGTTAAAAGGAAATAGTTTGTTCTGATAAGTTGGTTATATCTGAATGAGAGACTAAGGACAAAGGAACTTGTAGAAAGTTAGTGGAAAGTAATATTGAAAAAGGAATTTTATGTATAAACCCTAGAACCCAATAATGGGAATGTGTTTACCCCTAACCCAACAAGGACTACTAACTATATTAATTCAGATGGAAGCTGAAGTGGCTTTAAAATATGCCCTACTATAATGGCTGCTGAGGCAAAGGAAATTTACTTGTGAAACTCTTATTGTCCTCCTGGACTTTGGAAATTTTTAGATGGTAATTGTAATTTATACCATTATGTTCTTACAGCCTTGGCCTTGAATAAACCTTACAGTTACAGTTCCCAATTGCATAACTAGCAGGAATCAGATTAATGAATGCACTTGAGTGCTTCCAGTGGGAAGCAGATGGGTCATAATAAAAGTAATAATAACAACAACAACACTAGTAAATGGGAACCCATCTCATGGTCAGATTGTGAAAACTGAAGAGGTGTATGGTGTGCCCTCAAACTATTAGTAACATTATATTACAGGGGTTCCCAACCTCTGGGCCACAGACTGGTACCAGTTCATGGCCTGTTAGGAACTGGGCCACACAACAGGTGAGCTTGAATGTAATGAGCTTGAATCACCCTGAATCCATACCCCCACCATCCGCGGAAAGATCATCTTCCATGAAACTGGTCCCTGGTGCCAAAAATGTTGGGGACTGCTGTACTAGATGGGAAATATGGAAAAGGAAGGCAGACAGCAAAACCTGGATCTGACAGCTCATAGGTTAGAAATGATCCAGAATGCTTTTTTCTTTTTTTAAAAAGATTTTATTTATTTTTAGAGAGAGGGGAAGAGAAGGAGAAAGAGAGGGAGGGAAACATCAATGTGTGGTTGCCTCTCTCTCACCCTCTACTGGGGACCTGGCCCACAACCCAGGCATGTGCCCTGACGGGGAATCAAACCACTGACCCTTTGGTTTGCAGGCCCTCGCTCAATCCACTGAGCTATACCAGCCAGGGCAGTATGTTTTTTTTTTTTTCTTCTTAATGAAGGCCTGTAAGACCTGACAGCTCCCATTTACCTGCCTTTACCTTTTTTTTCCCTTTTCAGAAAAATTCAGATTTGACTTCCATCCAAGGTTATGGTTTTGTCCCATCCCCATTGGTCCACTGTTCAGCAAGACAAATGCTGACATGACACTAAGACTTCATAGGAATCAGCCTTCCTAGCACTGTGGGACCACATTATCCAAACAAAAGGTTGGTCATCAGTGCATCCATAAATGAAAAGGATTGATTTATGTCCAAAAGGGGAAACCATGGATGAAAAAGGGCCAACACTAAACCTGACAAGCTCAGGGGAGGCCTGCATGGTGGCGTTACAAACACAGAGACCTAAAGCAACCACATAGGATAGTGCATAAAACTTCCTAACTAAAAGCGAGTTGTGGCAGGTCATCATGTCCTAGGTCTATAGCTTCCTTGACAAAGGTCAATCTTTACCTTACGTGAACCTGTCTGTTGTCTTTTTCCATGTCAGAGTCATCCTCTTTTCCAGACCCCTCCAGGCACACCTACCCATACCAGAGCAAAAAACCGTAGAACCCATCATTTTATTTAGTTCCCCGAATACCATCTCTGTGCTGTAAATGTTAATTATTAACTATACTGTACCCACCAATGTAAAAGAAGTATGTGTCTATCTGTAACAGTGCAAACTGGGCTGTGGATACTTGACACCTTTATAACTGATCCAACAATTAGTGTTGAAGAAAACAGTTTTTTATTAAGAGGGTTCCAATCTTGAGGGGGAGGGCTGACAGCACTCCTGCTCTGAATCCTTCTCTCCCATGAGACCTAGAAATTCTCTTGCTCCTCAAAAGACTACAAGCTAAAACAATGCTCAGAAGTTCCCCAGTTACTTATCTGTTCTTAAGCCAGTCATGCAAACTGATCTCCAACCTCTCTGGAATATGCATTTGTGGGTTTCAGAGTCACCATCTTCTCACAGCAGCTCTCTTTCAGGACCTGGGGTATGAAGCTCCCAGTATTCATGGAACAGTCCAGGACTCATGTGCCATGCATTACTGGATCATGGTGTCCTGGAGGCTGGAGCCCAGGGAGGCACACATCCCATTGTGGAACTCTACCTCCAAGAGTGGGCTCCCATCCATGTGGAGTCTAAGCTCCTGGTGGGTCCTGCCTCTGCCTGGTGGGTCCCATGAGCCCTCCCATCCATGTGGGGAGCAGGACCAGAGGCCCAGAATGTCCAAATGCTAAAAGCTCAGCGTGACAGCTTCCACCAAACTCCAAAGCAACGTACCAAGAGAGTGACTTCTCTGTACCAAGTGCCTGTACCAAGAGAGCACCAGTGAGAGAGAGAGAGAGCCTTTCTGTGCTTTTGCTCTTAAAAGGCCTTTTCAAAATCCCATATGCACAGGAAACCAATGGGTATCCAACTTTTCCTACAGTGTTCAGTGTCTACCATTTTTGTCAGTTCCCCAGTATCTTTGACCCTCTTTAGCCAGGACAAAAGTTTCCCAACCCCTTATAGGTGCACATGCATCTGTTTGTCCAGGGTTGGGCATCTGGCCCCGAAGCTCACACAGGCACTGTATGAGCTTCCTGCCTCCCCCTACCAGTGTCCTGAGTGACTGCTTGCACGTTTTCTCACAGTCACATTGTTTTTGCTTATAGTTTGCCCCAGGCAGCAGCCTCCTTTAATAGCCACCCCCCTTCAGAAAAGCATAAGGCTGCTCTAATCTGCCTTTGTTGTGCAATGTGCCCTAAGCACTGTGCCTTCTGCTCTGTGGGTTCCTCCCAGCCTTGGAGGAGACATGGTATTTTTAATCTGCCACCTTGGCACCCTTCCTGCCCCCTGCCTCTGCAGGATTTGGAGATGGGTTTCCCTGGACCTGGGATCTCCTCAGTTTTCCAGGGACCTCTGCTCTGCTCCAACCTACCCCATTACATACCCATTTTACTTTTTATTCAATCCTAGAAATTTCTCCCCTTTGCTTTCTCCTGCCCCCTTAATCTACCACCAGTGGATTTCATGTAACGTTTTTGTCTCCTCCTTTGATTCTAATTGTTAGGTAGCCGAGGTGGCTAAGAAAGGACCAGCAGCCAAAAAGGTCCAATTTAGGGTTTTTATTCAAGGTGGGACACTGATCAGGTGGGTTGAGTCTAGCAGACTTCAGTGGCAAGGGAAAGGGTAGAAGGGTTTTTAAGGGTGTGTAGCAGATTCCAGGGGAGGGTGGGTTACCCTGCTGATCTGCCCAGGGTGTCCCTGAGTACAGGTATTTGCAAGACAATGTCCTCTGATTGCAGGTGGCTGATTCTGGGACAGAAAGTCCAGGAGATTTATGGGCCTTGTTTCTGGGAAAAGCTCGAGGGAGGGAGGAGGGGCAGTGTGGACTCAACTGGTTTCCAGCAGGATGCCGGCAGCTGTGCCTTAGTTTCTTCTGATTATGGGGAATCTCGTGGTCAGGTATTTAGCCAGTGACGCATACCTTCTTTGTTCCAGCATAGGAAGTGTCTTAGGTTCTCCATGTCCCAGTACATACTTTATTTTTTATTGTTGTCCAAAAACAGTTGTCTCCATTTTCACCCCACCACGCCCCCCACCCTCATTCCCATCCCCTCCTCCCACCCTCGAACCTACCCACTTTGGCTTTGTCCATATGTCCTTTATACATGTTCCTTGATGGCCCTTCCCCTATTTTCCCCTATTATCCTTCTTCCCTCTCATCTCTGGTTACTGTTTGTTCTTTATTTTAATGTCTCTGGTTGTATTTTGCTTGCTTGTTTGTTTTAATACTAATGAAAGAAGCTGCAAAATTGCCATTCTTTGGAGCATTTTCTCAATCCATGTAAGAGGGTACAGTCAGGGGGGCCCAAAAGGAGGATTTGTAATGGGGTCCAGAGCTCAGGGTGTCCAGGAAATATAAAAATATGGGATGTCCTCACCCCCAGAAGTCTGAACTGGGAGATGGGACACATGGAACAGGGCCATTGAGAGTTGTTTTGCAGGTAACCTCTAGAATGGTCAGTTAACATATCCATAACCTTTAACTGGTTTCACAGATACGTTAAATAGCTGTGGTATGCTATGAGCCAGGGAGATGGGAGTGACTTCCACCAAGGATCTAACTGGGAGGCAACTCCCCCTGATTACAGAGCCTGCGAAAGAGCTTGGAGATGATTGGCTCCACACCACAGGGCCACACCTGCCTAGACTTACTATGGCAGTCCAGTAAAGCTGGAAAACACAGGAATGCTGGCAATTGTAGCCAGGTGTGGGAGGAGTTGGAAATGGGGCTGTAGAGGAAGATTGGCACTAGGATTTAAACTCAGGCATGGTAGCCATGACAAGAATCACCAAACGGCTTTGGTGAGAAAGGGAGAACCACATGGCTTTGGCAGAGAAGAACCATGTGACTTTAGCAGAGAGGAACCATGCAGCTTGGGTCTCCCTTTGCCACGCAGCTTAGGAAGCTGGAAAGGAAGAGGTAGTCGCAATACAGAGCTCTCTCTTAGCAGTTTGGAAGAATGCAGGAGAGATGCTGCGGGAAGGAAAGGGGTGAAAGGATTCTTGCTGGTGGGCCATGAGAAGATGCCATATGGTTTTGGATGAAGAACTGGAGATCCCAGCGACACAGCTGATGGTGTCAGGAATCAAGGGAGGCCTACCATCTGAGCACGGATTACTGGAAAGAACTGGGGGTTACCTGAGCCACGGACTTCCATTTCTGTTCCTGAGATACAGTACCCTGGACCAGACAAAGGGGGGAGGTAAGAACTGTGTGTGTTTGTGGCTGTTTTAAGGGACTTTGGGATTTTAATGAAGCCATTAAGTCATTAGTCTTAAGTCTGTATAACTTTTGAATAAATAATTCCTCCCCTTTTCATCAATCTCGGACATGGAGAACTATAATTTCCTGGCGGCAGACAAGGTGAACTTAGTACAGGGGCACCCCAGGAGAAGGGGGGGCCCATTTGGTAACATTGTGCAACCTCTTCTCTGGTGGGTAATCAAGGAAAATCATGGGAGACCACATGCACAGTAGCTTTAAAGTAATACAACTACTTGCACATGCGCAATAAAAGCCCAAAACTAGCCAGGAAGGATCTGCTCTATGAGAATAGAATCCCTCCAGCCCATGAGGTCAATCTCTGCTTGGAGTTGGCCTACTCCCATGTTCTCTGCTATAAACTCTGGGTGTTCAGTTCAATTCTTTGTCCTGATCACCAAGAACCTGGTTACCTGTGCCCACCTGTGACACACTGTGATTTTGCTTTCCAGAAATTGTCATTATTTTGGATCAAATAACCCCTTATAACACTTAAAAAAAGAATATAGATTTCTGCTTTTTCAATATCCTTCAGAATTGGCCTTCTAGGGGCAGAACATTTTTCCTTCTATCCTTCTAAGTTCTTTTGGGTTGTTTAAGAATCAAATTGATATAAGACAGACTAACTAGAGTAAAACAAAAGCTTAATAATGTATACTTCCTATATACATGAGACAGAGCCAGGAAAACTGAGTAACTCCCCAAAATGACCCAAGCCATCACTTAAAACATTTTCAGCTAAAGACCAAAGAACATGTTGGGAGTGGGGAGTCAGTTATGGGAGGTAACCAAGAAAAGCAAAGTGAACAAGGATAATGTTGTTATGCAGATTTAAGTTTGCCTTCTCCATTTCATATTTTACTATTTAAGATTGAGATTTAAAATTTAAGATTGCTTTCTCCATTGATAAGTGTTTCTAGAGATTTAGAGTCATCCTCCTCTTCTTGGGACAGGGAGGCAGACACCCTTACAAATGGAGATTTCCCTTATAAATGTAATTATCTCTTACAAAATGGTGACTTCTACTCAGAGCTTTTTCTAGGTCTTTGGTTTTTAAAAGATAACCAGCTTAATATAATCCCTATGCGAAAGAGACATAATTTGGGGTCACAAATTCTACTTCCCTACAGTCCATAAATGACCTTTCAAACAACTTCCAAATAATATTAAACATATTACTCAAATGATGAGTCTCTGCCCTAATATTTTTTGAGCAAAGTTTGAGTTCCTTCAAGTTGAATTCAGATTAAGACTTTTTCTAAAATGAATCTTTTCAAGTTGAGTGGGCATTTTCAGACACACAGTGTTTTCAATTCTCAAGGGACTATAATGTGTAGAAATGGAAAAAAAAAAAAACAAGGCAAGACCAATGAAGCTATTTAGCAAATAAACCTGGAGTGGTAATGGAGCAAACATTATTACAAACAGAAGTGCTGACTGTGTAATTAATTTAAGAGAAATTTTAATTCACTTGCACTTACCTTTATCTACCAGATTATGTATCGATTTTAATAATGCTTAATTTTTTTTCATTCAAGGTTAATTAAGTTCCCCAAGACTAAGAGTTCTGAAACTAGAACGTGCATTTTTGCATTTGTTCCTGGTCCACAGTAAATTCCTTCCAAGGGGATTTTCTGTTCATTATGTGTCTCGGTGCATGGCCCAAGAATCCAAGGGTCAGCACTGCTGCTGAGAAGCAACTGGAAATGGCTGAAAAATGTGGCAGATAAAAAACTCCATGGTGGCTCTGCAAGTAGAAAATTAATGATTGGCAGGAATCAGTAGGAGCCTTTACTTTTAAGTACTCATTAGTTTAAGCAGTGAAGCTTGGTGTTATGCAAGTTATAGAGGGAAAAGGGAAACACCCCTCCCCATTATCTGTTTTGAACAGAATGTGCACATTTAATTCAAAGTAGTAAATGGTTCAAATACATCAAACCACCTATTTATCAATCTCCCATTTTCCTGATCATGGCTTTGCATTGGTATAAAGCCAACAATAGAGGAAATGCTTTATATGACCCCACTATAATGTTAAAATCCAGAGGGGTTGATGGATTGGTGAAAAACACAAAATGCATTCTCCTGTAGAAATAGTTCCACCAAAGTCATCTTTGTGTTTCTGTTTTCCTACTTAATCTATATAAGAACATCTGACCAAAATAGAGACTTAATAAAATTACTTTTGCCTGATTTTTTCTCTCTTGCTACCACTGCTCCTCATTATTGCTGAGGGCACTCACTGAATACAGAACAGGAGCTAAAAAGGTATTTCAAATTGTTGTAGATATCCCTAGTTTAACTATGACTGGAGTGTGGAGAGTGAGAAAGTTACATGGCAAGAGATGACAATTTGCAGACAGGAGTCAAGATGAGAATAAGGACTACCATGTGTGTAACTCAAAGAGTTTAAATTTCATCCTAAGGGCATAAGAAGTTACTGAGTTACTGAGAGATTTTTATCTAAAGCATGAAAAGATCTCATTTATATTTAAAAATCTCTGGCTGATTTGTGTGTGTGAACTACAAAAATGAGTTTGGCAGTGAAGAGGCTGACTGGGAGGCTATTGCCAGAGACATGATGGGTGGTTTGAATTAATGAAATGTCAGTGGGGTTGTAAGGTTGGTGAGAAGTGGATAGATTCGTGACATTCAGAGTGTTGGAGATAAGGAAACAGTAGAAATAAAAATTAGGATTGGCTCATTTTGACAACTAGGTAGATGGTGCTGTCATTCATTGTGTTGAAATACACCAGAGAAAAATTAGTTCTGAGGAAGATCAAGAATTTTGCCTTGGGCATGCTAGATTAGGGTGCTTGTGAAACAGATAAATGCAAATGTTGATAAGGCAACTGAATTAATAGGTCTGAATCACAGCAAAATGACCAGGGCTGGAGAAACATATTTGAGAGTCATCAGATCATGGATGGTAATTGACCAGAGGGAGCTTGTTTTCAGAGAACCAGAGTGCCTTGTATATTACTAATTTTTAAGAGATTTTTATTGACATAATATGAACTACACATATTAAAGTGTACAGTTTGATAAGTTGATATGTATACCTGTGGAACTGTAAAGCAGAATTTTCTACCCCAAAATGTTTTTTGTCATATTGATTATTTTAGGCTGGTTTTTGTTTAAAGCAGCAGACATGAGAGAAGCTCTGAAAACCAAATAGAAGTTACCTTTTTGTAAGAAACATGTGTATTTATAAATGGAATCTTCATTTGTAAGAGTATCTCCCTTTCTGTGCCAGGAAGAGAAGGGTGACTCTCTACAAACTCGTCAATAGAGTAGGTAGGCAGTTGACTTAAATGTGCATAACACTCTTACCCTTCTTCACTGTGCTTTTCCTGGTCACCTCTCATAACTGACTCCCCACCCCAACATCTTCTTTAGTCTTTAGCTGAAGATGGTATTTAAGGTGATGGCTTGGGCTATTTTGGGGAGTTACTCAGTTTTTCTGGGTCTCTCTCATGTATACAGGAGGTATACATGTTGTTAAACTTTTGTTTGTTTTACTCTTGTTAGTCTGTCTTATATTGGTTTGATTCTTAGACCAACCAGAAGAACCAAGAAGGATAGAGGAAAATTTGTTTCTCCCCAGCAGTTGGTGTAGTCATTAGGATTTAACTTTACTGGCTGGACACTAGTCACCTCTAGGAGGCCATTATAGCTGAGAGATCTTGGGCCTTCTGACAAATCCAGCTGAAGGTAAGAGTTCTTGCCACTTTACTCTCTTTGATCTCTGCCTGTAGACTCCAGTGAAAGCAAGAGTGGTGAGTTTTTTCTCCCTTTAACTTTAGATTAGTGGGAGAAAATATTTATGAAACTAGTTATTTCAGCATAGCATAGGTAAATGACTACTCACCATTTCTATTGATTGTTTTTCTCCCAGAGGTGGCACTGTTTTTGTTTCTGTTTGTTTTTTAGTTTGTCTTGTTCTACATCTTGAGAGCTTGGCTTTGTGACCAGTGAGACTATTCTGTTGGCCTCTCCCATTTGGAAGATACACTTACTGGGTGCACTTTGGTAGCAAGTTGAATAAACTGGGGTCTGAGACATGAAGTCACAAGCAGTACTCTGTTTAGCCATTGCTGTTCTCGGGAATTTGTCATAAGGTGTTCCAGTCCACAAGAGGCCTTTGATGTCTCAACCTTGATTACTTTGTTAATGCTGGAAAAGTGCCATTCCAGCAATGCTTTCCAAATGTTACAGATTAGTGGTTTGTGACTGGATGTGTGTCACATTTTTGTGAGAGACTGAAGAGACTATTTGCACTATACAATTCTTAACATCTATAGCAACAAAGGGCTTTAGCTTTCTTAGTCTGTCTTTGGGAGTGAACTTTCTGATCTTATGAGGGGTGCATTTTTTGGTACTCTCTTTGGGGACACCTCTTGCATTTATGCCTTAACCCATAAAAAGGCTTATTGGTTTGAATCGCTATTGAGAAGATTCTACTCATCAATTGCCAGACACTGGATCCTTTGAATTAGAATAACTTCTAAAATGAAAAGAATTGTAGAAAGCTTTCATTTTAAACAATTGTTTTATTGGTACCTATAGAAAGAAAAAGTTAAAAATGGGTAAAAAATATAACAGCTAGCCTTTATAGACTCCCTTGGAGATTCTTCTGTTTTCAGAAATAAAACTTAGGAAAAAATTGCAGTTCACATCCAACATAAGTTCTTCTTAAAATCCAGCTCTATCTCCTCAGAAAATTCTCTTAACTCTTCCATTTTTCCAGAAAATCTCTTAAACACCAGTTGCCTGTTTTAAATCCCCTTTCCCTACAAGATTTATAGAGAGCACTTCAGCCTAATCTCTAGGCTCAAAGTTACTTGTGTAAATGCTAAAAGCCAGGAAGTAAATTCTGCAAAACACCTGAAATCAGAAAAGTTGGCATTTGTGCGACCTGTTGCTACCAGAACCAGTAAGTAGAGACAAGGATTGAATCTTTATGGGCACTTTATTCAGATGCTGGCAATCCGAGTAGATGGTGGGTTATGTACCCTAAAATTTATCTTAACGTTTCATCTCAAGCCAACCTTTTTATTAAAGAGAAGAAAAGGGTAAGCAAGGAATTTAGGGGAAAAAGGTTAATCAGACAAGAGTTGCAGTCCAGCACCATTTTCCTAGTACTTCTTTATTTGCTGATCAATAAATCTTTTATCAGTTTCACTGATGGAGATTCCCTCCCTGGTAGCTTGCAAACCCCTGGGATACAAAGGTTGAATTGCTTGTCTACCTCCTAGAGTCACATGGTCATGCATTCCACTTCATGGAACAGCAGCATTGTACATGCTTTAATTACTTAAGCTTATCAACTGTAACTACAGCTAAAATATTTAATTCTTGAATTCCCCTATCATACCCAGAATGGAAAATAAGGCTTATTTTGGTAGGCTCTGTCAGCTTCAAGCCTTACTATGTAATGTCCTTTGTGGGTATATTTTTGAACCCCCCACCACGAAGAATTCGTGTCCCCTATATAGAAGAAAATCTTGTAAATTACAAAGTCCTTTTCCTCTGTTTTCAGAAGACCCTATCAATTAGAGAAGAACTGGAAAGATTAGTGGCTATTCACAACCCACTCACATCAACCTTGTTTGTCTGCAGTGAGGGGGTGGTGTTTTTTCTCACCCACGATTTTACTGTGGTTATCAGAAGAGCTGAAGACTTTCCTGGGGACCTCTCCAAAGTTAATTGGTCTAATGTTAAATTTGCACTCAGAAAGGAGAGCATCAGAAGGCCTTTGTTAAATGCTTTAGATAGACTTTTTTTTTTAAAGGCATACTGTATTCTAGGACTTAAAAATCTTTTTGTTTCCATCTTACTTGAAAATTTCCCTAATATAGAGAAGCAAGTGTAGTTGGATGGATGGGTTAACTCCTTGATAGTCAGGCTATAATCCAGTTTATTTGGGATACTAGAAACAATTCTCTTTGTCTTGCAAATCTTTGCAAAACCAGACTTGCAACTCTAGAAATGTTACCAAACAAACTGGAATTTGGTTGCTTGCTGCTGAACATAGGCATACACAAACATTTATGGGGAAGGAAAAAAGTCTTTATGAGAAAGTTGCCCGATGTGGGGGAGTTGGGGACTTCCCAGCTCCAGGCCAGCCTCTTCTACAAAACACAGAAAGACCCCAGCCAACCCCAGAGCCAGAGTCAGTGTCTAGACACCCTGCCCATTTTTATCTGTCCTTCTATGGCCCAGGATTGTTACTCCAGGGGCCCCCAACTCCTGGGCCATGGACCAGTAATGGTGCCAGTCCATGGACTGTTAGGAACCCAGCAGAAGGTAAGTGGCGGGTGAGCAAGCGAAGCTTCTTCTGTATTTACAGCCTCTCATCACTTGTATTACTACCTGAGCTTTGCCTCTTGTCAGCAGCAGCATTAGATTCTGATAGGAGCACAAATCGTACTGTGAGCTGGGCATATGAGGGATCTAGGTTGCACCCTCCTTATGAGAGTCTACTGCCTGATAATCTGAAGTGGAGCTGAGATGGTGATGCTAGTGCTGGGGAGCAGCTGCAAATACAGATTATCATTAACAGAGAGGTTTTTTTTAAAAAGATTTTTTAAATTCACTTTTAGACAGGGGAAGGGAGGAAAAGAGAAGGAGAGAAACAACAATGTGTGGTTGCCTCTCGTGCGCCGCCAACTGGGGACCTGGCCTGCAACCCAGGCATGTGCCCTGACTGGGAATGGAACTGGTGACCCTTTGGTTCACAGGCCAGCCAGGGCTAACAGAGGTTTGACTGCACAAAGACCATAATAAATCAACCGCTTGCAGACTCATACTAAAACCCTACCAGTGAGTGGCAAGTGACAATTAAGTTGCATCTGGTGGCAGCCTATAAAGACATTCCTCCCTCCTCCAGTCCATGGAATAATTGTTTTCCAGAAAACCAGTCCCTGATGCCAAAAAGGTTGGGAACCTCTGTGTTGTGCAAACAGGTCTGTAGCTTCAGGCTCTCCCTCCATGGAGTGCCCCTTGTAGAGCCAACAATGCCATTGTGTCACCACAGCTTTCCTCTTCTGGGGCGTGGAGCCACTGCCAGACCACTCTGCCAGTTGTACAGGAAGCTCCATCTGTGGGGCCCCAGCCTGAGACTGCTCTCACCCCTAGGGCTGGGGAGCACTTTGGACTATGCATCCATGCACTGGTCTCAGAGTGAGAGAAGGGGTGCCATCTGCAACTCCTGCAGTGCAGAGCCGCAGCATCCCAGAGGCCACTGCCAGCAAGGCACAGTCCAGTGTGGGACTTGCCCTTGGTGCAAGCCATCTCCCAACTGGGCAAACAAGGGGAAGAAGGGAAAAAGGAGTGAGCAGATCCCAGCACCTGCTGGGTCTCACAAGTGCACCAGTCCCCTGACCAGGCAAGTGAATGGAAGGAAAAGGGGGCGAATCTTTGCACACCCTCATTTAAAAGTCCAGGCCCCATACACAAAAATAAATTCAAGGTGGATAAAAGACTTAAATATAAACCTTGAAACAATTAAAGTCCTAGAGGAGAACATAGGCAGGAAAATCTCAGATTTTGCATGCAGAAACTTTTTTACTGACATGTCCCCTAGAGCAAGGGACATAAAGGAAAGAATAAACAAATGGGATCTCATCAAAATAAAAGGCTTCTGCATGGCTAAAGAAAACAGTATTAAAATCAAAAGAGAACCAACTGTTTGGGAAAACATTTTTGCCAGTGATACCTCAGACAAGTGTTTAATATCCAAAATATATAAAGAACTTACACGACTCCACTCTAAGAA
>CM052552.1:45586184-45622988 GCA_028533065.1 Trachops cirrhosus
GGGTGGGTGGGCTGGAATGGGATTAAAGGATGGAAACTGTACTGAATAATCTAAAATAAAAAAATTAAAAAAAAAAAGTCCCGGCCCCAAATCCCACGCGTGGTGGAAGCATCCAAATTTCCAGCTCATCTAGGTAGCGTACATCATGCTCTTCATCCTGTGGAGGGTTTCTGCCCATCCTGCTGCCATGATAACCTCAAGGGTACATGTGTGTTGTGACCTTTTCAGCCTGCACATACTCTGTGCAGGCCTCCTCCTGCTGTGTCAGGAGCTGTACTAGCTTGTTTACCCCTACCCGGGGTTATGGATATATGTCATGTGCAGCTGCAGTTTCAATTCCCTCACCTTCAGCACTTTCCAGCCCATTTGGGTTTCTTCCTCTCTGCCCAGTGATCTGGCCTGATCCCCTCATAACAAAGTGCACCTTTGTTTATCAGTCCTCAAACCTTGTGTATTCATCTCAAAATACTCATAACCATTCCACTCCTAGGTATTCATCCAAGAGAAATGAAAGCACATGACTACACAATGGCTTGCACAAGAATGTCACAGCATCTTTATAATAGTTTCAAACTGGAAACAAGAGGGAAAGGGAGAAGAGATATAACATTAAAATAAAAGTATGCCAAAAGATTAACAATTGGTGAATGTAGGTGGAAGGTATATGGGTATTCATTACATTATTATTTCATTTTTTCTATAATTTTGAATATTTTCAAAATAACCCTGGTTGGGTGGCTTAGTTGGTTGGAGTGTTGTCCTGTGCACCAAAAGGTTGCAGGTTCGATTCCCAGTCAAGGCACATACCTAGCTTTCAGGTTCGATCCCCAGTCAGAGTAAATATGATAGGCAACCAATCAATGTTTCTCTCTCACTTTGATGTTTCTCTGTGTCTCTGTCTGTCTGACTCAATCGCTCTCTGTCTTTCCCCCTACACACCCTTCCTTTCTCTAAAATCAATAAACATATCCTCAGGTGAGGATCATATATATATATATATATATATATATATAATATATATATAAAATATATATATATAAATGAAAGTTTTCAAAATAAAAAGTTGGAAAAAACTTGATTTAAGACTTTAAGAAACTTGTTGCAAGCTTTAAATCAAGATTTTGAATAAAAGATGCATATTTTGTCATATGCTGTCACTAGAAACATTGATAAGCTTTAGAGAGCAGGATCGGCTTTAGCGCAAGTGGTTACTTCATCATGGCAGACACTAGACAGCAAAGTGTTTTTGTACCTTTAATAAACAAGTTTTAAATGTAAAATCAGTGAGAGAAGATATGCATTATTCAGTACATTGATTGGAAAAATAGCTCTTCAGAAGTCTAGCCCACCCCAACATTAATTATAAGTAGATTAATATTCACTGTCAAAATTCAAACTATAAAAATTGAACATTTACTGACTAAGTATACTCTGGATGGAGAAGAATTTCTAAGTATTAAAGAAATAAAGGCAGCAGAAAAAGTTAATATATCTGATAATGAAATTAAAACTTTGGGACACCAAAGACAAAATTAGTAAATATTTTAAACAGATACAATAAATGATGGCTTACCAGATTTATCTTCAGTATATGTAAGAGGTATGTCAGATACATTTGATAAGAAATATTCTAAGACTAATAGAAAATAAGTAAAGAACACTGTCACAAAACAAATAAAATGATTGACAAACATAAAATTGTTTTAACTTTGAATATAATCAAAGAAATATAAATGAAATATAATGATAAAGTTCTATTTCCATTGTATGAATGTCATAAATTTTAAAAAGTTGTAATTCTCTTATTGATGAGGAAAATAGGGGTCACTACTTTCATTTCTGGTGAGAATGTAAATTGGTACAACCTTTCTGAAAAACAATTTGGTTACATCTATTTAGAGCCTTAAAATATCTATACTCTAGTAAGGCATCTTAAGGTAATGATCAGAGATGTAGAACAAGATTTATAAACTAAGATAATCTTTGTAACATTATGAAAAATAGTGAAGCTATGGACATAGCAGAACTGGCCCACAATTAGGGGTTGGGTAACTCCATTTCAGTATATACAAGGAAACAAAATGATGCAACCACTAAGAAGCACTGTGAAGCATTTTTAATGGCTTGAAGATGTAATATACCTTCCCCTCTCTGCTCTTGGGCCAAATAAGAGTGAATGTACTACTCCTCATCTTCAAGTATCCAAAGCCAGCCACATAAGTCCCCACCTCAACTATTCTTCCTGCATCACAGTTGTCAGACCCTTGAGATTACGGGCACCCTAACCATGCTACTCAAAGTGTGGTCTGTGGTCCAGCAGCATTTATTACCTGTGAGCTTCTAAGAATTTTTTAAGATTTTATTTATTTTTAGAGAGAGAGGAAGGGGAGGAGAAAGAGAGTGAGAGAAATATCAATGTGTGGTTGCCTCTCATATGCCCCCCACTGGGGACCTGGCCTGCAACCCAGGCATGTGCCCTGACTGGGAATCGAACCAGCAACCCTTTGGTTTGCAGCCCACGTTCAGTCCACTGAGCTAAACCAGCCAAGGCAGTTTGTAAGAACTTAGAATCCTGAATGAAATATGCATTTTAACAAAGTCCTCAAGTGGTTTGTGTGCACATTAGAATTTAAGGAGCACTGTCCTTGAGGAGGACACCTTCTCATTTCTCAGCATTTCATTTAAATAGGTGTTCTACAGACTGAAGAATATGCCAGTATTCTTGTGGTATACAACACAATTGTTAGTGCTTCTGATATATCCATTCATCATGCCACTGTTGTCAGGCACTGTTAAGTGGAAAACAAATGTGAAAAATGAAATCACTGCAAAGGTCTAAGAGTTTCAGGCCCAGGAGAAGAGATATCTTAAGACAAGTGATGAATTGGCAAAAGGATTGTATAACCAATGGCAGCTAAGAGGAAGAGATTATCTGAGAACAGAGTTGTTACAGAGGGATGAGCTTGTATCTGTGGCTGTAATGAATAAATGCCCCTGGTAGGGGCTAAGCCGTGGCCAGTCATTTCTGGATATAATAATGGCGAATGTGTGGTCTAAGACAGGGCTTCTGAAACTTTAAGGAATATCAGTGTCACCTGGAGAGTTTAAGACACAAAGTGCTTAGCATCTGACATTGTTTGTCATCCAGTAGATCTGGAACAAAATGTGAAAATGTGCATTTGTACCAAGTTGTCAGGTAATACTGACACTGCTGATTTGGAGAATTGCACCTTGATCACCACTAATTTAGAGGAAATAGCATGAGTCTTGGAGCCAGTTGTAGCTCTACCCTTATTACTTTAGGTGGCAAGTAACGTTTTTCAGGTTTCTCTTTGAGAAGTGGAGAATTGCAATACCCATCTTACAAGTGTTAGCAAAAGTAAAGGAAGTAAAGGTCTATGAAAGGACCTTAATATACTGACTGCCTGGTACATTTTAGTTAAACTAAGTTTAACTTAGTTTCTATTCCCTTTCCCAAGGTAATCCTACTTGAAAATGTTAGCTGCAACATCTTTGGGAGTAAAAGAACATTTGTTGTTTTGGTGTGAAAGTCACCTGGCAGTGGGTATAAGACCTTGGAGAATTTGGGATGAGTCTTCCAACCAATGGCACAAACTGGTTAGTGTCTTTTGTGTTGCTGTGTTGTTCATCTTTTAATCTGATGAGAATTCATATTGTCTGGCAGTTAGTCGAAACAAAAATCCCTAAATGTTTAAAGAGACCAGTGACATTCCAGTTACACTGCCTAAAGGAATGATTTGAGAAATGAAAATTAAAACTCATATTCTACCAGGAAAAGCAAAAAGTTTATTTTTAATTTGTTAGAACTGAAAATTCTAAGGTAAGTCCCTTAGACTTTTTATTTTTGAGAAAATCAAGCAAGACTATACATATGGAAGATTGTGAATATAGACCTTCCTCCTGTCTCTAATAGGGATCCTCTAATTTCATCACCACAAACAAAGTGATTTTGCAAGGGAACCTATTCATTCCCATCACAAATTATTTGGTGAGTGCTAGAATCCTTGAAACATTGAGGTGTTTTTATTCACTTCAATTTTAGTGTTCACACCAACAGGATCCATTAAGAAAAATAGGACCTTTCTATGTAATACCCAGATTGAAATAGAAAATTGATAGATTCTCCTTGTACCACCATTAGTTATTGACACTCTGTGGGAATTTTTTTATTAGAGTATAGATGACAGCTAATTAATCACATAGCAAACTTTTAAAGATTAAAACCCAGCACAGGCACAGCTCTGGCTGGTGTGGCTTAGTGGATTGAGTGCCAGCCAGCCTGCAAACTGAAAGGCTGCTGGTTCAATTACCCATCAGGGCACATGCCTGGGTTACAGGTCAGGTCCCCAGTGGGGAGCACACAAGAGGCAAATGATCAATGTATTTCTCACCCATCGATATTTCTCTCCCTCTCCTCTCTCCCTTCTTCTCTCTCCCCTTCTCCTCTCTCTAAAAATAACAAAAATAAAATCTTTTAAAAAAAGAAAGACACAGCACAGGTACATTTTGGTTGATGTGGAGGAAAGAAAGGATTGTTCTGAATCAGGAGTCATTGCCCCATTGATTTTGGGCCACTTAGGGATAATCCTTAGGACAGTAGGCATCTGAGGGAAGGACATCAAGCAAAAGAATGAAATAGGAAAGGGGACAAAGTTTTCCCACTCTGCAGTCTCACTTGAGGTTTCTAAACTAGACTTCAGGCCTGTTCTTGTTTGCTTACCTTCTCAATAGCTGAACTTTGAAAAAGAAAACATTTCACCTCCCAGATTATGTGTCTTTACTGGCTCCTCTGGTTGCCTTCTGAATCAAATTTAAATTGCCTACTTCAAGAGCAGCCAGCATCTCTTCACTTCAGTGGTGCATTATATAAATAACCATCATGGACAATTAGTGTCTCCTGTTTTCTTCTTTCTAAATAGTGTAGTTGAGTGATGTTTAGTATATTTCAGTGTTTCTCTCCCCAAATCATGTCAGGTAAATTATGTTTTCTTATGCCTTGCAAAGTTCATGCATATATCACTTCAACTGTGATTAAAAATGATAAGGAGATAAAAAAGTAAATGAACCAGCTACTCACTAACATTTTATGAGCATTAAGACTCTTGGGTCAAAAGATTTTCTTAAGAAAAAATTTCTATTTTGTTTTAGAGAAGACATCTTATTTTTCACATAGTGAATATTAAGTTACTATGTAACATTAAATGGGAATTTTTTGTTGTTTATTATTCTTGTCTTTCTTACCCACCCACATACACCAATGTTACATACATTTGTTGCTCTGAATCATTTTAAACTATCCATAAATCTGCTCTATCACAACCCCAATAGCAGAACAAGAAGTCTGTCTGCAAAGCAAGGGAGAGAATGCTCTCAACTTTTTGGGTTCCCAAGAAAATAATTTCTGAGGCTCAGAGCCTGAGGCAAAGACTGCCTGAGAAGGAGGGGGTTTCTAACAGCACTTGGGAGGGGCAGCACTTCACCTGAGTGCCAAGGCACACTTGCAGTGACCATACCCCTTCTGTTCCAGCCTGCCCTCTCTAAGACTTCCCATTTGGGCAATAGGATGATCTAATTCCATTATTTTCTCTTACATTCTATTATATTTCATAATCACCACTGTTCTAGAGAAAGCACATGGGCTCAAAATCTGTCCCAAAAATTATTTTAAAAGTTTGTGCCTACAGACACTCCCTCAGCTGTTTTGTCAACACCCAAAGCTACCCTGCAGCATCTTTCCCTAGTGCTCATGACTCTCTTGGTGCTGCCATTTCTAGTCACTATCTGCTCCTGGGCTCTCTAACTTCATTTGGTCACACAAACTTCTGTGTGTTGGGCCAAGACTGCTGCCCACTCAAATCTCAATAAATCACCTCATCTCAGTCCAAAGCTCTGTCTTCCAAAGATCCAGAGTAGAAGAAGTCAGATTTGGGCCCTTCTGTGCAGATGAGCAGATGTATGAAAGGCATGGCATTAACAGGATGGGTTGGACTTGTGGAACGGAAGGTGATAATGCTTCATCAAGAACTCTCAGCACTCACCATTCCCGTGTACTCTGTCTGACGTGATGACTTCCTACTTCAAGTACCTAGAGCTCTGCCTGAGCACTTTCTGGGTCCTCTGGAGTGAGCTAGTCTTGTATGTACAAGGGCACACTGGAGTGATGGGCTGTTACTAGCTCTAGAAGTAGCCTTTGACCAGTGACTGACAGAAATTGGTGAATAATACCTCACATCCCTCAGCCTTCAGGCAGGATAACTCTGAGGTGTTCTTTCTGCACTCCTCCAGAGGCTCCCAGTGAGATTAACCCCAGTTGTCCACAGCAGTAATCTCATTAACTCAGTTTGCATTGAATTTTTAAAAAATATATTTTATTGATTATGCTATTACAGTTGTCCCATTTCCCCCCTTTATTGCCCTCCACCCTGCACACTCCTCCCACCAGCATTCCCCCCATTAGTTCATGTCCATGGATCATACATATAAGTTCTTTGCTTCTCCATTTCCTCTTCTCCTTTTGGCACTCCTATGATTGGATGTTAGAATGTTTAAAGTTGTCCTGGATGTTCCTAAGCCTCCTGAGCCTCTTCCTGATTTTTTTGAATTCTTGTTTCTTCATTCTGTCCTGGTTGAATATTTATATATTCCTTCTGGTCCAAATTGTTGATTGAGTCCTGATTTCCTTCCCTTCAGTGTTGCTTCCCTGTATATTTTGCTTTATTTCACTTTGCATAGCCTTTTCTGTGAGCATCTTGCTTACCAGTGTTTTGAACTCTGAATCTGATAGGTTGGCTATCTCTTCATCACTTAGTTCTATTTTTGGAGCTTTGATCTGTTCTTTCATTTGGGTCATATTTCTTAGTCTCAGCACACCTGTTACATGGTAAGGGATGGAGCTATAGGTATTCGCCAGGACAGGCAACCCACGTGACTGAAATGTGGGGGAGGGGTTTGAAAGGGACCAATGCTGCTTGCTTGGCTCTTGGTAGGCTTTCAGTAACTTCCCGTTCTACCCACAGGCAAATTTGGCCCTTCTGGTGTTGATTCCCAGGTATCTGTGCCTGTGTGCTTGCCTTGTGGGTCTCTCCTATGAACTCTCCTGTGAAGCTGGAAGTTTCTCATGATGCCAAGAGGTTTTCTTTAAAGATTTTATTTATCTTTAGAGAAGGGAAGGGAAGGGAAGGGAAGGAGAAGGAGAGAGAAATGGAAGGAGAAAGAGGAGAGAAACATCAATGTGTGGTTGCCTCTTGTGCGCCCCTTCTGGGGACCTGGCCTGCAACCCAGGCATGTGTCCTGACTGGGAATCGAACTGTGACCCTTTGGTTTGCAGGACTGTGTTCAATCCACTGAGCTACACCAGCCAGGCCTACAGCGAGAGGTTCTGAGGCTTTATTTCCCGGTGCTGGAACCCGGGGTTGCACGGTCTATCATACTCTCCAGTTGTTCCTCCCGGTTTATCTGTGCATGAAAGTGGGACCACCGGTCTGCTAGCTGTCACCTTACCCACCTGGTCCTCCAGCCGCTGCCTTGCCGCGCATCCTCTCCACCCCAGCTTCCCCTCTCTACCCCTGCTACCCATCTGGAATGTTTCTTCTTTAACTTCTTGGTTGTTGCACTTCCATACAGTTTGATTTTCTGGCATTTGTGGTTGCTTTTAAAAAATTTGTTGTCCTTCTTTTGGTTGTGCAGTGAGTCAAAGTGTATATACCTACACATCAATCTTGGCCAGAAACCTGTATTCGTTTTATCTCTGTCCCTGTTTCACTGCTTCCTGTCATATTGCTTCGTGGCATATCCTTCAAATTTTTGTCTCAGTGATTGCTTCTGAGAGAACCCAATCAGAGAATGAGAACATGGGATATGTGAGGTTGTGGCAGCACATACCATCTAGGACAACATTGTGGAGGCCTAAAATGTCATGTTGAGGTAAGACTGTAATCTATGGTGACTTGATGCTGAGTACTTGATCAGACTTGTATACTAGAGGATCATTGCAGAAACAGAAGAATGGATTAGACCAGTGGTTGTCAAAGAATGGTCCCTGAACTATGAACATAAGCATCACCTAGAAACTTTTTAATAATGCAAATTCTTGCATTATTAAAATATAATATTATAATATCTATTATATTTGGGGTGTGGCCCAGAGACCTGTTTTAATAAGCCCTCCAGGTAAATATGATGCCTCTAAAATTTGACAATAACTAGGTTAGAAATTGAAGGGGAAGTTGGCAGCACAGAGACCTGTTATCACACCATAGTGAGAGCCCAGTTGCGAGACTGTAAAAACCTGAGCTATCACTTTTAATTCCTTTCTCCTCCTCCTTTTTCCCTTGAACTGTGTTCTGCATGCAGAGTGTGCTTAATAAATATTTTGGCTTGATGTCTTTCATCCCGTTATCAAGCAAATGGAGTAGTAATGAGAGGGGCAGGGATGGAGAGAGGTAAGATTAGTAACTCAGTTTATACAAGGTTCAGCCACACCACTACCCACATGACATAGTGAGCATTATCCCTTTTTCAGTTCCAGGGACAAAGTCTTCCCCTAAAGAAATTGAGGTATTGACCCAATCTGATGTCTTCTTCAGAAAACATCCATAGCTACTCACTCTTTGGAAATCAAAATCCCATGGTTTATGTGTATGGAGCCTGAGAAGTATTGTAAATCTGAGAATGAAATCCCCATAAATCAGGCAATAAAAGCTTTTTAACAGAAATTATTTTCTGAGAAAGGGAACACTGTGTATGGACAAGGGGGACAGATAGAGTCTGGGAAGGTGCATAGGAGGTCTCCTACTAAGTGGCCTAAAATCCCAAATTAGCATTAGTTTGAGACCTAATCCATATTATTATTATTTGCTTGAAAATCTTTTTTTTTTTATTTTCAGAACCCCATAATTATGCCCTGTAACCTTGTCTAATGGTAAGTCAGACCTTCAGTGTCTGCTTATTGGGCTGTGGGAACTCAAAGCCCCTTAATAGTCTTTTAGGCTGGGGTGGGTGATGGAGACATGGTTGGCAATGGCCCATTCCACTGGGGTACCAGCTCCCAGGACAACAAGGCCTTTGACTAAGACCTTCACTAATAAACTGGATGACATTCTTCAGGCCAAAAGAAGCAATTGGAAAGGTAGTTTTGTGGGTTGGCCTCCGAGCCAAAGTTGAAATTAGGCTGTAACAAGTCTGAAAGAAACCTGGCAGAGGAGGAAAAGGCTTTCTCTGTGCCAGGAACTGCATAAACCCACGACCAAGCAAACAGAACCAGTGTGCTGAGGAAATATTTCTGACTGGCAAAGCTGGTTCCACCATCTAGTAATTTACTGTAAGTGGTGACAACCAGTGTCCTGCTTGGTGGACTGTGGTCTGTTGAAGGAGAGCTTGCCTAGAATGATTGCTGTGTTATTTTTCTTTGACCTGGAAGAAAGTATGCCATTGTAAGAGGAACTAAAGAGGGAAATCTTTTGCGATTGCAAAACCTTAAAAGGGCATTCTATTGCTTTCTTAACCATGCAGATTGAGTTATTGCTTAAGCTATGTTGCATAAAATTAATGAAAATAGCCCTGGCTGGTGTGGCTCAGTGGATTGAATGCTGACCTATGAACCAAAGAGTCACTGGTTCGATTTGCAGTCAGGGCACATGCTTGGGTTTCAGGCCAGGTCCCCAGTAGGGGGTTTGGGAGAGGCAACCACACATTGATGTCTCTCTCCCTCTCTTTCTCTGTCCCTTCCCCACTCTCTAAAAATAAATAAATAGATCATTTAAAAAATTAATGAAACAAGGATGTACATGGACAAGAACTTACTATGCATATGGATATTTTTAAAAACAAAGTGAAATAATTAGCTTAAAGAACAGGCTACAGTTGGCTACACCAAGGGACTTTTCAAGTCAACCAGGTTTGCACTGTAGATTAAATACAAAGCTATCATAAAATGGGTAAGTATAAAACATTGTATCAGATAGAAAGACTAATGGGGCCAGTGTTGGCCCAGGATTGAACAGAACAAATCCACAAGGCCAACTTGGCCTCTTTAAAGCTCCTGTAGCAGAGAGGCTTCTGGTTGTGTCCATTTCTTTTCACTACATCCTTGTCTTTTGCCGCAATGGTTCTGGTTGCCAAAACAGCCAGCTGTGGAATGATCAATCTGGATACTGCGTCACCTCCTCAGTCCAGTCATTAAAAACTAAGTCGATTTTAACTATTTCAGTCAGTTTCGTGATTGGCATGAACAAATCTGGCAGCAATTGGCTTGATTGCTTAGTTATGAACCCATGGGTGGACAAAGAACCAGGTAAAGGGCCCTAGAGATTAGCTAGTCCAGATTCTTTTCCAGAAAGTAATACCCAAGTCACCTAGCTAGTATGTGGTAGAACTGGAATGAGATACCCAAGCCACAGTTTCCCACCTGTCTCTACCATCTGGTCAACCCACAGCACCTACTCTTACTCAGAAAAATAAAGCAAAGCTACTTTTTCAATTATGGGTTTTTTTTTCCCAACAGGAATTAATCCCCCAAAGACATACAGGGGTGGGCAAAAGTAGATTTAAAGTTGTACATAGGGGAAAAATAATGCAATAATAAGTAATACAAGAATAAACTCTGTTTCATGTACTCATAACTGTAAACCTACTCTTGCCCCACCCTGTATATTAATTAAGGTAGCATAAGAAAAATAGCAGCAATAACTATAAAAATGATGTAAGATAAATACTGTCATTCTTTGCAGGTTAATTTATTGTGATTTTAAAAGGGTTGTGAGAACTCACCTTGCTTCTGAGAAACATAGTGCATTTTTGCAATTCCCCTCAGTTACAAATTAATACAGGCCATTAGGGATGAAACTAATGGTGGATGAAGACTCTCTCATGGGGAATATGCAGCACCTGAGAAAATGAGCAGCTGTGGTGTATGGACCCCCAACCAGTCCTACAAATGACACAACTTGTCACAAACTAGTCCCCACAGAGGCATATTAATTTCTAATAAATAAATCCAGCCTTTTTTAAAATTTGCCTTTCACCATAAGCAAGTTCCCATATCACTCTACCCAGAAGAGTTCTGGTATTGGCATTAAGGAGCTGTGTAGGCTCATCTTAAGTCAATCTGTGTGAATGATCTATTGCTGACACTTAGCTTTTCCTTATTGAGAAATCTAAATTCACAGCTGAGATTATGTGGTAATGAGAAGAAAAACTAACATATTGGCAAGCTGGCTAGCCATTGTCAGCATATCCAAAAGATTCCCTTTCAGAAGTATAAGAAAGACTCAGAATCTTTCAAATTCCCAGTGCAACAAAGTGAAAATCTGAGGAGCTTTAGGAAAAAGAGGAATTAGATAAAACAATATATGTGAACTTCTTTCCCCCTCCCATACAATCATACAAGGTTGCCAGGAGATTCTTGAGAGAGCTTAACAACTCACTGGCGGAGGCGTGAGATAAAAGACAAACTTCATGCCCTTATAGATGTCTACTTAGAAATGTAGTCACTTTGAAATTGAAAAACCAAGGCCAACTCTTAGACGTACAATGGCCTGACAGACACATAAAAGCAAGGTGGTATATCTGAGGACTGAAGATGTGTACTGTTTTCTTATGGACTGAATCCATCTCTTGTCAAGCCATACCTGGGTGAGCTGCTGACTTCAAAGCTTTCTTCCCCCCCATGCTACCCCCGCCCCCAGCACGGTTTCATTCATTTTTAGTACTTTTGTTCAGGAGACTTAAATGTCTAGTCCTGCCCTTTCTCACCCAGGAAAATAAATATAGCCATTCTTTGTGTGAATAATAAAAGTAAAACCCACAACAAATTAATGCAGAAGGGTGAACATGTATCTGGTGTTATGGATTTTGATCTATTTCAGTGGCCCTTGGCTCCCAAACAACTGTGGCTGCCTGTGCAATGCACATGCATGCACACACACACACAGCTAAAGAGAAGTGCTTAGAGGTGAATGGGCCTTTAAAAACAATGCTGTGTGGTCCTGGATGGTGTGGCTTGGTGGATTGAGTACCGGCCTGAAAACCAAAGGGTTGCCAGTTCAATTCCTAGTCAGGGCACATGCCTGCGTTGTGGGCCAGGTCCCCAGTGGGGGCCACATGAGAGGCAACCACACACTGATGTTTCTCTCCCTCTTTTTCCCTCTCTCCCTAAAAAATAAATAAATAAAATCTTTAAAAATAAAAACAACAATGCGTAAAATTAAAATAAAAACAACAATGCTATGTGAGCTGTGATCTAGGCAGCTGTGGGTATCACATTACAACAGGTGATCATCTGCGCTGCCCAGAGTCTTTGAGCATGAAGGAAACTGCCATTTGGAATACTTTCCATTGAATGGAAAGTTAGTTTGATTTTTCTCACTTTATTTCAATAAGGGAGCAATGGTCTGGGTAATTAGCTCATGGTAAATCACAGTAATGGCCAATGTACTCCAGTTCAGTCCAATCCAGAGGCAAGGCACATGTAGGACAGAAGACGTACCATCGGTTTACTATAAATTAATTTTTTCTCTAAAGGTCAGTATCTCCCTAAAGGAGTCTCCCTCTGATTAGACCAACTGTGAACAGATTTCAAAAAAATGGGATCAGGATATAAGTAAATTAGCAAGTCACCATTTGTAACTCCAATAAACACAGGTAATTCAATATGGAGTATGGTTTTCTCTACATGTGAGAAAGAATGAGTAAGAAGGAATCAAATTCATTGCAGTTTTGTATTAGTCATGGAGGAAGTTGGCTATTATCTGAGCAATGGTTTAAATAGGAAACAATCTTGATTGATTATTGGTTTTCTTATATTAATTGAGAGGATATAATATATAAATATTTAGAGGAGGAAAAATAATTTTCTCTCCACCCTTCTAGATTCTTGGCTAAGACCCCCCTCCCACTTTAATAAAGAGCATATTAACAGAAGAAAAACAACAGAAGTTTAGTAACATGTGTATCTTCTGTATATATGGGAAAGACCCAGGAAAACTGAGTAAGTCTGAAATATTCCAACCCAACACCTTAAATACCATCTCCAGCTAAAGATAAAATATTTTGTATTCCATCTATGAGTGAACTCATATTTTTAACACTTTCCCATCTGGCTTATTTCAGTTAGCATAATACCCTCAAGGCCACCAATGTTGTCACAAATGGAAATATTCATCTTTTTATGGCTGAGTAGTATTCCATTATATATATGTACCACATCTCCTTTAGCTAATCACCCTCAATGGGCACTTATCTTGTTCCCATGTCTTGGCTATTGGTAAATTATGCTGCAAGAATAATAAACTAACAAAAAAAAAAAACCAGTAACAAACTCATAGATACGAACAACAGAATGGTGGTTACCAGAGTGGGAAATGGGTGGGGGGAGGTTGAAGTGGGTAAAGGAGGGCAAACATGGTAACAAAAGAAAACTCGACTGTAGGTGGGAGCATGCAGTAGAGTACGCAGATGTCTAATGGTAATCTTGTACACCTGAAAATTATATAATGTTATTAATAATATTATTAATCACTGTTACCCTAATAAATTTAATTTAAAAAAGACATTTAGAGGAAAGGCAGAGCCAGGCATGAAAGGTTATCAGACAAAGTACAGTAAGCAAAGATAAGTTTGTTAGGCAAATGTAAGGCTGTGCCTTCTCCATTGATAAGAGCTACAGATTTAGTCTTCCTCTTCCTGGTACAGAGAGGGAGACACACTCACAAATGGAGATTTCCCTTGTGAATGTAACTGTCCATTACAAAAGGGTAAATTCTACTTGGTTTTCAGAGCTTCTCCCAGGTCAAAAAAACTGTTTTCTTTTTTTAAATAACCAGCTCAAAATAAATTTTGGGACAGTAAATTTTGTTCCCCTTCAGAATTCAATATACCCATGGTATACCCTCAGAACAATGACTACTGCAATCTTACAGTTTTCTTCTCTGTATTTTCGGTGTCTTTTCCAGTACCAAGTACATAGATTTTGATAAATGGGTGTTGAGTGAATGAGCCCTTAAGTTGAAAGAGAGTTCAGAGATAATGCACCTAGTCTTCTGTTTCCTAATTTTAGAGTAGAGAGGAACAAGATGTGTATGTTTGGGGGGTGGTTTATTGACTCAGTAAAAGCCATTCAAGTGGTAGGGAACAAAACTGAGACCAGAACCAGTTTGGTTGTCTACCCAGTGTTCTTTCCACCACCTCATAATGTAACCACAGAATCAACTTAAAATAGTTCTATCCTGTTTCTAACAAGATACTGAGTTGCTTTTCCAAGACAACAGACCAAAACCACAAGTCATACAGTGGAAGCTTGAGGAAAAGACAGAATTTGAGTTCCAGCTGCACCCAGAGCTAAAGTCTTGCCCCACTGATGGAAACAATGTATCTGGACATTACTAGAACTTTAATACTGGATCCTTTTCAGAAGTAGAGAATTCACTGTCAAGGAAGATCTGGTGCTAAAGTCACTTATCATAAATGGCTGAGCTCCAAAGTCCTCCAATTAAAACTTGCCCATCAGCACTTCTGCATACCTGTTTCACCTAACCCCTTTGAAACCTACCCTGAACCCTGAATGGAGAGGCAGATTTGGACTTTCTCCCATTCATTTGCCAATAAACTCCTTGCTACATACTTGGTGCTTTAGTGATTGCTTTTAGTGTGAATCAAGCATATGAACTTGGGTTTGAGTACAATGTCTTAGCCAACAAGTTCTGTCATCCCTTTCAAACTTGCTTGCTCTAATAGTCCTGCCAAAATCTTGATTCTAGCACAGTGAAAGTGATTTTGGACTTCTGGCCTTCTGAACTGTATGTTATTTTAAGCCACAAAGTTTATGGCAATTTGTTTTAGCAGCCACGGGAAACTAATACATATGGGCTAACAATATGACATGAGTTAATACACATAGGTTATGCACACACACCCATGTATGCATATATAAATACATATATGTGTGTGTGTACACATGTGTGCTTATGTGTGTAAGCACAAGTGACATGTGTTATGTGTGTACAAATGTGACATGTAGAAAAACAGAACACATTTCAAGGTAAAAAAAACAAACTTGCTTGCTCTATTTAAATTGGTTAATCCTCTATTACTTACCTACTTCATGTCTTCTGTTTCCTTGCTATCTCAAATGTTATAGTTTGTACTTGTCACCATCAAGGCAGGATTCTAGCTTTCCTTAGATGAAAGATGTATACATATGTAGGAATATCTTCCATTTCAGACATTCTCTGTGAAATGGCTCAGACAGGCTAAGCATGCCTCATGACTTGCTACCTGCAAACCAAACACCACAGCTGTGTGTTTCTTTCTGACAGTTTATAATTCATACTCTGGGTTGGAACATACTTCTCATGCCAGTCAAGAAGTTGTGGAACCCATTAACAATGCTCAATAAATTAGGGAAGAGAAAGGCATACTGAAGCATAACCTCTACCCTTAAGAATCTTATAAGTTTATTGGTATGACAAGACTAGCACATATGAAACAATGCTAAGCTGTTCAGGAGAAAAGAGGAGAAAGAACCACTGTCTTTGGAACCCAGAAGTTTTACATATATTATCTCATTTATTCCTTACAAAAATGGAGACTTAGTAGTTATGTTTATCTTGATTATAAAGATGAGGAAATGGAGGCCCATAGAGATAAAGTAGCTTCCATAAATTCACCCAGCTAGTAAGTGCTAGAGCTGGAATTGAAATGCAGGCAGTCTCACTCTGGAATCTAGGCAAGCTTCACCACACCACAATGCCATCTGTAGCTTTGTAGCAAAAGCCACATGAGTCAGCACCCATCTGAGGGGAGGGAGGTTCCTGAGATTTAGAGTACTACATCCAGAGAAGTCTTCAGAGAACAGGTGAGACTCAAGTTAGTTTCCAATATGGATAAGCAGAGGAGAGAATACCAAGTGAAGACATAAAATAGGCAAAGGCAAAGATGAGGGGCACTCAGGAACTTTATAACGCAAAGTTGTGGGCACTTACTGAGCTCTTCTACTTAACATCTTACTTAATTCCTTCCATAGCTATTGAAATCATTTAAAGGCAAATTCTCAGTCTCCATATTAACTCATTAGCAGCATTAGACCCAGTGGATCACTTCCTCCTTCATCCTTCACTTCATCCTTCACCCAGTGGATCACTTCCTCCTTCACTCTTTTTGGCATCTGGAAGGAACACTTGGCTCCTTGAGTTTTCATGCTATCTCTGGTCTTCTCATTCCTCCTCATTTTCCTCACATATAATTTTGGGGTGCCCCAGGCCTCAGTTTGTGGACCTCTTCTCTTTTTTATCTAAGCCCAATCCTTTGATGATTTCATTTAATCTGAATAATTAATTCACTATTATAACTGTACAATCTAAATGGTTGAAATGTAAACATCACACATGCAACACACACCATAAAATTCCCAGAACTTCCAGAGCCTGCCAAGCTAGAGTAAGCTCACTTAGTCTACCTCTCCCACTGATTACAACCAAAAATCCTGAAAAAAAATACACAAACCAACTACCTGAGTACTCTTTAAAGTAAACAATAGTAGAGGGGTGGGGGGAAGAACCATCAGTACCAGTGAGATTTTTGTTTATTTTTTCCCTTTTGTATCTCCTGACTAGATGTGAGGGTGGCCTGGAGGCCTGAGTCACAGAACTTTGAAATGGGTGTAGACACCCAAAATTCCAATAGAAATCCCAGTTTCTGCCCAGGGGATTGGATAAAGGGAACCCTGAGGGCCAGCAAGTACAAGGGAATCTTCCTTTTTTTCTTTTTTCTCTCCTGGCTTTGTCTTGAGGTCAGCAGCAGTTGTAGATCTGCACTGATGTGATGACAATGTCGGTGGTGACGATGTCCATGGCAGTGCAGGCACGTGAACCTTGTCTCTGTGACTATTGGAACCAGAAAAAGAGATCCCTGTGTATAAAGAGTGTAGGAGGAATTGCCATTAATCTTTTTCTTGCTGCTTTACCCCGAGGGTGCCTCCAGTGTTGGAGAACTATATGATAGTGTGGTGGTAGTGTGTGTGTGGAGGCAGAGTCTGAGAAAAACCCATTTTTCTGCCCAAGGAATTGGGAAAAGGGGACCTTAGGAGCAAAAGAATGTGGAGAAAATCCCATAGAGAAAACAGCTGGAAAAGGGAATCCCTCTAATTTTGTGAATGAACTGACAGAGGTCCTGGGCCCACCCCCAAGCACAGATGCAAAACAGAAGCACAACTACAAAACAGCAGAGTAAAATCTCTAGAAACTGAGCTATGATACAAGCAATTACCAAGTTCCAACCACACTCCTGAGTATTACATATACTCAGACAATTCAAACAGTGGCATTGAATCCTGAAATGATATTTGAACCCTTGCCCACAGAAATGAGGACAAAACTTGTGGTCTTAACCTGTGCTGATTTCCTGCTAAAACAACAAAATCTATTGACATTCCACTGTCAAGATTTTAATAGGACTCAGTCTCATAACATAATGGTCAATATATTCAGCATGCAATCTAAATTGATTCAACATACAAAGAACCAGGAAAATCTGACCAATTTTCAACAAAAGGACAATAAACAGGTGCCAATACCTCAATGATCCAGATGTTAGAATTAGCAAAGACTTTAAAGCAACTATTATAACCATGTTCCATGAAGTAAGGATGAATGAACATTCTTTAAATGAATGGAAAGTTCAAAACTCTCAAAAGAAAAATAGAAACTGTAAGAATATTGAATTCAATGACTGAAAATATGATATCTGAAATTAAAAAAATCATTGGATGAGTTGAACAACACAGTGGAGGTGATAAAGAGTAAACTTGAAAATAGACAATTAGAAATTATTCAGCCCTGGCTGGTGTGGTTCAGTGGATTGAGTGCCAGTCTGTGAACCAAAGGGTCACAAGTTCAATTCCCAGTCAGGGCACATGCCTAGGTTGCAGGCCAGGTCCCCAGTAGGGGGCATGCAAGAGACAACCATACATTGATGTTTCTCTCCCTCTCTTTCTCCCTCCCTTCCCCTCTCTCTAAAAATAAATAAATGAAAATCTTAAAAAAGTTATTCATTCTGGAAACTGAGAAAAAAGAATTAAAATATAAAAGAAAGTAGAGATTGAAAAAAAGAACAGAGCTTCAACAAATGGTGCTGGGACAATTGTCCACCCAAAATACAAAAAAAGAAAAACTACCTTGACTATACTTCAAGCCTTATATAAAAATTAATGTAAAATGGTTCATAGACCTAAATGTAAAACATAAATCCATAAGATTCTTTTCTTATGGCTTCTTTTCAAAAAATTACGTATTTAGTTTTAGACAGAAGGGATGGAATGGAGAAGGGAGGGAGAGAAACATTGGTGTGCGAGAGATACATTGGTGATGTGCGAGTGATTATTGATCAGTTGCCTCTTGCATGCCCAGCTGGGTACCTGGCTCACAAACCAGGCATGTGCCCTGACTAGGAATCAAACCAGCAACTTTTGGGGTCACAGGCTGGCAGTAAATCCACTGAACCACACCAGCCAGGGCCCATAAGACTTTTAAAAGAAGATAAAGAATAATATCTCAGTGACTTTGAATTAGGCCATGAGTTCTCAGATACAAAATAAAAATCATGAACTATAGAAGAAAAAGAAATTGCCCTGGCTGGTGTGGCTCAGTGGATTGGGTGCCAGTCTGTGAAGCAAGGGGTTGCCAGTTTGATTCCCAGCTAGAGGCATGTGAGAGGCAACCACACATTGATGTTTCTTTGTCTCTCTTTCTCTCTTCCCCCTCTCTAAAAAATAAATAAAATCTTTTAAAGAAAAAATGATAAACTAGGACTTCATCAAAATTTAAAACTTTTGCTTGCCAAGAATACTTTTAAGAGAATAAATAGATAAACTACAGATTTGGAAAATATATTTTTAAATCATATATCTAACAAAGGACTTGTAAACAGGCTAGATAAACAATTTCCTATATTCAACAATATGGAAACAAGTAACCCAATTAAAAATAGGCAAGGTTTTAATGGATACCTCATCAAAGAAGATATTTGGATAGAAAATGAGCACATGAAAAACTACTCAACATCATTAGTCATTAGTGAAAGGCAAATGAAAGCCACAATGAGATGCTATTGCACAACTATTAGAATGGTTAAAAACAAATTAAAAAATAGTTTAAAATCTAGTATTGCTGGTGAAAATAAAATGATACGGCCACTTTGAAAAGCAGTTTGACAGTGTTTTATAAGGTTAAACATACACTTATTATATAACAATAATCTTACTCCTTGTTATATACTGAAGAAAACTGAAAATTTTTGTTCTCATGAACAAAAAAATGAATGTTTATACCAGATTTATCATAATTGCTAATAAGTAGAGACAACCCAGATGTCCTTCAGTGGGTCAGTGGGTGAACAAGCTATGGTACATCCATATAGTGGAATACTATTCAGCAATGAAAGGTAATAAACTATTGATAAACAACATGGATGAATCTCAAATGCATTATGCTAAGCCAAAGAAACCAGATTCACAGTACTACATACTGTATAATTTTATATGACATTCTGGAGAAGGCAAAACTCTAGAGTGAGAGAACAGATCAGTGGTTACCAAGGGCTGGGGATGAAGGGTGGGTTTGATTACAAAGGGGTGGCATAAGAGATTTTTTTTAACGATGATGGAACAGTTGTGTATTTTGATCGTGGTGGTGATTACATGACTATGTATTTTTCAAAACTCATAAAACTGTACAACCAAAAAGAATTTTGCTGTAAGTTAGAAAATAAATTTTAAAAAGTTCCCAAATGCTCATCTTCAGATAGAATATCTCCCCTTTAATCATATAACTACCTGATATCTGCATTTAGATAGTGCATCTTTCATAAGCATCTTAAACCTAATTTGTCCTAAACTAAACTCACCTTTTCTCCAAACCTGTCCCATCTATAGCCTTTGCCATCTCAGGTGGTGGCAGCTCTATTGTTCTAGTTGCTCAGGCCAAAACACTCAGAGCCATTCTTGACTTGCCTCTTTATCTTATAACCCACGTGCAATCTACCAGTTATCTCTATTTCTCAAGAACTTACTCAGAAACTCACTGCTTCCATTCTTATCAACCTCGTCTGACCATCATTGGTTTGCAGTGACATTCTCATTACACGCAGTTGTGCTGAGCAAGATGTGCCCCCCAGCTGCCTCTTTCCACTGCCCAGCTATGTGAAGTGTTAGCAGAGAGCCTTCAGCTGTTAACTCCTTCAGAGTCTGCTTCAGCTGCAGAGAGCTGCATCATTCCCTCCATTCGAAACACATAGGCTTCCTTGCTTTTTTGAAGCAGACAGGCAAAACACCTGCCTCAGATCCTTTGTACCTGCATTTCTGTTTAATCACTCCTCCCTTAGATATCCTCTGTATTAGTTTCTTAGGGCTGCCATGAAAAGACCAAAAAGCTTGGTGGCTTAAAACAAAAGAAATGGATTCTCTAATAGTTCTAGAGACCAGAAGTCTGAAACCCAGGGCCATGCTCCCTCTGAAGGCTCTAAGAATCTTTCCTTGCCTTTTCTAGCTTCTGGTCACTCCAGGCATTTCTTGGCTTGTGGTAGCATAACTCCAGTTTCTGCCTCCATCTTCACATGGCATTCTCCTCTGTGTTTGTCTTCTCATAGTCTCTCTAAAGACACCTGCCATTGGATTTAGCACCCACCGGGATAATACAGGATGATCTCACTTAAAGATCTTTAACTTAATCACATTTGCAAAGATGCAAATCCTTTTTTCAAATAAAGTCACATTCATAGGTTTATGGATTAGGACATGAGCATAACCTTTTGGGAGTCACTATTCAACCCACTATACCCTCTTAGCGCACTCCTTCCCTTCCTTAGAATCTTTCCCCAGAAGATACCGTTTATCAGAAGATACAACCTACATTCACCACCTCACTTAAAATGGAAACTTCCCTGCTCCCTTGTCCCTTTCTCTGCTCAATTTATCTCCATAACATATACCACCATCTGATATGCTATATATTTTCTGTATTTATTCTTTATTATTTCATTAATTTTGTCTCCCCCATTAGAATTGGCAGAGATATTTTGCCATTTGTGTTCACCATTATATCTCCATCCTCTAGAACAGTGTCTGGTGTAGTTGTGGTGTTAAATGAATAATTATCCCCATTTTATAAATGCTTAAACAGGCATAGAGAGGTCAAGTAATTTGCCTAAGTGTGGCATTCAAAGCAAGCTTTCCCACACCAATACCCATGATGCTAATGTGATGACAAATCACCTAGACCAAAACAATTCCCTGTGGTGGAAATGACCTGTGGAGACATCTATTGTCTTGGAGTTGAGGAAATGTTGAATTGACTTCTTATACTATCAGGAATACACAAAATACGTCCCTCATCTAAGAGTCTTCCTCCTGCTTTCAGTTTCTTTTCATAACACTCCCTGTTAAAAGAATTTTCTCTTGTAACCAGCTTAAATCTTTCATGCTACAGTGCAGGTTCCTTTCTTCTTCTGTCCTGAGTGGAAAGAAAGAGCAGCTGCTCTCCAGTCCCTTTGCATTTGGAGATTATTATCAAGTCACTGTGGGCATCACTGGTCCAGACAAAACACACCAGAAAAATTCCTTTAGCTTTTCCAGAAATCTCATTTTATTGTTTTCCTCCCTCTCCCTTCTCCCTTCCCTGCAATGGGTTTCTGATAAAATGCAGGATGAGATTTTTGACTTGTAGCATGCACTGCCCTTAGGTGATGTTCTATAAATAATGAATGGAACAGAACGACAGTTTTTAAAATGCATGTTTTGGCACAAATTCAATTAGTGGTGTTGGCACTTCACTAACCTAGCAAATAAATGCATTTTCCCTGGAAACCAATGCTGGGCTCCAGCTTTTAATGCCTATTTTCTTGGAGTCCTATTTGCAAACTGTGTTTTCATAAACAGCAGGGAATGCTCAGAGGGAGAAGAGAGAGGCAGATAACAGTCCCACTCAACTCAGTCAGGGAGACTGAGGTGGAAAGGGTCTATGCCCCTCCATGATAGACAGACAGCCTGGGGCTTCCCATACTGGGTCACATTGATTCATAGAACTCCAGAGGACAAAAGCATTTGCTCATTCCATCATGCAAGCCTCTCTGGAAAGCAAGGCCAGATAAAATCTGAGCCGATGTTTGGATGGATTTTATTCTGTGCTCTGTCAGCCAGATTTTCAGCCTGCAAAGTTTTGTGGCAATGTGTGTGTAGCCACATCTCAGGTTAGTTGATGGGAATTTCTATAATAAGGAAAACCAAAGCCAAATTCTCAACAATATAATTCTGTGAATTCCCATAGAATTATCTAAGTTGAGAATCTGGTCTATGTATACATGCATGTATATAACATTATTTTATGAGGTCAATCATAAAGATGATCATAAAAGCAGAGATGATTATAACAGTCTCTCCATTACATTGCTATATATTTTTGGAGGGGTTATAATCTTAGACCAAGATTCTATAGTGGAATAAGTGGGAAATTACATATATATGTTTGTGTAATATATATAGTGTATTTGTGTCTGTGTACTGTGTATATTTATATATACACCTATATGGTTATACTGGATTCCATACAATAAGGAAACTTCATGTTATTTAAATCCACTGGGTGCAGTTGCCACTTTGTTTTATTTTATTTTGTTTCCGTATTCCCAGGAAGTTTTGTTTTCCTCCATTTTGTTTGATTGAAGTATGGTGACCCCAATTTTGGGATAGTTCTAATCAAACCCAGACAGATGAGCTCTTTAAATTGTTCAGAAAGCACTTGAGAATTTCATTCAAGAAGTTTCAAACTTGAGAGCAATTTAGATTTGGCTGTCTGTGCCTCCCCCAGTGCAGGTGGCTTTTATCTTTATTACGAATTGTTCAATGAAACGTTTTGGTCATTTGAGTTTATTTTCAATGTAACATTTAAACCTGTAAAAAATAAATCCCATATGTGCAAGAGGGAATAATGGGAGAAAAGGAGACATGGAAACTTTTACCTTCTCCCTCTAACCATTGGTTCAGGGCCAGCATGGGCCTGCATTGGCAGAATATACCAGCCTTTTAATGAATGCCATTTCTTGTGCTGTGTAAAAAGTTGGTGGTCTTTGTCTGGTGGGTCTTTGTAGGTAACTGCCTACATCACTGGCCCGAGCCCAACAAGTCAATGCTGACTCCATGGCATAAAAGCTAAAGAGTGGTTGAACTTAGTGGAGAGTTATCTCCCATGCCCTTGGGTCAAGGCTGATTTGAGGCAATCTTGGACAGTTTTTGATGACTCTTCACTACCTCTTCTTTTCTGAATGTAGAGACTGGTTTTATTTTCAGGGATATTGGTGGTGTCCCTCCTGGTTTCCAGCTTCTTTCACATTTCAAAGACACTTAATTCAGCCAGTTACTGAGCACATTCTATATTCTTCAGGTCTCATGTTGGACTCTAATCTGAAAGAGGGAGCACCATGCCTTAAGGAGCTCACAGCTTGGCAGGGAGTGGGGAGGAGAAGGCCATCCCCAGCTCATGGTATCCTGGAGCTGAGCAGCAATGGGTGTACTGAACTATGGCTTAATAGGCAGGGAGAGACCCAGCATAAAGAATACAGCCAGGAAACAAGATTTTGAAAGATGAGGCATAGGTAGATATGCTTCACTTCCTTGCACAACCAAGAGAAGGATAACAACCAATTAAAAGAAAACCAACCAGAAGTGCCAGAAAACTGAGCTGTATGGAAGTACAACAACCAAAGAGTTAAAGACAAAATATTCATCCAGAGTGGTGGGATGGGCAGAAACAGGAAGCTGGGGTAGTGAGGATGCATGACAAGGTGGCAGCTGGTAGACCAGGTGGGAGAGGTGGCAACTGGAGGACTAGGATATCCCACATTCATATGTGGATAAGCCAGGAGGAACAACTGGGGAGTGAGACAGATCTCCCAACCCAGGGTTCCAATATGAGGAACTAAAGCCTCAAAAGCTCTGGCTATAAAAACCTGCGGGGGTTGTGGCAGCAGAAGAAACTCCCAGTCTCACAGGAGACTTTGTTGGAGGGGCCTGCAGAATCATAGAACATGCACAAGCCCACTACCTGGTAATCATAACCTGAAAGGGCACCATCTGCTTATGGGAAGTGAGGGAAGTGACTGAAAGAGAGTAAGAGCCAAGTAAGCGACATTGTTCCCTCTCTGACCCCTCCCACACAGACAACACCACAATGCAGTGAAGTGGGTTGCCCTGCCCTGGCAAATACCTAAGACTTTACCCCTTACAGCATAAAAGATGCACCAAAACAAAGAAATATGGCCCAAATAAAAGAACAGATCAAAACTCCAGAAGAAGAACTAAGCAATGAGGAGACAGACAACCTATCAGATGCAGAGTTCAAAAAACTGGTAATCAGGATGCTCACAGAAATGATTGAGCATGGTCACAAAATAGAGGAAAAGGTGAAGGCTATGCAAAGTGAAATAAAGGGAATGTACAGGGAACCAACAGTGAAGGAAAGGAAACCAGGACTCAAATCAACAATTTGGAGCAGAAGGAAGAAATAAACATTCAACTGGAACAGAATGAAGAAACACAAATCCAAAAAAATGAGGAGAGGCTTAGGAACCTCTGGAAGAACTTTAAACATTCAACATCCAAATCATAGGGGTTTCAGAAGGAGAAGAGGAAGAGCAAGATATTGAAAACTTATTTGAACAAATAATGAAGGAAATCTTCCCCCATCTGGTGAAGAAATGTATATGCAAGTCCAGGAAGCGCAGAGAGTCCCAGAGAAGTTGGATCCAAGGAGAAACACACATCATAATTAAGTTACCCAAGATTAAAGATAAGGACAGAATCTTAAAAGTAGCAAGAGAAAAGGAGACAGTTACCTACAAAGGAGTTCCCATAAGTCTGTCAGCTGATTTCTCAAAAGAAACCTTGCAGGCAAAAAGGGGCTGGAAAGAAGTATTCCAAGTCATGAAAGGTAAGGACCTACATCCAAGATTACTCTATGCAGCAAAGCTATCATTTAGAATGGAAGGGCAAATAAAGGGCCTTCCAGATAAGGTCAAATTAAAAGAGTTCACCATCACCAAACCCTTATTATACGAAATGTTAAAGGGACTCATCTAAGAAAAAGAAGAAGATCAAATAAAAAGAAAAGAAAAAGATCAAAACTATGAACAGTAAAATGACAAAAAACTCACAACTATCAAAAACTGAACCTAAAACAAAACAAAAACAAACTAAGCAAACAAATAGAACAGGAACAAAACCACAGAAATGGAGATCATATGGAGGGTTATTAGTGAGGAGGGTGAGGAGTGAGAATGAGAGAAAATGTACAGAAAATAAGAAGCATAAATGGTAGGTACAAAATAGATGGGGGGGGCGGTTAAGAAAAGTATAGGAAATGGAGAAGCCAAAGAACTTATATGTATGACCCATGGACATGAACTAAAGTGGGGGGATGTTGGAGAGAGTGGGGTGCCTGGAGGAGGGGAATAAAGGGGAGAAAAATATGGAACAACTCCAATAGCATAATCAATAAAATATACTTTAAAAATCTTGAAAGATGAGTAGGACATTGTCAGGAAGTGGGGTTGGGGGAGAATAATGCAGGAAACCCCATGTGCAAAACCACAAAATAGTCAAGTACACATATGGTTTTAGGAATCTCATCAGTGGGCTCCTTTTAGTAGTTATGGTATAGGCCAAACACATGACCTTGCCTATAAAGCTCTTCACTTGGCTGACCTCTCTAGGTGGAAGATTCTTTTATGTTTCCCTTCCTCTTACCTTCGCCCAAACATTCTTATCTCCATGGGGCAAAGACTTTTCACATTCTTGCTTGTTTGCATTTGCTACCTTAATCAGCTTTTTCCTGCTTAGTTTTTCTAACTCTGTTTCATCCTACTAAGTTTTTCCAGGATTCCCTCCTTGACTCCTTCTCCCTTCCCCAGAGGTGACATTCCTCACAGTATTTTCATGACTCTTTGTATACAGCTCCACAGTCTTATCACTGCTGAGCCCCTTGTGGCAGACACTGGGCATCTCAGCTCTGTGTCTAAAGCACTGCTCAGTTCTGGGAAGGAAAAACTTCTTCTCTAACCTCTTAAATTCAGTATTTGGGGTCCTGAAATTTAATCTGACAAAAGACAGCGAATCAAAAAGTTGCTGGTTTGATTCCCAGTCAGGGCATAGGCCTGGGTTGTGGGCCAGGTCCTCAGTTGGGGTGTGTGAGAGGCAACCGGTTGATCAATATATCTCTCGCACATCAATGTTTCTCTCCCACATCAATGTTTCTCTCCCTCTCTTTCTCCCTCTCTTTGCCTCTCTAAAATAAATAAAATCTTTTAAAAAAAGATTAGCAAGGGAGAAAAACAGATTAAATTAAGTACCTATGCTCATAGTTCACAAAGAATTGTCATTTAAGTTAGAATTTTTATATATCATCTTAATAGGAGATGGAGAAAGGCACAGGGAACTTCTGGGAGAACAAATGACTTCTAGGGACAAATGAGCACTTAGGAGAATAGATGGAGATATGATAGTTTTATGATAATATCTGTTTAAGTGCTTTCTTATTCAGATGCTGACTTGTGTTGACTTCTCTTCATTAATGAGTCAGTTGTCCCTGGTTTTGAAAATTCTGGGGAAGGTATTTATGATAGTTGAATTATTGAGGGGAGGCTTTGCTTTTAGGAAGTTAAGGGCCAGTTTAGAAAAAGTCTCTTCTTGCAGCTGTTGATTCTTAATGTCTGCAGCTCAAAATGATCCTTATGCCATTGTACATTTTTTGGACACCTTCACTAGCACATAGTAGATGCTCAAAAGATATTTGGTGAACAAATAAAGTATTAGAAACCTGCCCCTTTTCCAGTGTCTCTTGTCTCAGTAAAAGTCACCATCATTGGCTAGTTGCCCAAGCTGAAAACTTAGGAGTCAGCCTTGATTTCTCTCTTGTGCCACGTCCAATTCATTAGCTGTTCTTGTTGGCTCTGCCACCAAGATACATCATGAGTGTACCCCCTCCTCCATCTCCACTACCATCCCCTCATCTCAGGAACCATCATCTTTTGCTTGGACAACTGCAAGAGCCTCATAATGTATCTCTCTGGGCTTCCTTCCACACTTGACCCTTCCTTCCAGACTTGACACATGCATAATCAACCACCCATACAGAAGCCTATTTAAAGGGAAAATCTGCACATGTCTATCATAGCCCCAGATACTTCCAGAAAATAGCCTGTGACATAGCTCATATGGTGCTGTGATATTAGGATGTGCAGTCCCAGGAAACTGGAGAGAGGAACAAAGGAAGTGAAGAAGGGAAAAATAACAATCCAGTGGAGGTTAGTGGGCGCGCCACTCTTCAGTATCAAGTGAAACTGATTGCTTGAGTCGATGGACTGGCTTTCAAGAAGCCATATAGTCACTGCATCTCAAGACAGTCTGTCCAAGGGGAGGAAGGGGATAGAATCTACCAACTTCTGTCTCCTGTGGGTCAAAAGACATCAACTCCTTGCACTTCTAGGTTGTACATGTTTATACTCTGTGTGTGCCTCTTTGTCAGTGGAGAAAATCCTGGGGGAGGTGAGGGGCACATGGAGGAGGCATGAGGTACAACGATGTTGGATTGCGTCTATATAAAGTTGATCACAGCTCACATAAAGCTAGTCACCATTGTAGCTAGGACAGAAAAACTAGCCAAAGGCTCAGTCAACAAATGAGGCTGAGAAGATTTTAGGTGATGGCTGAGAGGCATCACATATAATGTCACTCCCCTTCATCTAACCCTCCAGTGGTTTCCTATTGATTTCATCCAATATGCCTGGCCTACAAAGCTCTTGCTTATTTCTCAACTTGTCTCCTCTATTTCAGCCACACTGACTTTCTTGCTGTTTCTTGAGTACACCAATTTTGTTTTCACCCTAGGGGCTTCACATTTACTGGTTTCCTTTTCTGCAAAGCTCCCCCTTTCTGCAAAACTCTCACATAGCTGTGGTCTGCTTGTCATGGAGGTCACACTCCAAAAGTCCTTTTCTCAGAGAGCCCTTCCATGATGACATAATGCACTCAGATCACTTGGTTTTATTTTCTCCATAGCACTTATATCCATCTGTAACTACCCTTATCATTCCTTTGTGTCTTGTCTTTCTACCATGACTAGAATGTAAATGTCATGCAGGTGTAGAGCTTGCTGGTAGAAGCTGCTGAATGCTGGGCTGAGGAGGAAAATGGACCTGTTCTTATCTCACCTCAGGACCAGGCCTCCTGAGGTTTCCAGGTGATGACTGGTGAACCAGATATGGTTATTGTAGACAAAACGAGAGAGGTAGAAGGGATTCATTACCCTGTCTATGATAGCACCTTATTTCCATTAATAATAGTAATTTCTGGATTTGGTTCCCCTTTCTCCCCATTTAAAATTCTTTGGAAATTTCCCATTCCTTCCAGGATAAATTCCTCAGCCACCTAGGTTTTGTAGGACTCTCCTCAATCTGAGAGCCAACAGCCTCGTCACTGAGCACATCTCCTTGCTTTCTTCCATATCTGTTTTCCCCCACCATCAGGTCTGATGAAAATAGATGAACTGGTTATACACAACACCATTCTAGAAGACACCATTGTTATCTTTGTGAGTGACATCCCCTTGAACTCAACATGCACAACCTGAACCAGGGAGCCTTACCTTATCCTCCTTAGCAGTTTTTCAAAACACTCTGCTTTCTCTTATCCCCAGGGCCCTCATATGTCCTGTTTGCTATACCTGGAAGGCAGAGTTCACTGTGTCTGCCTATCCAAATCTGATAATCTCCTTCAAGAAGCTTTTTCCTCTCTTCTGTGCCCTCACAGCATCCTGTGGTATTCTGATTACAATATTCACCCCATTCTGCTGTAACTGGGTCAGTTGGCCTCTGTCCTCCTCTAGCATAGTAGATTGTGGGAGGAATGTCTGCAACATTTGGCATATTCATACAATGGAATATTATTCAGCCTTAAAAGGGAGGAAATGGTGACACATGCTACAACATGAATGAAACTTGAGGACACTATGCTAACTGAAATAAGCCAGACACAAAAGGACAGATACTGTGTGATTCCACTATATGAGTTCCTACAGTAGTCAAGTTAATAGAAACAGAAAGTAGAATGGTGGTTGTTAGTGGCTGAGGGGAAGAGGAAAGGTGAATTAATGTTTATGTGGTACACAATTTCAGTTTTGCAAGATGAAAGATTTCTAGAGATCGGTTGCACAATAATGTGAATGTAAGTAATGCCACTGAACTGTACACTTAAAAATGATTAAGATAGCAAATTTTGTGTTGTGTGTATTTACCACAATTAATTTTTTTAATTTTCCTTTTTCTTAAAAAAGATTTTATTTATTTTTAGAGAGGGGAAGGGAGGGAGAAAGAGAGGTAGAGAAGCATCAATGTGTGGTTACCTCTTGCATGCCCCCTACTGTGGACCTGGCCCACAACCCAGTTGTGTGCCCTGACTGAGAGTCAAACTGGCAACCCTTTGGTTTATAGGCTGGCAATCAATTCACTGAGCCACACCAGCCAGGGCTCAATTAAAAAAAATTTTATGCTTACAACAATATATTGTATGACCATATGTTCTTGCCACTCTACCATCAAGTGTTGAAGTCTGTTTCTACACCCCCCACCCCCCTGCTGAACTTGGGAAGGCCATAGTGACTGCCTTGATAAAGGGAATGCAGATGTGCTTCTATGTGTTTTTCTGAGGCTGAGTGATAACAAGAATCACAGCTTCTCGCTGGCTTTCTTGGGAAAATGGCCTTGGGATCCTGGAGCTATGATTTAAGAAGTCCAGCTACCTGGAGGCCACCATGCTAGAGAAGCCACATAGAGAGGCCACATAGAGATAGGGAGATACCCTAGGAGCAGCAGCTGTCCCAACCTGCACTTGCCTGAGGGTCTTCAGCATCAACCTGCAGTTATGTGTGTGTGTGTGTTTGTGTGTGTGTATGTGTGTGTCTTGGATGGTTCTAGCTCCCAGCCTTCCTAGGATCCCAGCTAATGGGGAAAGCAGGAATGAATTGTCTCCTCTGAGCCCTACACGTTACAAATTTTTGAGCAGATTGATGTTTTTAGGTGACTAATTTGTCCTGGTGTTCCTGGGTCTCTTCTGGTTTTAGCACTGAAAGTCCTGCCTCCTAGGAATCCACTCAGTTCTTGGCCAACCAGGATGGTTAATGTTATAGACTGAGTTGTGTCCACTAAAATTCACATATTGAAATCCTAACTCCCAGGACCTCAGAATGTGACTATGTTGGGTGTTAGGGCAGTTAAAGAGGTGATTAATATAAAATGAGGTTATTAGGGAGGATCCTAATTCAATCTGACTATTGTTCTATAAAAAAGAGGAAATCAAGGAACAGACAGTGGACAAACTTAGGGGTGGCAATGTGAGGACACAGCAAGAAGACAGCCTTGTGCAAGCCAAGGAGAGAGTCTCAGAAGAAAACAATGCTGCCAACACCTTGATCTCAGACTTCTTTTTAGTCTACAGAATTGTGACAAAGTAAATTCATGTTGTATAAGCCACCTGATTTGTGGTATTTGTTATGGCAGCACTGGCAATGCAGTTGGTCACTGTTATAGACTAATTGTGTGTATGCCCTCCCTGCCCAATTCAAAATTTGAAGCCCTCATATCTAATGGGATGGTATTTGGAAGTGGGAACTTTGGGAGGTAATTAGGTTTAGATGAGGTCATGAGGGTGGGACCCTTATGATGGGATTAATTCTGTTATAAGAAGAGAAAGTGGGAGAGATCACTTTCTAGGCACACACAAAGGAGAAACCATGTGAAGACAGTGCATGCCAGGAAGAAGGCCCTCACCAGGAACCAAATCTACCAGCTCTTTGATCTTGGATTCTAGCCTTTAGAACTCAGAGAAATAAATTTCTGTTGTTTAAGTCCCCCAGTCTGTGGTATTTGGTAAGGCAGCCAGAGCACACTAAGATAGTCCTGGTTGTTCTTATACTGAAACCCTAAGTTTAGGGGCAGTTTCTAATGTAGCAGCCAGTAGCCAGGCCAACTTGATGATGGACCTCTTGAGGGCAGGAGTCACAGCTTTCATTACTATATTTCCAGTATTTTATTTCATACACAGTCTTTTTGTTTTCAGATGTCAGAATGATTGGTTCAACAACTGAATACATTAGCATGGGGGGCAGTAATTGTTCCAAATGGGCAATATCTTAAGTGAACTATATAACTGGACTTTAGGATGTCTGAATACATAAAACTATGTGACCAAATGATTGCCTTTAGCAGGATAACCTCATCCTTGTCCTCCTGTCAAGCATAGGCAATATGATTGCTTCTACCTCTGCAGTTACTCAGTGGCCCAAATGTAATTTCCAATCAGACCTTTTGCTTATTTCATATCCCACCCGGTAGGGACTATCGGAACATATAAAAATCATCCTGGCTTACATCTGCTTCCCCAATCTTCACTGGCTGGGATTTCAAACCATTATTTGCCTATAATGATGTTTCTCTTCTCTCAATAGTGTTCACATTTATTGAATTTGAAAGTCTTGGATCCTACTTGTTAAGGATGAACCTCCTGGGTTTATAATTCCTCACCCAGGTCTCAATTCCCAGTCATCAACAGCTGCTCAGCATACACTGTTTAGGTTACAGGTGTATTCCACTAGTAAAATAAACACCTGATTCATATATGTGTGGAATCCAAAATATTACCCAAATGTTGAGATAAATACAGTGGTATCATCTGTGGGAAAAATATTAGGTACTGTGATGGGCAGAGGCCCTTGACAGAGATGATGTGAAGCCCAGAGAGCTCTCTGCTGGGCTGGTGAATGCTAAAGGGCCACACCAGTGGATCCCACCCTTGAGCTGCAGCCTGACTTAGACATTACTGCAAGATTGTTGATTTAGGAATAAACAATCTATATTAAAATAAAAAAAAATCCCACAACTTTCTGCCTATTGCAGAACAGGACTCTGTGGTCTCAGAAGGTTGAGAGTAAAATTGCCTTGGTCCCAAGAGACAAGCCGTGGGACCAAGTCCCCTCACTTCTGTGCTCTCTGTTTCTAGCCTATGAAAGACTAGCCAAGCAAAGGGTGACAGTGACAGGAGGAGTGACAAGAACAAGAGGAGCTTTCTGAGACTTGCACACCTTCTGACTCAGCAGCATCATGTCAAGGCCCACAACTTTCCAACTTGGGAGTGAGGAGGAAGCAGCTGAGAAAGAGAAGGAAATTTTTAAGTTTTAAATATTTTATTAAAGTACAATAGACAAACAGAAAAGTACATAAATTATAAATATATAGCTCTATTAATTTTCTCACACTGAATGCACTCAAATGACCAATACCCAGATTACAAAACAAAGCATGACCTGCAGCCTCCCAGGAGCCCTCTCCTGCTCCCTACTCACTATCCTCATCCCCAAGGGTGACTTCTATTCTAACACATAACAGTATCAATAAGTTTTACCTGTTTGGGGAGTATATATGAATTCGGTCATTAATATATACCTTTGTTTTACTCAACATTATATCTGTGAAATTTATCAATATGGTGTGTAAATTTATAGACCATTTATTCTCATGACTAGTATTCCTTTGTGTGAAGACATTATAATTTATTTATTGATCCCACTGTTGATGGACATTTAGGTATTTCCTAGTTTTGACTATTCTGCAGTGCTTCTATGAATATTCTAGTATTTATCTTTTGGTATTAAACATTTCTGTTGGATGTAGAGCTTGGAGCAGACTGGTTGGATTAGAGGGTATGGGGCAATATGTTGTGGCTGTTCTAATTCATTCAGGAGACGTGTGGTTGAAAAAGTGAAAGTATAGATGTTTGTTATTTTGACCTGTTGCTATACCAGGGCTAGAAAATTCCAAGAGGAGAAGACGTAGTCTTTCCCTCTGTGCTTTACTTCTCAGTGCTTCCTCTTGCACACACCCCAACGTATGCACATGTGGCCTTTGCTCTCACAAGATGGGCTGCAAAGACAAGCCTTCTTGAGGTCTTTTGAGGAGTTGTCACAAACACCCCTTGCCTTCAAATATGTCCCCCATTGGCCTGATGTCAACGTCTGAATTTCCTTGGTAAGACATGATAAGTGAATGACAAATTGTTGTGGAAAAGGTAATTTCTAACAGAAAAGACCAAAGCAGTCCTTTCTGAGGTCAGGTGTTGTGAGCACAGGGGGACCATAGATATGGAGCCAATTAAGCCAGGTGGATGCAGGCTGAGGGTAATTACCAGGTCAGCACAACATTGGACATTTAATATACGTGGGGGTCCCTATCACAGCTCAAATTTCTGGACAAATCTGAGATTAACCATGGTACACACTGGAATTCTTTGGGATGATTTTAAAAATCCTGAAGTGCAGGTCACACCCAGACCAATAAAATCAGATACTCTTGGGGCAAGTCCCAGGCATCGGTACTTTCTCAAGCTCTGTTGGTGGTTTCAGTGTACAGCCAAGAGGTGGTTTTATTCCCCAGGGTAAGTTTTGATTCCCCAGGGGACATTTGGCAATGTCTGGAGACATTTTTGGTCATCACAACTGAGGGTATGTGCTACAGGCATTTAGATAGTAGAGGCCAGGGATGCTGTTGAACATCCTACAGTACTCAGGATAGTCCCCACAAGAAAGAGTTAGCTAGTTCCAGATGGTAACCATGACTAAGTTGAGAAACCCATTTTTAGGCATATTCTGATGAAGAGTGGGACCCTGCATGATCTTTTTAAAAGTCCAAGGCTTTCTACCATCACACTCCCTTGATTAGGATAACTGAACGATAAATTATAATTTTGAGCAAGGAAATTTCTTCTCTCTCCTGACTTCTGGAGACTGAAGCTTTCATCTCCTTTACCTCTTTGCCTCCTAGAAGAAGTAATGTGCATGAAAAGAATCAGGAGAAATGAAATGGAAAAGTTCACTCTCCTGGTTTGTCAATATCCAACCTGTGTCAGGGTCTTGGAATAAGAACTGGGTGACATGCCATTGTTCTCTTCCCTGAGTTGGGGCCAGGTCCCACAGTAAAAAATTAAGCATAATTAAAACAGATGTAGAAAATTAAGCATAATTCCCTTGAATTTAAGTCCCCTTAATATTAAATTTGAAAGTTGAAAAGTTTCTCTCACTGTATTGTAGAGTTCATTTGCAGCCTACTTTTGGACTTTTTGCGTGATTATATCCTAGATGGAGAGAGAGTGAAGAAAGTTTTCACACAGCATAATGAAATGCCTTGAAAATGATCTGGATCCTCCTGGACAGCTTGTTACCTCTACCCCAAAATTTTATAGCACATACCCTCTGAATCATTCACCTAATTGAGATGTCAACTTATAATAATATTTAAATGTGTCATATGCTTATATCTTACACCCCAAGGAAAATGCTTCTTAAGAGCAGAGATTCTACCTTTTATTTTTTGGATAACATCCTCCCTCCATATATATCCATAGCACCCATGTGTAGAAGAGTGCTGTGCATGTTTTAGGAGTTCAGGAAATGATTGTGGAAGAATAGAAAAGTGGGGAAAGGGTGGAAGAAAGAAAGGAAAGAAGGGAGAGAGGAAGGGAGGGAGGGAAGGAAGGAACAAAGGGAGGAAGGGGGACTTCCTCCTACATCAGTAGGCCCTAATATATCTGAATCATGTAACTATAGTGATGTAATGACATTTTACAAGGTGTCTGAACAACCAGGAAACACAGGACAGATTTATTACTGAGCAATATGTTAGCTATTTTTTCAAACATTTCTGGACTTTCTATACACCCTGGAGTATATTTATGTATTTATTTATAAAGATACTCTTTTCTCTGTGTTTCCAGACATTTTAGACATTCTGTAATATAGTTATTGTCATATAGTTAATATATAATAATTTTATTCAGATTATCTATTAATCCATTGCTTTAAATTTAACAGTATTTCACCTTAGATGGTATATGAAGTTTGAAGAAAAATGTAGCAAGCATATTATTTGAAATAGAAGTAAACATTCTTTAAATATACATTTATCCTGTAGAGATTTTTTTGACTTTTTGGATACTCTGTGTTAAAGAATTTTGGGGAAAAAAAATCCAATCCTTTATTTGAGTAATCAGTGCTGCCTTCAAGGTTCAGGTGGTGCTTGTTTGAAGACCATCTGCTGAAACAGAGCTTCCATGGATTCCTGCATTGGACCTATCTGGGGAGGCTTCTTAAAAGAGCAGGTTTCTCGGCGCTACACCAGATTGGCTGAAGCCAGCACTTACAATATTTTTCATTTTAAGCATGCTACCCTGGTGATTCTTGCTCACCCAAGAGTCATTATGGTAAAAGTAACAGATTTCATAAGTCCCCAATGACACTGCATGATATGTGCAGGTGCTTGGTGAGTAGTAAACTCAGTAAATCCTCTTGTAACTAAGGCCAACAAATAAAAACAGCAAAGTGTAGAGAATTGCTATGGGCACTGGCAACAACTGGCACACAGCCAGGAGCATCCTTTTGAGGTTGTTTTATGAGAAGGGGGAATTTGTAATTTGGTTCCTGGAGGAATTGCCTCATCATCATCATCATCACAACAGTAAAATAGATAGCAGCCATGACTAAGGGTTAAGTGGTGTACTAAGCATTTTACAAGTACATATATCTAATGCTCCCAATGACTCTAAATGATAGGTACAATTATTATCTCCATTTTACAGGTGAGAAGACTGAGGTACAGAAAACCAATTAGCTCACTGAAAATCACACAGCCAGAAATAAGCAGATCTGGGTTTTCACATTTAGGCAGGCCAGCCGCAAAACAAACAGATGTGATCACTGAGCCTTGCACCAGACAATGTGTGTTCTTCTGAGCTTAAGGACGAGCAGAATTTGGAAATAAAAAGACAATAATGGAGAGACTTACTAAGAGTGGTCCATTTATAAATGTGTGAAATAATTGAGTTCCTACTATATGCTAGGTACTGCCAGACTATATGCCAAGCACTATTTTAGACCTTGGGTATGTGGGAAGGAACAAAGCAATGTGTCTGTGACCTCAAGGAGCTCACAATCCTTAGGTTGGAAGGTGTGAGGTACATCACCACATGCATCCATGTGAACTTCCAGCTCTTGTTTATGCTGATCTGAGCAGGTATGAGACAGGGAGTCTGGCCTGGACAGGGAAGGCCAAGAGTTTAGACATGACCTGGAGGGATGTTTTGTTTGTGCTCCCTGATGTCTGAGGTTTCACCTGGGATGGCTTCAAGGCTAAGGCTGGAGTCATCTGGAGATTTCTTCACTCATCCAGCTGAAGCCTCCATTGGGATGCCTTGGACAGTGGATTCAGCAGTGTCTGTTAATTGAAGCCCCTACAGCGGGTCTCTGCATATGACTCAGGCTTGCAGAACAGGGCAGCTGAATTCTAAGAGGGAACATTCTGAGAGTAACCATTTTACAAGAACTAAGCAGAAGCTGCATGGCCTTTTTTTTTTTTGACCTGGAATCGGAAATTACCCACTTCTACTTCAACCTAATCAATTGGTCCAAACAGTCATCAGCCTCTCCAAACTCAAGGGGAGAGGAAATAGATGTCACTCCTTAATTAGTTGCATGTCATGCATGTTTGTAATTTAAAAGGGGAGTTTCTGAACTAAGGGGAATGCCTCTTTAACTCCGGACATTTCTTTGCTAGTGTTGATGGAAACAGGGTTTCTTTCTTTCTTTCTTTCTTTCTTCCTTCCTTCCTTCCTTCCTTCCTTCCTTCCTTCCTTCCTTCCTTCCTTCCTTC
>CM052552.1:45633497-45649341 GCA_028533065.1 Trachops cirrhosus
ATTCTCAAGATCCAACCATGTTGTTGCAAATGGCAGTATTTCATCTTTTCTTATGACTGAGTATTCCAGTGCACTAATATGCCACATATATGTACTACATCTTCTTTATCCAACCACCTATTGAAGGACACTTTGGTTGTTGCCATGTCTTGGCCACTGTGAATAATGCTGCATGAACATAAGGGTGCATATGTCTTTGCAAATAAATGTTTTCAATTTTGGAGGGTCGATACAGAGAAGAGGGGTTGCTAGGTCATATGGTAACTCTATTCTTAATTTTTTGAGGAACCACCAGACTGTTTTCCATAATGGCTGTACCAGTTTATATTCCCACCAGCAATGGGCGAGGGTTCCTTTTTCTCCAGAACCTCTCCGACCCTTCTTATTACTTGTCTTGTTGATAATAGCCTTTCCAACAGGTGTGAGGTGGCATCTCATTGCAGTTTTGATTTGCATTTCCCTAATAGCTAGTGAAGTCAAGCATCTTTGCATATATCTCTGTTGACCATTTGTATGTCTTCTTGGGAGAAATGTCTGTTCAGATCTGCTGGGAAATCTTTATTTTAAAGTGCCCCCTCTGCAGAGACATTTTTATTTAATTGTTGTTCAAATACAGTTTTCTATATTTTACTCCCATCCCAGACAACCCCCCAGCCCTCCCCGTCTCCCTCCCATTTCCACCCCCCTAGTTTTTGTCCATGTGTCCTTTATACTTGTTCCTGTAAACCCTTCCCCCTTTCCCCTGAAATTCCCTCCCCTCTCCCCTCTGGTCAGCTTGTTCTCTGTTTCAGTGCCTTTGGCTATATTTTGCTTGTTTGTTTGTTTTATTGTTTAGGTTCCTGTTAAAGGTGATAAGAACACTGAAACACCAATCCAAAAGAACCTATGCACCCCAATGTTCATAGCAGCACAATTTACAATAGCCAAGTGCTGGTGCCCATCAGCAAATGAATGGATAAAAAAACTGTGGTACATTTACACAATGGAATTCTATGCATGAGAAAGAAAGAAGGAGCTCCTACCCTTTGCCACAGCATGGATGGATTTGGAAAGCATTATGCTTAGCAAAATAAGCCAGGCAGTGAAAGACAAATACCAAATGCAGAGACATTTTTAGACCTGCAGAGCAGTCTATAGTTCCTTCTTTCTTTCTATCCAATCTTCTTTCCCTCCCTTCATAGGTGTAAAATCTGCATCAGAGTCTAAGCTTGTTCCCTCCTACTCTGGTTTCCTTTTCTTTTACTCATACACAAATTTCCCACAACAAATCTCTTACACCTTAGCGTCTTTTTCCTGAAGGACTCAAGTTGACATAGACTGCCTAAATCTTATATAAAGAACATGTTGATCTTAGTATGGAATCACCTGTAGAGCTGAGAATTTCCATTTGCTTTTTTCCCCTAGGTCAGTGAAAGTATATTAATATTAACATCCTTGAAAATCATGGGTCCTGGAACCCATTTTTTTTCCTATCTGCAATTGCTCTAAATTAATTCAATGGGGATCAATGGTTGTTTGGCTACTAGAAAAAGTTGGTTCAAGCTGGGAATCACAAAAATGATTCATATATTTCTTAAGATTTTTATTGTAACTGGAGATGCATAAATTTGCAATAATCCCCAAATACTTTGATAAAAGACCAAGGCTTTTTCTCCAGTATCACTCAACTTGCACAAACCACACTCTTCTATAATCTCTAGTTGTTTATTGAAAAGGAAGCACAAACTAAAAGATGTTTGTCATGCAATCAGAGTGAAGAATGCTTTTTAAATTTTTCTTAAAATTCTATACATATAAAAATCAACTTGCTTTAATTAAGAATTTACAAAGAAATCAATTTTGCAACTTCCTTTTCATGCTCATATTTAATCAATTTTTGATGTTTTTAGCCAACTCACAGAAATATAATATCCTGGCATAGTTAGAATGGGTAAGAACCATCACTGAATCTTGGTATGGATCAACTCTATGCATGGGACAGTGGTGGCCTGGAGGCAGAAACGACTCTATTTTACAGATGAAATGAAGGACATTGATTAACCTGGAGAGTCTCTTAATGAGTGGTTGATCAAGAAGACTTTTACTATGTGATGCTTTATTTAAAATGCTTTAAATTATTAATGATATTACTTTCTGTAGTTCCTTTGGCTCTCTGAACTGCCTTTGTCAGAGGATGGCAATAACTGATGCTGACTCTGGCAATGGAACATCCTTTCACAATACTGGTTCTTATACGTTTATGATTCTGTTGAGAATCTGTTGAGTTATAGGGCCTCTTATCAGAAAGATGTACCTACATACACACACACAAGCAAAGTGCATATGGGGCTTTTATCTGTGAATCTTATTTGAATATTCATTATTCATAAATCTCTTATGCTGTAGATTGAATATTTGTGTTCCCCCAAAATTCATATTTTGAAGTGTAATCCCCAATGTGATGGTACTTTGAGTTGGGGACTTTTGGAGGTGATTTGGTCATGAGGGTGGAGACCTCATGAAGGGGATTAGTGTCTTTATGAAGGAGTCCCCAGAGAGCTCTCTCTTACCCCTATGCTATGTGAGGACACAAATGGAAGGTGTTTTCTGCGTGGAAGCAGACCCTCAGCAGACACCAAATCTGTTAGAGCCTTGATCTTGGACTCCTTGGCTTCCAGAATTGTGGGTAATAAATGTCTGTTATTTATAAGCTACCCAGTTTATGGTATTTTGTTACAGCAGCCCAAACCAACTAAGATACCATGTTACATTATTAAAAATAAAATTTAAATTTATGAGTAAAATGTTTTAAAAATATATTTTATTCATTATGCTCTTACAGTTGTCCCATTTCCCCCCCTTTATTCCCCTCTGTCCTGCACTCCACTCCCACCTGATTTTCCCCCTCTTAGTTCATGTCTATGGGTAATACACATAACTTCTTTGGATTCTCCATTTTCCATACTGTTTTTAAACTCCTTGTGTCTATTTTGTACCTACAATTTATGCTTCTTATTCCCTGCACCTTTACCCCCATTCTTCCCCCTCTCTCTCCCCACTGATAACCCTCCATGTGATCTCCATTTCTGTGATTTTGTTCCTGTTCTAGTTGTTTGCTTAGTTTTTTATTGTTTTTGTTTTTTAGGTTCAGTTGTTGATAGTTGTGAGTTTGTTGTCATTTTACTGTTCATACTTTTTGATCTTCTTCCTTTCCTTACATAAGTTCCTTTAACATTTCATATAATAAGGGTTTGGTGATGATGAACTCCTTTAACTTGACCTTATCTGGGAAGCACTTTATCTGCCCTTCCATTCTAAATGACAGCTTTGCTGGATAGAGCCATCTTGGATGTAGGTCCTTGCCTTTCATGACTTTGAATACTTCTTTCCAGCCCCTTCTTGCCTGTAAGGTCTCTTTTGAGAAATCAGTTGACAGTCTCATGAGAACTCCTTTGTAGGTGACTGTCTCCTTATCTCTTGCTGCTTTTAAGAGTCTCTCCTTATCTTTAATCTTGGGTAACTTAATTATGATGTGCTTTGGTGTGTGCTTCCTTGAGTCCAACTTCTTGGGGACTCTCTGAGCCTTTGGACTCTCTGGAAGTCTATTTCCTTTGCCAGACTGAGGAAGTTCTCCTTCATTAATTTTTCAAATAAGTTTTCCATTTCTTGCTCTTTGTCTTCTCCTTCTGGCACCCCTATGATTCAGATGTCAGAATGTTTAAAGTTGTCCCAGAGGTTCCTAAGCCTCTCCTCATTTTTTTAAATTCTTGTTTCTTCATTCTGTTCCAGTTGAATATTTCTATCTTCCTTGTGATCCAAACCATTAACTTGAATCCCAATTTCCTTCCCATTACTGTTGGTTCATTGTGTATTTTTGTTTAATTGACTTTTCATAGACTTCACTTGTTCCTCTAATTTGCAACCATATTCTACCATTTCTGTGAGCATTCTGATTACCACTGTTTTTGAACTGTGCATCTAATAGTTTGGCTATCTCTTCATTGCTTAGTTGTATTTTTTCTGGAGCTTTGATCTGTTCTTTCATTTGGGCTGTACTTTTTGTTTCCGTGCACCTGTTACATAGTAAGGGGCAGAGCCTTAGGTATTCACCAGGGCTGGGCAAACCACATCACTGCATTGTAGCACTGTATGTGGGGTAGGGGTTCGAGAGGGAATGCTACTATCTGGGCTCTCAGTCAGCTTTCAGTCACTTCTGCTGCTACCCACAAGGAAATTGGGCCCTTCTGATGCTGATTCCTAGATGTGTGGTTTTGTGTACATTCTAGGACCCTGTGGGTCTCTCCAATGAACTCTCCTGTGAGGCTGAAAGTTTCTCCTGCTGTTTCAACCCTCACAGGTTTTTTCAGTTAGAGGTTTTCAGGCTTTATTTCAGGCTTTATTTCAGGCTTTATTCCAGGGTACTGGAACCCTGGGTTGTGCATTCTATCTCATTCTCCAGTTGTTCCTCCAGGTTTATCCGTATGCAAATATAGGACCACCTGCTCCTCCAGCCACCTCCTTGCCAGGTCTTCCAGCTGCAGCATTGTGTGAGTTCTCTTTGCCCTGGCTGCTGGTCTCCACTCCTCCTACTGGTCTGGATGAATGTTTCATCTTTAACTCCTTGTTTTAACTTCTTTAACACACCCACATGAAAACACACATTTGCTTAGATTCCTCAGAGGGTGGCAAGAGTCATGCTAGTATGATTCATCTTTCAGGAAGGAAGAGGGTAGTGCATTGTAAAGCCACAACCAAGGCCACAGAAAGAACTTGGTTCTGGAGCCCAGTAAAGGTCGAGGCCATCTGAGGGCAGAGCAGTAGCTGTCAGTTGAGTAAGACTCTGTCACTAAACTCAGGATGGGCACAGCCTGATGGCCCTTGGAGATTATTGAGGCCAACTCATTTTGTAACTCAGTTCCTAAGAGACCAAATATTACAGTATGGAGTTACAAAAAAAATCATACTCTCACATCTATCAACTCTAGGAAGACCAAGAGTTGCTTTCCTGGTCTTAATTAGCATGCAAGTGGTTGGCACCAAGTGTGTTTCTCCTTGTCTTGAGGACGAAAAACTTGAATGCATCATAGTTACTGCTGTTAAGTTTGTAATAAGAGGATGTGAATCCAGCCTTTCTACTCCTCTTCCCATGTTTTTGCTACCAAATCTGTCTGCTCCAAGCCTTGAGGATACTTTTGCAGTTTAGCTAAGTCTATTGAAATGATTTGAATATAAAACCTTTATCCATATAAACTCCCCTCTGATTCAGGGAGCACACTTTCCCTTTTCACTGAAGAATGAAGACTACATTTTCCTGACTGAGCTGAAACATTGATGACGTCTTGATGTCTCAGTAAGAACAGGGTGCAGCAGACTGGCAGGGACTGGAACAGAGTGAAGTAGACCAATAAGGAGCAGAGCAGAGCTGTGTAGTCAGAGAGGAGTCTGGCCCCAGGGCTATCCCACAGCCATGCTGTTTTCACAGCCGGGCTATGTCACTATTGAGCTGTTTTGCACCAAATCAAGTTTCCTTCTTCACCACTCCCCAAATTGGGGGACTGTTGTTGGTGTTCAATTGGCGTTAATGACCATCAGTTGACACCTTTCAAGGAGATTCTCATTCTGTCCCCACTGTTCTCACTGGTTCCTTTGTTTAGGAAAAGCTTTCAGGCCTCAGGCATAGCTTTGGAAATCACAAGTGACATTAATGCTTCTATTTCACAGATTTGATAAACTGATGTGAGCGAAGTTGGGTTCTATATCTTAAAAACTGCTATTAACTTTGTACGAATGTCAAGATCCCAAAGTCCAGTGGTTAAAATTTGCAGTTGAGTACAAAGCAGCTTAAGAGTGTTGGTTAGAATTTCCTCCTCTTTTTGCTATTTTTAGGGCATTGAGGGGTGACTCATCCATTTATAAACTAAGTTAAAATGAACTAGTAATTATGTACAAAGAAAGGTGATAATTGGTAGGAAGCTTGTTTCTCAAGTATCCATCTTTGAGCTAAATAATGACTTGATTTATGATTAGGGATGGAGGGAGGCCCAGGCGGAGAGGGAAAGGAGGTTTTTATTTGTGTTTTTGGCCATAGTGGAAGGGGAATAAATGTGGAGGTTGTGGTAGGCAAAAGAATGTTTCTCCCAAAGATGTCCTAATTTGTAAAATCTGTGAATATGTTAGGTTACACGGCAAAGGGAATTTAAAGTAGAAGATGGAAATAAGGTAGTTAATCAGCTGATCTTAAAATAGGGAAATTATTTTGAATTATCTGGTCAGGCCACTGTAATCACCCTTAAAAGAAGAAAAGGGAGGCAGAAGGGGAGAGTCAGGAGATTTGATTATGGAAGAGGTCAGAGTGATGCAATGCGAGGACTCCACCTGTTTGCTGGCTTTGAAGAATGATAAAAGGGCCATAAACCCAAGAATGCATGAGCCCAGTAGAAACTGAAAAAGGCAAGAGAATTTATCATTTCTAAAACCTGTGGAATGAATGCTGGACTGGTGAGACCCATGCTGAACTTCTAATCTATGGAAGTATAAGATAATAAATTTGTGTTGTTTTAAACCACTAAATTTGTAGTATGTTGTAGCAGCAAATAGAAAAGTAATGTAATAGTGAGGAAAGTAAAGATGAAGATGTTTCTGTTTTAGGTATGTTTCAGGCAGGCTGTTACCAGCATGAGAACTGAGGAAGATACATTAAGAGTTGAGTACACACAAGAGAAGGTGGCTGTGTGGCTGGAAAGCTGGAAGCAGAGACTCAGGAGGAGCTTGGAATGGGGAGCAAAACCTGGAGATTAAGGGATCCTAATTAGCAGTGACTTCAAATAACCTGCAGGGTAACTAAACTGAAATACGGAAAGCAGCAGATGCAATGAATCTTAGGTGCTGCTAATTCTCTCTTTTCTCTTACTTTGGTTAAGAATCAACGTATAGAATAGAAATAGCTCTGACCTTAATAACTGTTTCTACAGAGTTGCACAAGACAGAAAAAAGTACTTTTATAAGTGTAAAATACATTAATCAGCATAACTGTGGAGTACTAGTTATACAGCATGGAAACAATGGCTAGTTGTCTCCAATATTTGTTTTCCTCTTCTTCCACCCTAATAGATATTTTAGGCTGGCACAGGGCTACCCAGCTTCACTTGCTTAGAGGGGTAGCCATGTAACTCAGTTGTAGCCAATGACATGTGAACTGGAGTGATGTGTGGACACTTTCAAAAGGAAAAGTTGTATCTTCCACTCGTTTTTTTTTTTCTGTACACTGGCTGGAATGAGGATGTGGTGGTGAGATGTCTTGAATCTTGCAATGAGGGTAACACCCTTGAAATGGGGTACAGAAGGATCCTGGGCTTCTCAGAAAAGAGTTCCCTGTGTGCTTAGATTTTATGAGAGATAAATACAATTTTGAATTTTGTCTTATTACATTCACTATTATTATGTATCTCAGTTTCTGTGCCTTAAACAATACTGAATAATTCACCAGAGGATTTGGGTTGAAGTTCTTTCAAGTCAAAATAATTGTGATTTTCTCTGTTTTACCCAGAGGTAACTTGCGTTTTTATAGGCTCTGCTTTGACAATAGAGTTTCTGTCACTATTAGCTTTATATAGCTGTTTAATGAATTACCACAAATAGTGGCTTAAAGCAGCACACATATTACCTTATAGTGTTGTGGGTTAGAAGTCTGACCTGGGTCTCACTGGGCTAAAATAAAGATGTTGGAAAAGTTTCTGGGGGCTGTAGAGGAGAATCTGTTTCCTTGCCTTCCCAGCATCTACAGGTCACCTACTTTCTTTGGTTCATGGGACCATTCCTTTATCTTCAAAACTAGCAATGTCAAGCTAAATGCTTCTCATGCTGCCTTCTCATGCTTTCTTCTGCCTCCCTCTCCACTTTAAAGGACCCTTGTGATTACATTGAACTCATCTAGATAATCCAGGCTCATTTCCTTACCTCAAGGTCAACTAATTATCAACCTAAATTCCATTTGTAACTTTAATTCCTCTTTTCACTGTGACTCAAGATATTTATAGTTTCTGGGGATTAGGACATGGACATCTTTTGGAGACCATTTTTTTCTATCCACCTCAGTCATTTCTTTCCTTTTTCTTCAATGTTACCCTCCAAAAATTATGTTAGGTGTGCATATATGTATGTGTATATGTATATATCTGTTTGCTACCTCTGTACTGTGAGAAGACCTAGAAGCAGTTACACCCTAGTAGCAACTGAGCACATCTTGCACCTACATTTGGTTTCTATCTCCAAAAAAGAAATATAGACTCCTTAGGAAAATGAGTAATTCCAGGGTTGGAATTCCAGGGGCAGGAGAAGTACCAAATGAATCTGGAACATCTCATTATGCTGGAAATCCACAAACTGAAAGAACTATGGAGACTTGTCAAGAGGACGAAAAAGCCACCTTGAAAGGGCTATCAATGGCTAATCTGAGACATTTGAATTTAAGATAAGCAATGATAATAACAGATTATAACTTAGTAAATAAAAAAAAGAATCCATGTGTCCAAGTATCTAGGAAAATTTTCCTATTTTTCGTTACTCTTACAATGAATATTTTTGACACCAGATTTGTGAGGTTTTCCCCACATTAATAAATTCTCTGACACCAGCTGAGTGTTCTAAAATTCAATTCAATTTTGACCCTAATCAGAGTTACTACAGACCCCACAGGTTAATGGCTCATTTCCACAAGACTGACCCCCTACTTCAGATGCCGGATACAAGTAGTAGATCTGAGGTTGCTCACAACTTCTGTCCAACTTTGTTGCAAATTTCAGGTTGCTATGACCCTCTCCTCAGGTTCAATGATTTACTACAGTGGCTCACAGAATCCAGGAAAACTGTGTACTTATTATTGTCAATTTATTACAAGGAATATATTAAAGGATGCAAAGAACAGACAGATGAAGACATACATAGGTCTGGAACAGTCTCAAGAGCAGGAACTTCTGTCCCTGTGGAGTTGTGGTGTAGCACCATCCCAGGACATTGGTGTTTTCACCAATCTGGAAGCTTTTCAAACTCTGTACTTTGGGGATTTTTATGGAGATCTTATCAAATAGGCACGATTGATCATTAACTCAGTCTTCATCCTTTTTCCTCTTCTTGAATACAGGGTGGGCTAGAAATTCCAAGCTTCTAATCATGCCTTGGTCTTTCTGGTGATCAACCCCGATCCTAAAACTATTCAGGTGCCCACCAAGAGCCTTATTAGAACAAAAGACACTTCTATCACCCAGAAAAATTCCAGCAGATTTAGAAGTTGTGTCAGAAGCCAGAGTCAGAGACCAAATATTAGGGAGAAAAAAGAGATTCCTGGTGCTATTATCACTTAGGAAATTATAAGGGTTTTAGGAGCTCTATGCCAGGAACCAGAGGCAAAGACCAATATATATTCTTTTATATTATTTCACACCATGGTAATATAATATAGAAATAAACACAGGAGATGAGAAAGCTCTTCTTTACAATAAAAAAGTTACAAGTAAAATTTTAATGAATAACAAAAATAAAAAATCACCATTTAGCATCATCATGATGGTAAATGAGTTAGGCAAGGATCATCGATGGATGACTATAACCAATCAGAGATTTCCCATCCCAGCTGACCACAGAGGCACACCCCATCTCGCTCCATACATAAACAAAGTAGCATGTGTGAACTATTATTGTTTAAAAAATAGCATCCAGGATTAATTGCTCTTTCTAGCTTTGTGCAAGTGCCTGTGATAACATAATTAACACTCTCTTGGACTATCAAGAATCTTTCTTACTGAAGCCCCTCAGTGGCTAGTCAAGAGTTTGGCATCCCAATGACCTGGGACATAGGAGGTGCTCAGGGAATTTGTGCTATTGTACATGTCAGTGGTGTCAGAATATGTCTATTCTCATTTGTATTTCAAAGGAAATATCATTTCTCAATTTTTCTCTTTGTTTCCAAAATCATTATTTTATCTTTGTATTCCAAATGGAAGCATGAATTCAGACTCACTCACCTGCCTTTGTCATATTTCTTCTTATAATGTCATTGTTAGCCCTCAGTCATCCTTGGTGTAAAATCTATGACCAAGAGAGGCCAGAAACTTAAAAACATAACTTTGTTAAAAAATTTATATAAAGTAATCCAATAAAAATATTTCTAGCACTTGAAAACAATTCCTTTCAAAAGAGCAATAATTTCTTGAATCAGCAAATATTGTACTATTTACAATGCTCCCTCTTTCATAATTTTGGACATTTGAAAAGAATGTGCAAAACTTACTGGAAAGAACATTCTAATTGTGATCGTGATAATGTTGCAATTGTGGCCCTTAATAAACAACACCTTCCTGTTTTCTTGCCCTGTGTAGTCCCTTTCACATTGACCCTGGTTTGCTTTGGCTAATGGGTAATTGTCAAGCTCTACACAGATTGAGGCTTAATAAACCTTTGCATTTTGAGGCTTTTCTGCTTGGAAAGCTTACCCTAAGAGCCAAATGACCACCTTGTAGGAAGTCTGACTATCCTGAGATCACTATATTGTCAGGAAGTTGAAGTTAGTCATGAGAAGCAGCCAAAGTACTCAGGCTGTGCTAAACATTATAATGCCCCCCTTAAGATGTTCATGTCCTAATCCTTGGAATCTAGGAATATGATGTTACATGTAATGTTACATGTATGTATGTTTCATATTAATTTTATGCAGCATTTCTGCTCTTCTGGTAAGAATAAAATATATATCCATGTAACAAGGTGCAAAATATGAAGAGAATAATATTGGTGGTTTGGTGATTTCACATATGAGTGAAATACTTATATGTGTATTAAAACTATTATTGGACAATATAAAGATAAGTGGTAAAACTCATATTTATAATTTAAAATTTTAATATTAAAAATTTAATTGTTCAATTATAGTTGACTCCATTTTTCCCCTATTGCTCTTCCCTGCCCTGCCCACCCCTGCTCTCCCACATGCAATCTTTCCCCTCTATTGTCCTTGTCCATGGATCCTGTATACATGTTCCTCGACTAGACCCTTCTCCTTCTTTCCCCCATTATCTCCCTCCTCCCTGTCCTCTGGTCACTGTCAGTTGGTTCTTTATTTCTACGTCTCTGGTTGTATTTTGCTCCCTTGTTCATTCTGTTGATTAAGTTCCACTTATAGGTGAGATCATATGGTATTTGCCTTTCACTGCATGGCTTATTTCACTTAGCATAATACTCTCTAGTTCCATCCATGCTGTCATGAAGGGCAGAAGTTCCCTCATTCTTTCTGCTGCATCGTATTCCACTGTGCAAATGTACCACAGTTTTTTGATCCACTCATTTATGGATGGGCATTTAAGCTGTTTCCAGCACTTGGCTATTGTAAATAATGCTGCTATGAACATTGGGGTGCATAGATACTTTTCAATTGGTGTTTCAGGATTCTTAGGGTATAATCCCAGCAGTGGGATTGCTGGGTCAAAAGGCAGTTCCATTTTTAGTTTTCTGAGGAAATTCCATACTGTTTTCCACAGAGGCTGCACCAGTCTGCATTCCCACCAACAGTGTACTAGGATTCTCTTTTCTCCACATCCTCACCAGCACTTGTTGTTTGTTGATTTGTTTATGATGGCCATTCTGACTGGTGTGAAGTGGTATCTCATTTGTGGTTTTAATTTGCATATCTCTGATGGCTGGTGTTGTTGAGCATCATTTCATATGTCTCTGGGCCCTCTGTATGTCCTTGGAGAAGCATCTGTTGAGGTCCTTTGCCCATTTTTTAATTGGATTGTTTGTTCTCCTAAATATTAATTTTTAATGACAGGTCTTTTTTATTTTGAGTCATACACAATTACATGATCTATCTTCAGTTAAAAACAAAAACATTTGGGAAGGATTTATTATAAAAATACAGAGGAGTCTCAGAAACCAGGAAATGAAGGCAGAATACTGGAAGGCCATAACATAGGACCTGAAAAGCCATCAGAAGCACAGCAAGTTTCTCTGTTCCTCCAGGGCCACATGCCCGCTTAAACCTACTTTATTCTATTTATCTGCTTCTCTCTCTCATGACTTTCTCTGCTTCTTTAGTCATTCATGGTCAGACAGGATATTCCCAGCCCAACCTTTCCTTTGTTTGCAATCTTAGCTCCCAGTACACTGATCAGTACCTCTGAGGCTCAATTCTAAATTCCTTCAAGAGAGAAAGTGGTCCAGGTGTGTCAGTTATGCAGCTCTTGATTCAATCAGCACTGACCAGGAAGGCAGGAATAGCTAATTTAAACATGGGCAAAAGGGCCTCTGTATGTGTGTGTGCACACATGAGCATGATGGCATTTTGAGGCAGGGAGATACACTAGAGATGTTCCTATAACTTAGATCATCTAGGCAATAGTAATCTATTTGTTCCTAGTGCTGTGACTTTTGAGAAGTCAGAAGAGGAAAGGTGGTCCCAGATTCCAAAACCAGGAATTCTGGGAGTACAGAGTGTAATGCTATTACAGGGAAAGCCTGAGTCAGAGCATGAGCTCCTGGGATGCTGCTGCCTGGAATTCTCACACCCCACCCACTAACTGGGATCAGGGAAGTCCCAACCAGTGGGTTATTTGGGGCACTGGCATGTGGGAAGCTGAATATGTGTTGTGGGTGGTAAAGAAATAGACAACCTGTTTGTATTTAGTCTGTCTCTAGACAACCTGCTTCTTTGTGTTTCTTCATCTTTCCTAACATGTTTCCATTTGAGGAATTGAAATTCCCACAACCTCTTAATTGTGATTACATCTTCAAAATGGATTAATTATTATTAATAAAATAAAATCTGTAATTATAATGTTAATAATTCATTTTCAAATAAATATCCATCTAGGAGATGTCAATACATGTTTCTGTGAGAAGGGAATGTTCCTACCCCTGCTCCACAGCAATTGTACTCCACCTGTGATTGAGAATAACTAATTTCAGCCATAAAACTATCAATTCAATTGTACAGCTATTCTTATTGGTAGTAATTATTATTATTTCAACACTTTTGGAATCTAAGAAATGACATTAGAGTGAAGATTCATGAGGATTAATTTACTTGCAATGAAGAAATAGCCTCAGGCCACTTCATTTTATTAAATTGCCATTGTATTTGGACATTTTTATATCTGCTATTAAAAAGTCAGCTATTTTAGATGTGCCCACATACTGTGTCATACTTTCTGAGGAATATATTTCAATATAAAATACAATTTGGGCAAATGAATAAAATCTCAGACTTTATGGTATACATGGCCAGGATAATGTTTTCTTAGTGTGGTACTCCTGTCTACAAACCAAGTGGTAGTCAGTAGTAGATAATTTTATGTCTTTGTTACTCTAACATCATATTCATTTAGAAGTGGGTTTATTAAGGCCACCTATTGTTGCACCAAGAATTGTCAAAAGACCTCACTAGAAATAATGTTATTTTTGCTTGAAGGATAACTTGTTATCAACAAATATCATGAAAAGATCATTGGATGAAAACATTTGAGTATTCTTTTCTTGCAAAGGTCTAGATTAGTATTTCCCAAAATGTGCTCTGTGTGATGCTATCATATGATGCAGAGAGCAGGGGATAAGTGTCTTTGTGCAAACAGATGTCCAGAGCTTTACCACTCAAAGCCTTTAAAACACTAAGGCAAAGTAGGTATATCTAACAAGAGGATGTGCACACTGCTTCAAAACAAATTGGGTCACAGAAATCCTTTTTTGAGGACCATGTTGGGAGACTATAATTCTATGCAGTGTATTTTTGAAAAAGCTCATCTATTGTATTGTGGAATTTTTAAAAACTGAGGTGAAATTTACATAACATAAAATAAACCTTTTAAACTGAACACTTCAGTGGCACTTAGCACATTCATATTGCTGTGCAACTACCACTTCTCTCCAGTTCCAGAATATTTCACCATCCCAGAAGAAAACCCCATACCCATTAAGTTCCTTTTCCCCATTCCTGCCTCTCCTAAGCCTCTGGCAACCACCAATCTTCTGTCTCCATGTATTTAGTATGTGGGTTTTTTTTTAAAAATAGACTTTATTCTTTAGAGCAGTTTTAGCAAAATTGAGCAGAAGGCACAGGGAGTTCTCATATACCCGTGCCCCTACACGTGTACAGCGTCCCCCACTATCAACATCCTGCACCAAAGTGGTGCATTTCTTACAAACATATGTTGCTATTTATTTATTTATTTATTCATTTATAGAGATAGGGGAAGAGAGAGAGAAAGACACAGAGAGAAACATCAACTCACAAGCCCCCCACTGGGGACCTGGCCCACAACCCAGTCATGTGCCCTGACTGGGAATCGAACTGGCAACCCTTTAGTTCACAGGTCGGCACCCAATCCACTGAGCCACACCAGCCAGGGCATATATTATCTTTTTAATGGAACATTTTAATGGTTTTTAAGCTTTGTTTTCAGAACTCAGATAGATGTTCTATAATAACACTTTTAACAATGTTGTCCTCTACTCCACAAATGAGGTCCATATGAGCTTTTTCCCCTATTCATCCACATCAAAACATTCTACTTTGTGACTATGATGATTAACTGAAAAAATACTTCTTTACAGGTGCTCAGATAACCCTTTGAAATTGGGACTCCTCATCTCTCCAAGGTTGATATTATGGCTTCCATAATAGAAGACATTGCTAAGCATACATTGTATCTCCTCACTTTACTGTAACAACAAGTCTGTTTCTTGAACACAGTAATGAAGGGAGAACATCTAGTTTTTAAATATAGTCCTCTTAATCTTTGTGTGAAATGCAAAACTTTAGGCCATTGCTATATTAATCATAAAATAGTCACTAATTTCAAATTCATTAATTGATCATTTGGTCATTCAGCAATTATTTATCAGGAATCTCTACATCTTCCAGATGCTTTGAAAGAAAACCAAAAATGTAAAACAAACAAACAAACAAAAAACCTGTCTTAGTTTGGGAGATAATGCATAATGTGGGTAAAGTTCCATAGGCTTAAATTAAGCCCAAGTGCTCAAAACATGCAACCTGTATTGATTTTCTATAGTTTTCCAAACTTCTTTCCTAAAACTGGTTATCTAGCTTCTATCATGCTTGGTAGATGAAACTTAATTGTAGTTAATTTTACATAAATTTAGTCAGTCCAGGGTTTTCTTGGTCTTTTCAAATTTTTTCTTCTGCCCATGTTTCTATGGTGGTTGCCAAGTTCCAGCGGGTTCAGTATGAAGTAACTTTTGGGGGAAAAGTTTCAGCAGAGAAGCCAGTGTGTACCTGCTTCCACATGTCCCTCGACATCACTGGCATTTGCGCCCACTGACACCTACCCAGATATTTTCTTCTGGCCTCTGGTCGAGTTTTCTGCAGATCACTGGTATTATACTTATCTGAACTTGGAATAGTGAAATCCAGCTACTGTTCTCTCAGCTACCCCTATGCTTGGGACAACCTGGGGCAGCTCCTTGTGCCCTGTTGGACTGCATGGGGGCTTCCCACATCTTTCGTAGGTCCTGTTGTCTGGAATTCCCACCTCTCAAAAGCTACTGTCACTCATCTGTCCTTACTCCACAGAGGAGGGCATGGGGAGTCTGCTTGCAGTAGTTTCCTACAACTGGAAAGGTAGCACAGGTTCCCATACTTATCTCCCACTTCTTGCAAAGGCCCCTCCACGTCTCTGACTCTCTTTGCTTTTGTCATTTGACAATGATCCAGGTCATTGTGATCTTTTCTCTACACCTTTTGTTTAGCACAGACTTTGTGCCCTGAATATCCTTTTTAAAACTGAAACTCACATCCTTTGTTCTCAAACTATTGTCTCTGCCACAAGTTTTAAAAATTATTTTTAAAAGCAAAAGCAAAACT
>CM052552.1:45649841-45670122 GCA_028533065.1 Trachops cirrhosus
GGGGGGGGGGGGCCTGGAATGGGAATAAAGGATAGAAACTGTGCTGAATAATCTAAAAAAAATTCTCTCCTTATCTTTTAATCCTTGGCATTTTAATTATGACATGCCTTGGTGTGTTCCTCCTTCGGTCCAACTTTTTTGGGACTCTCTGTGCTTCTTGGACTTGCATGTGTATTCCGTTTACCAGATTGGGGAAATTTTCTTTCATTATTTTCTCCAATAGGTTTTCAATTTCTTGTTCTTCTTGTTTTCCTTCTGGCACCCCTGTGATTCGGATGTTGAAAGTTCAAAGTTGTCCCAGATGTTCCTAAGCCTCTGTTCATTTTTTTTTGATTCTCATTTATTCATTCTGTTCCAGTTGAATGTTTATTTTTTCCTTCTGTTCCAAATCATTGATTTGAATCCCGGTTTCCTTCCCTTTCACTGTTGGTTCCCTGTATATTTTTCTTTGCTGTGTATAGCCTTCACTTCTTCCTTTATTTTGCACCTGTTCTCATTCATTTATGTGAGCATCCTTAATATCAGTATCTTGAATCTGCATCTGGTACGTTGGCTATCTCCTCGTTACTTAATTCTTCTTCTGGAGTTTTGATGTATTCTTTCATTTGGGCCATATTTCTTTTTCTTGGTACACCTGTTATGTTGTATACAGTGGAACCTTGGGTATTTGCCAGGGTGGGCAACACACTTCACTGTGTTGTGGGGGTTATGTGAAGAAGGGGTCAGAGAGGGAACAATGCTGCTTGCTTGGCTCTTACCCCACTTTCAGTCACTTCCTCCACTATCCACAAAGGAGTTGGACCCTTCTCGTGGTGATTCCAGGCACGTGGGTTTGTATATGTTCTAGAGCCCTGTGGGTCCCTCCAATGAACTCTCCTGTGAGACTGGGAGTTTCTCCCACTGCTGCAACTCCCACAGGTTTTTACAGCCAGAGTTTTTGAGGCTTTAGTTCCCCATGCTGGAACTTTGGGTTATGTGGTGTATCTCATTCCCCAGTTGTTCCTCCCAGTTTATCCACACGTGAATATGGGACCACTTTGTCTGCCAGCCACTGCCTTGTGTTGAGTTCTTCTCACCCTGGTTGCCCATCTCCACCTCTTCTACCAGTCTGGATGAATATTTGTTCTTTAACTCCTTGGTTGTTGGACTTCCATACAGTTCAGTTTTCTGGAAGTTCTGGTTGTTTTTTCTTTTTATTTTTAAATTGGTTGTTGTCCTTCTTTTGGTTGTACAAGGTAGCAAAGTATACCAGCCTTTGCCTCCACTTTGGCTGCAAGTCTCCATATGTGGAATCTAATGAACAAACTGAAATAAAAAGGCAAATGGGGACAGAATCATAGATAGAGGGCAGGATGACAGGTAAGGGTGGTGAGGAAGTACAGGTATTGTGCCAAAAGGAAAAGAACTCAGAGATATGAACAACAGTGGTAACTGCTGGAGGGCGTATAAGGGGAATAAATTATAGTGGGAAAAATACAATAAAGATTAAATTAAGAAAATAATTAATCTTGTCACATTAAGATGAAACCAGATCAGTTTTATTGGGAGACTCATTCCTATTCAAGAATGTTGTAGTAAGTATAGCATTTTTATATTTCAGGTATGAAAAGCAGACCATCACCCAGAGCAATCACAATATCTACTTTGGAAGAAACAGTGTTTACTTGTTACAGAGCTGCCAATATGGGACAGGACAGCTTTGAAAGTGAGTATGAAACTGGGGCTGAGAGTGTATAATGCTCAAGCTTATTCAGAAGAGAAAGTGAAACTTCACATATGTTGACCTAGGTTTGACTCTGGGAATCCCTATAGAGTAGCGTACATTCTATCACTCATACAGGATGATCGGGAGAAGAAAATTCGTGACTGATTTCTACCAAATCTCTTCCCCTCCCATACCATGGGGCAGTCAGGAACCTCTTGTGCAGTACAAGCCAGAATATAGATTCAGCTTGCCCTATGGGGGAATTATACCACCCTGTAGTATAGAGTAGATTTTTTTCATAGGCTATTCTGGAATAATCCAGAAGCCAACATTTTCAGACTATCTCTACTGAAATCCTATTAGGGGCAGGCTTGGTTCTTGGCCAGAACTGTATTCTGCCAGGCTTCTCACAGCACTTGGAACATAGCAGGTGTGTAAATAATCACAGCTGAATGAAAGAATAAATGAAGAAAATAATGAATGAGCATGCAAGAGTGGAGCAGAGAGCATAAATGTGTTAAAACCACAAAGATTAAGGTAATCTCCATGGGGATGCTATTATTCATCACCAATGGCTCTCTCTCACCAGGAGCAGAAAAAAAATCAGTTTAGGCCTAGTGCTCATGTTGGGCAGCACTGCAGCTATACTGACCATGAAAGGAAGAAACCAGCATCTTCAGAGTGAAAGGAGCATTTCCCAGCCTAGTGGAGCCTCAGCTTTAAATTTCCACCTCTTCCACATCTTCACAATCTTAGCTGATTTATTCTCTTTTGGTTTTATGATCTGTGGCTTCTCACATTGATAATGCATCACTCATATTAGCTATATAGATAGCAGGGTTGAACTAGTAACCTACTAGAGCTCAGAAGTGACTGACAGCCATGTAGACCTGGCTGCACTCGGAGGGGTCACCCTATTTCTCACTCTCTTGGGTAAATTTATAAAATGGAACATTCTAATTTCTACTTTACTTCTCTCCCCACGTCCAGTGACCCTACCACCTCCAACCCTGGTGGTTGGGTAAATTAAATTGCCTACTAATTGAGCATGCTGCTCCTGCTGCTCAGTAATGAGTCAGATTTGGCTGTGTCTGTTCTTCTTGCTTACCCCTCTTTTAAATATTCAGAGTGACAAACTTTTTCTTTGGCCTGGGGTGACAAAGAGAAAAAAAAACCTCTGAACTTTTTTTTCCAACTCAAGACTTCAGTGAACTATTTTCCATCATCTTCAGCGAGACACAATGCTTTATGTCATGAATAAGTTAGTGAGGAAAATATGAATGCTCCCCTGAGATTTTGGGAGACATGCTGGGCATTTTGATCCTCTGAGGACTAGTTACTCTCTGAGTCTTTTGGACTCACTGAGCAATCTCTTATTTAGTCTGGTCCCAAGGTTTTGGGGATTACCCTGGCTGTCTCAGCACCCTGCTATTACATTTACCTTGAACTTGGACACCCCTCCCTACTGAACTATCCTTAGAATTCCCTGAGGAGCTGTTAAGTGGGTGAATGGCCCATAGTAAACATTATCAAGTGCCAATAACCAAGTACTTCAATGTGGCCTTTTCATATTTTATTTCATCTCTGGGTCAAAAATGTGCTTACCTAAAGAAGAGCATTTTGCTAGGCATTCAGCTGGTTCCCTACCATCTGGCCTCAACATGCCTTGGCAATTTTACTTTCCACAACCCCTTCCCAGCCCTAAGCAAGCAGTACTATCACCATGGCCTGAACTTTCTTCCTGCCTAAAATGCTGTACCCTTCAACCAATCTAATTACTTTTCCTTAGAGATAGTTGGTGGGGAGAACAGGATAAAAATTTCATGTTATTTCACAGTGATATTCTTGAAATATTTATTCAACATTTCAAGCATGTGTGATGAAGGGAAAAGCTAGTTTTTTATTAAAAATAATATAAAGGAACAGATTCACTTTCTAGTTCTCTTACAAGGGTTGAAAAGAGTCAATGTTCTGAAAAAAGTCAACAAAATCTTTCCATCTTTAAAATAGTTTCTGGTTTCTCTTAAGTTTTCTTTTATAATTTCCAAAGTCACATATCTTTCTTAGGAGCACATTATAAAATTTTAAATGCATGTTATTAAGTCTATAACCCTTTCCTGGCAGATAATCCCCAATGAGCATTATTCAGGTTCAGAAATTCATTTGATTGTAAGTAATCTTAGGTGGGCAGCAAGGCCTATGAAGGTTGTACTTGAATGTTTGTGTCACAAAATATTCAATGGAAATAGATCAGCAAAAATCTATTTATTGAATACATAAATATATATGTATATAGATCTTAGACATCTATGATATCTAAAGCATATTAGGACCTTATCTTCTTAGGTAGAGGCAGAATTAGTTTTACATTTCACCAATTTAACAAAGATTTGCATGAACAAGCGTGAGTTAAGGGGCATTATATTTATGACTCATTCTAGGATTCATTTGGGCTCCTCACTTTATAAGTGAGCATCTTAGGTGGTACTTTAGCTGTGCTAGATGCACATTGTTCCAGATCTGGATACTTCCTCTGTTAAGAATTTTTCACCACTTACACCTTCATTATCTCTCTCACCTTTACATTTCTACCCAAGATTCCAGTATGTTCTGCAACTAGAACTTTGCTACTCAGAGTGTGGGCCACAGACTAGCTGCATTAGTATCACCTAAGAGTTTTTTAGAAATGCAGAATCTCAGACCCTACTCCAGAACTCCTGAATTAGGGATAATTTATATGCACATTAAAGTTTATTAAGCTCTGGACTAGAACATACTGGTATTCTTTCTGGTAGCTTCCCATTTGACTATGGATTATAAAGGGCGGTCATCGTGTTTGTTTTCTAATTCTTTTCTCTCCCCTATAGCACTTAGCTAGACAAAGAGAAGGCACTAGAGACAATTTTGTTACAAAATTTGTCCATTTTTAGTTGAATCCAGCCCTGAATAAGAGAGAAAATATTCCTTTTGTAGTTCTTACTCTAGTTCAATCTTTAGAAGTTTAAATTTCACTGTTTTTCTGGGAAGCAAAAGAGCCACTTTTCCTTCAAGGCCTATGCAATTTCTATGATTCTATAATTGAGCTCCTAGGGCTGTTTTTAATTTGACCTTAAACACAATTCACGAAGACAATTTTGACAATACTAGTTTCCCTTTGGGCAAAAATACTCCCATTGGAAATTCTGAAAGTGTCCTATTGAGTAAATGCTTCTTAATTTACTACAAAAAGTGTATTTAGAAAAGCAAATAATCTGTGACAGAACATAGAACTGTTTACTATTATGAAAGCCAATGAAGAATAAAAAGTAACCTGAGCACTTCAATATTTTTTTAATAAAGAAGCCAACAACTCGACTTCCTTGGTTGATCTATCTGCAGCACATGTCAAATGTAATTGTGCAAGGAGTGTAATCTGCTATTCACCTCCAGAAATCTGAACTATCAATGTGAAACTTCAGTTCTTGTATGATGGCCTCATGGCCTCCTGGGATATTGGAATTAAGGATCAAGAAATGAAGGTGGCATAAATCTCTCTTTGGATTGTGTGTGGAGAGTTAGGAGTTATTGGGAACTCATTGTGAACAGGGACAGAGGTAAAAGGTATGTGGCTTTCAGATATTTGTTAGTTATTATTCAAATGTTCTCTGGGTATGTCCCCCAAAAACTTGCTTCGAACTTCTTGATAGACTAGGGTTTGAGGGTGGATAGATAAAGGTGACTCCTGAAGACATAAAGAGTTGTGGTTAAACCACCCTGGTGGGCTGAAAGCTCTGATTATTTGAGAGAAAAATACTTCCTTTCTTTAGTAGTGGAACAAAAGCGTGACCTGCCCCTAAGAGTGGTCATGAACATGGGTGAAAAGATGAAGTGGAGCTTTGGAGGAAAGATGAGGGCAGCCAATGAAAATGTCTATGAGTCATTTATGGAAGAGGGTGTTGTCTTAGGTATGGGTCCCTAATGATACTAGTGGACTCATCACTAACTTCTTACGCCCCAGTCACCATGACTAAAGTTTGATTGTCTAGACTGATAAGGGATGATGAAATAAGCACAATGAACATCCATTCATTCATGAGAATGAACATCCATTTATTCATGAAAACAAACATGCATTCATCAGTGAAAACAAACATTCTTTCATGAAAGACTTACTGTGTGCCAGGCCTTGTGGTAGGTGTTGGGGATAGAGAAAGTAATAAGATATCATTTTTCCCTTTGAAAAGTCCCTGGTCTAGTGGGGAGCGCAGGAAATAGATATCTAGATGATATGGTAAATGCTGATGTGGAGACATATCCAAGAGGTAATGGATTGGGATTTAATATCTAGAAGTAAGATTTAATATATTGGGACATCATTACAGAAGGTGTTACGATTATTGGCCTTGATACTTCACCCTTCCCTTTAGCTGTGACTTTTGCCATGTGTCTTTGCAGTTCCTCCCACAGAGTTTATTTCCCTACACTTTGATTTCAGACTTGGCTATATGACATACTTTATCAATAGGATGTTTGTAAATATGACTCAATCAGGGCCTTGAAATGTGCTTGTATGATTGGGTTTGCACTCTTATAATTCAGATACCACCATGAGGAGGACACATTTTGACTAGCCAAGGGTCTCAGGAAGAGGGTGAGACATATTTGGAGGTCCTTTGAGCCAGCTGGACCTGCAACTTGAAGTGGAGCTTAGCTCTTCAGCTGACTGCCAGCCCAGAAGAAGGAGTAAAGAAAAGAGGAAGAGTTAGGCATGTACAATTATTTAATATTCATTCTGTGTAAAGCACTGTCTCAGGTACCTAAACATGAGAACAATGAAAGGAATAAGGCACTAGATCATACTATGACTGATCAATAAAAGTGTTAGCTATAGATACCATTATTGAATGTTTCCTGTGGGCCAGGCCCTGTGTTGGAAATTTAACATTTTCTCATTTAGCCCTCACAAAAACTGTTCAGTAAGTACTATTATCATCTTTATTTTACAGAAGAGGGATCTAAAGCTCAGAAAATTTTGTAATTTGCCTGGGGTCACAAAGAACATAAATGACAGAATAGGGATTTAAACCTGACTCTGACTTGAAAGCTTCAACTCAGCTACTTGGCTACAGAGGTGTGAGGAAGGCCTAAGTTGGGACTTAGGCCTGAATGTATCTGTTGGTCCCTACAAGTCTTATCCTCCACCCTTCTGTGGGCTGTGCCCCACTAAGTCCTGGAATCAATGGAGGCTTGGCTTGATGAAGAGTCTCCTCACCAATAGTTTGAAGTACTCTATATAGCTTCTTGTTCTATTAGTAGTCATGCCAAGGGGGAATCATTATGTGCCAGGCACTATGTTAAGCACTGGACTTGAATTAGTGAAACTAATGTAATCACATCTGTTAACAACTACCCTTTGAGATGGAGACAACCATTATTATACCCATTAGTGCTCTAGTTTTGTCAGCTGGGGAACCCCAATCATCTTGTTCATTCTACACATTGTTACTGAGCTCTTAATGTATGCCTGGCTCTGCCCCCAGCACAAGGGAGTATGTAAATAAAATAGATGGGATCTCTGTCCTCATTCAGCTTAGTAGGATAGTTTCTACTAAGCCCCTTCCCCAAGAGCCTGGTCCAATTCTTCAGGTTTGTTGGTGTCTGTTCAAGTAGATCCATTAACACTGCTGCTTGGGAGCCTCATCACCTCCCTGCCCCACGTTTGGCCAGACTTGTAGAGAAAGGCACATTTGCTGGCCCTAGAGAGTGCCCCCCCCTCCTATACCAGCCCTTCTTGGCTTTTGTCTTCTCCATAACTAAGAGTTCCCAGCATGCTCTGGGGTTGGGCCCACTGCAGAGAGGGCAGCAACACAGATCACTCTGCAATCCTACCTTTGAAAGTAGTGATCCTGGGTGAGCCACTTTGGTAATTGGCCACTCTGCACATGTGGAAGGAAGTGATGTTTATTCCACTTTGTGTTAACCTATACTAGCCATACAAATGGAAGCAAAGTTGATTTCTACTCCCAAGCACCCAGCAAAGGAAATCATTAGTGATTAGCCTCTACCAAAATGCCATTCAGAGCGCCAAATAACATACATGAAAGTATTCTCAGAAAAATCATAATTTACTTGATGTGTTCTCTAGACCAAATTCCCTTAAAATAGCTGAATTGTGAGGCCCTTGCAATGGTGTCCTTTTTGGAAATGGTAGCCTGCTTTTGATTCACAAGCCTTCCCAGGACATTTACTAAAGTTTGGGCTCTCTCAGAGTTCTTACAAAGCAGGACTTCTGATCACATTAACAGAAAATGTGGCCCAAGCCACAGACTGCTGAATCTAGCTGTTTTCATGAGGAATAATTTAATATTCAAATAATTAAAGAGCAACTCTTCTCCCTGCTCTCCACCCTTCCTCCCTAGTTTATGTTGTTGCTAGAGACAGGCCATGAATCTTGTGATTGTCAGGCAGAGAGGCTGACTTGATTGCCAACACAGTTAAGCCAGGCAGCAGAGGAGAAAGTACAATACGGCTCACTGGGTCATAACACCTTATAAATCAAGTAGATTTTTCCCATATTCAAATGGCCATGTCACATTCTGGTTTCCAGTTAGATTTATGAGTGTGTTCTGTACATGAGATACACACCACAATGGACTAATTGGCACTGAAAACAAAGAAACACAGAGCACTAAGGACTCAAAATATAAGGAGACTGTTGACCCCAGTCAGGCTCTCTTCCCTGAAGAGTTAGAGTTATTTTGATTCCCATTTGGGGACAGCTCAGGTCACTAATAGCTTCTCAGTGTCCTGATGAAATCAAGGGAGAGAGAAAGCATCCCAGTTGTTGAAGCTATCTTTCATGTGATTTTTTTCTTGGAAAAAGATCTTGGCTGGCTCAATATAAATTATCCTGGCTCTCACTGGATGGCCTGGGCCAATGAGGAGAACAGAGTTGCTAAGAAGAAAAAATGACCTTTAAGCATGAGTTGAGAAAGCCCTGGCATACGGATCCTGTGGGCTAGTCTGGGTCTTTCTTACTTCAGGGAGAGTCCAATTCCTACTTGACACGAGTGCTGTAGGGAGCACCTGGGATAACACCCTGAGCTTCCTGCCAAGCTGAGTCAGTACTAATTCTCGTCCTATTTAGAGTTCCAAGGATTTTGTGAAGCCAAAGAGATGTAAAAATGCTTTGAGAGGGGAAAAAGTATAACAGTAATTTGGAGAAAATGGATGCTTTTCTCTTCGAGCTTGGTGAATATAAATTAAATGCAATCACCACAAAGTTGGAGAACTTCTTTAAAACAGGAAGAAAAGGAAGAGGTTTAGATACATTTAGTGACATAGCATTTGCTCAGGCTTTTATAATTTTGGATGTCTTCTCCTACATGTTACACTGAATGCATTTTGCTTTGTTCTTTTGGCTTCGATTAAAAAAGTAGATAATAAATATGAAAAGCCTAGTTTACCCCAAGCTGGGAAGCAGTTAATGCATTGTAGTATTGTGACAAATTCTGGACTTATGACAACGCCAGTATCATTCATGTGACTGTACATTTTGGTAAAGGCTTTTGTAGAATGGGATATTATAATTCAACCAATTTATTACTCCAGATTTACTACTCAGAGGTCAGTCTGGTAACTACCAGTGCAAAATTTTCACATAGAGTAAGTTTGATGCCCTTTGGGTAGTCTTTTAGGGTGTGCTTTACAACACATGATAAAGTATGACCTAAACAGTAAAGGTTACTCAAAGGCAGGACATTGAAATCCTGAGATAAAGTATATACTCCTCCCCTCTCTTCTTTCCCTAACTTTCAAACATAACATTTTATTAACTTAAAATAATGCTAAAACAAACCTCAGACAGCCTTGAAGTATGTTAAAACCACAAAAAGTCCTGTACCTTGAAGGGATGTGCCAAGGAAGAAGGGACAGTGCCACCCACCTGGCTTTAGGTGTGAGTCATAGGGAGAGGGCACAAATTGCTTGTCTCTATTGTTTTTAGTACTAGCAGACAAAATAATCTTCTCATCCCTTCTCACATACTCTGAATCACCCTAGCACAAGGGGTCCCAGGCCAATATCCTCAGTGCCCTAAGATTATGTCTGTTCAGGCTTCTCTTGTGGCTAGAAAAAGCTTTCCTAGAATCTGAAAGTTCTCCCATTGGAGAACTTCTTTATGGGTGATTTATATACCAGAAAGAGACTCATGTGACCCCAATACTCTTATCAAAATTCATCATCTAAAATATCTTCTTGTTGTTTGCATGTGAGGGGAATACACAACAGGAAAAAATCAGGATAAGCCCATCTGTTTTCCTCAGTCTGTAACTTCTGCATGGCTGCTGATAGGACAAGGTGTAACTGGTTTGAAGTTTTTACAAAGGCCACATGACCTCAATGGGTTGAACATTTTCCAGAAACATACAATAGAAAGAATGATATGTTTATTTGGAAGATTAACAGCTCTGTTTATGCAGTGTTTCCATGAGAAATGAGTATGTTTTCTCCTCTGCATCACTGTAAATTATACACAATAACCATCATGTAACAGAAAATAAACAAATGTTAATGTAATTGGGTGCATATTTTTTCTTGCTACATAATGTGAAAAATGCAAAAACTTGAATATAGGGGTGTTTAAAGAAAGGGTCTCACCCCTCATCTCAGCCCCAGAATAAACCAGAAGAATTAGAGTAGGTTTTGAGGGAGGAACTTATTTCTTTATGAAAAAGACAATTTTTCTATAATCCTGCCTCATGGGACAGTCATTTATTCTAGGAACTGTCTCCTATCTTATGCCTAACTTTTACTAAATTTGTTTCACAATAACCAATGATAGACATAAGCTCCATGACTGCCTCACTCACCATTATTAAGCAGCAGTGCCTGGACTCAGTGAAATTATATTGAGTGAAAGAAGTGATAGAATGACATCAAATCATCATTCTTTTAACTTATATAGGCTTTACTTTTGAAAATGTATTTTGAAAAACATCTTGAGTTGAGTTGCTGGAATTCACCTCTCCTCTCCTCATACCCATAGCCTCAGCCTTTGCTCAGATCTTGAACGATCTGGCCCAGATTACAGCAGCCTCCTCCCCACTGGACTCTGCATCTTTCTTCTTCTCACTTGTCTCAATCCTTCATGCCATCCACAAAAGGAACTTTCTAAAAGCAAATGTAACCTAACTTCCTTACTCAAAATGCTTTCATGTTTTTCTGTTACATGTGTGCTCTGTTAGGCCTGCTCAGTTTTTTCAAACATTTTGTATTTGAGAGCCTAGTCCAGGTCATCATTGGCCTAATTCTTTCCTATGTATTAAGCTATTTTGTCCATTTAGTTTCCTTACCCTTAAGGCATCCATGTGTATGGTCTCTAGCTAAAGAATAAATTCTCATAGTATAATACTTATAATTTTCCCATTATAGCAGTCTGTACTGTTTGTAAGTCCATATAAATTTGTATGATTTTTTTAATGCCCATTTTGTCCAGTGAACTGTAATTTCCTGAAGGACAGAGACCACATTTTCCAGTAACTAATTTAGTGTTTGACACATAAGGAGACTAAATGGTAATGGAAAAAATACAATAAAGATAAAAAATAAATACTTGCTGAATGAATGAAAATTCACATAATGACAGCTAACATATTGACTGCTTAGTGTGTATCTACTCAGTATAAAATATTTTACACACATTGTCTCCTACAATATTACAACAACTCTGTGAGCAAGTGCTATATCACTTCCCTCTGACAGAGAAGAAGACTGAGGAAGGTAATTTGTTTAAGGTTATACAGTTGCCAACTAAGAAACTAGATCTTCTGATTCTGAAAACCTTTTTCTTAACTATTATGTCATGCTACTCCAGACAAAAGAATTGATATAATAATGAAGTATCTACATTTTCCCTGGGAAATAAAGAGGATTTTTTTAGTAGTGATTAAAAATAAAGGAATTTTACAGAATCCCTTAAGGAGTTGTGTATATGCTCTCAAACAACAGAATGAAGACTTATTAGAACCTGGGTCTGTGCTCATTAGGCCCCAGAGATGTTTGTTTGCCTTGCTGATGCATATCACCCATGTTTTCTTTTACTAGACTGGAATGTTTCTATCAATCAGGTTGTGTCCATAACTTTTCATTGGTTGGTATTATTCTCCGAGACCTCAGACATGAGTTTTAACTGGCGAAGCAGGATTTAAATAGTTTCAGGAGAGTTACTTTTCCCTTACTCCTCCCACTAGAAAATAACTTCCCTTCAACTGTTTTCCCCTGTCCAAAATCAGACTTTCCTGTCCTTGGTGGAGTAAGCTCAGTGTCAAATGCTGCTTGTTCTCTTCGGCTGGCTCTGGCTAACCTGTCAGTCCTTTGGTGGGCAGCTTCTGGAAAACATGGCCCTCTCTGGTTCCACCACACTTCTTCTAGTGAATGCAGGTTGAGGATTCAGACAGGGGACCACAGACTCTTGGCTTTTCTTCTTGGCTCATCCACTGCATCCCTGAGTCATCCTGGACAAGTTATTTAAACATTCTGCTTCTCATTTTCTCCACTATCATAAACTGATAACCATCATAGTTATTTGGGAGAGAAGACTTTTTTGTCTGACATGGAAAGAACCATTGTAGGTGCAAAACCACAAAAAGGCCCTGGACTTCAGTGAATTGCCTTGATCAAAATATCCCCAAGAAAACATGGGTTGACCTATACCATTATTTTCTGAATTCAAGAAACAAAACTGTCACTGAAACTAATAAAAATAATCTCTTCTGCTTAGGTGCCCTGCTTTTGATAGACAATGAAGGAAAAGGGAAAGACTTGCAAATGATCAAATGGTCATTTTCTTCATCATTAGTGGATACTCCTAAAAGATAATCAAAGGATTCATTGGTATCAATAAAAAGTAGTGTTGTACAGTCACTACGGAAAACAATATGGTTCCTCAAATAATTAAAAATAGAATTACCATATGATCCAGCAATCCCACATCTTGGTATATATCCAAAAGAATTGAAATCAGGGTCTGGAAGGGATATTTGTACACCCATGTTTATAGCAGCATTATTCACAGCATTATGGAAAATAGCAAAAAGGTGGAAGCCACCAACATGTCCATCAAGAGATGAATGGATAAACAAAATGTGGTATATATATAAAATGGAATATTATTCCGTCTTAAAAAATAATTAAATTCTGATATATCCTATCTCATGGATGAAACTTGAGGACATTATGCCAAATGAAATAAGCCAGACACAAAAGGACAAATACTGTATGATTTCACTTAAATGAAGTACCTGCTCATACTCATAGAGTGATGTTTTTCAGGGGCTGCAGGGAGAGAATAGAAAGTTGTTGTTTAATGGGTCTAGAGTTTCAGTTTGGGAAGAGAAAAAGAGTTGTGAAGATGGATGGTGATGGTAGTTGCGCAATAATGTGAGTATATTTAATTCCACTGAACTGTACAATTAAAAATTATTAAGACAGCAAATTTTATGTTGTGTGCATTTTATTAAAATTTTTAAATGTTTTTATTTCAAAAATTAAAAACAGGAAAAGGAAAAAATAAATGGAAAGTGATGGTATTGGAGATCTTTTGGATTTCCTTAGGCCACAGTATGTCCACTACAGACCAAAGCATTGTTTTTCCTATGGCCTTAGATCTTTGTACTGAGAATTAAAGGCAGGTCCTACCTACCAACTCCAAGGAATTTCTATATGGGCCATAGAATGTGCTTTAATAAGAAAGGCACTTAGCATAATGCTCTCCAGTTCCATCCATGCTGTCGCAAAATTAAGCCAGGTAGTGAAAGTCAAATACCATACGATCTCACCTTTAACAAGGACCTAATCAACAAAATGAACAAGCAAACAAAATATAACCAAAGACATTGAAATTGAGAACAGGCTGACAGTGACCAGAGGGGAGAGGGGAGGGGATTATAGGGGAAAAGGGTGAAGGGTTTTCAGGAACAACTATAAAGGACATACAGACAATAACAAGGAGGGTGGAAACAGGGGAGGGAGGTGGGGAGGGCTGGGGGGTGGGGAGGGCTGGGGGAAAGGCAGAAAACTGTACTTGAACAACAATGAAAATGTTAAAAAAAAAAGAAAGGCAGTCCAGCTTCATCTTTGAAATTCCCAAACAGTCTTAGGTGCCATCCTAAGGTAATACAGAGCTATCAAATCCTAATGGGAAGAAAAAATGGCAAGTCCTCACTCTAAGGGCAGAAGGGATCAACAGTTGGTTGTGTCCACTTGCTTGGCAAATGTGTACTGATTTCAGGCCCTGCTGGATACTTCAACAGTGCTAAAAAAGCCAGTTGTTTTTCAAAGTTTATGAGGAGAAGGCACCAAAAAAGATGCTTTCTATTAAAATGGTTGCTAGAGTGAGCTCCTGAGTCTCATTTTGAGAGACTGAGATAAAAGTTACAGTATTATGGGATTTCTTGAAGATTCTCAGAAAAAGCAGGAAGTAGTATTCTATCACTCTCTTTCTGGACAATTTCCTTTGCTCCCCCAAAAGAGAATTAACTATGGGGATGGCTGGAGGACCCACAACATCCTCTCCATAAAAAACACGAACAAATTCTACTAGCATCCATTAAATGTAAAGAAAACCAAATTAAAGGGTTCCCAAATAGCCTGAACTCTATACGGCCCCCCTGGGAGAGGGTGGGGGTTGGCAGTTCTAATTTCTTCCATTATCATGGTTCAGGGCCCTGGGGGTGTATGACTCTATTAGCGTGACTCAAAAATCAAACAGAACCTTTCCCATCATTCTTCTAAACAGGGTCAAGGCAGACTAGAACTTCTGTAAAAGTTTTATACTGTTCCAAGGAAAAACAAAAGGAAATGAACACAGTGGTATGAGGTTCACAAAATAGTTTTTTTGACCCTGGTTTGGGCAGGTTGTTTCCAAAGCTTTTAGCCTATATTCCTTTTCATGTGCTGTGTTGGGATTTGTGTACTAAAGCCCTAGTTATAAAGCTCTTGTTTGACCTTTTTATATTTCAGCTTCTGTTGCCATGTGGCTGGTGCCGTCATGAAACCTACCACCCAAGGCCTTGGATAGCCTATAAGGCATCTTTGTATGAATTTGACAAATGTGCCCTCTCTGGGAAGATGCAGCTTTGCAGGTTCTTGTTTTGTGGAGCAGATGGTGGCCTGAATTTCAGCCTCTACTTCATCAAAACAAGTACTGTTGTGCAGTAAACGACCTGCCGAAGTATACGTAGTGGCTCTGCCCATCACCTGGTGATTTTCAAGATAACTTGAATGAACCTACCAAGCTTCTTCTACCTAATTAGGACCTTTCATGTATGGCTTCTTGTCTAAAGAAATTCTTCTTAAGGTAACTGCCATTAGAAATGATACTCCAAAAAGTCATTCCTTATAAAGACTTTCTTGCCAATCTACCAATTTAAAATTGTGTCTGTGTCACTTATGCAGTAACTATATATTTGGAGTCATAAAGGGGTTGATCCTGCACTATGAAAAGTTTTTATAAATAAGTTTAAAGGTCACTGGGTAAGAAATAGTTGAACTCAGTTTGGACTTCCAAAGGGCAGGTCCCCTTCCACAACCTAGTTCTCTAATTAAACAGCGTTCATGATGAGCCCATGTGGAATCCTCATGTTGATTGCCATCCCATTCTACAAAAACTCAAAAATACGGTTTTTTTGAGCAAAGCAGATGAACATTGTGTCCAGGATCAACATGGTGATATTCAACAAAACATACATCCTACTGGATCCTGCTGTACTTACTCTTAACACATTTTGAACAAACTATCTTACAAAAGCAAAGGATTGTTTGCTTGTAGAAAAGCACATGCCCCTTGAAAGGTCGATGGCCTGACAGTGTATTTGTTTGATGTGTATGTGGAGCTTGAGGTAATCTCTCCTTGCTCAGGCTTCTCTTCGGCTAAAAGGACATCTGAGTGACAAAAGAAGCACACAATTTAATGACTTTGTTGACAGCAGAGACAAGGAGTTCTAATTTACAAATAGGTTTTCTCCCATAGAAGCAATGTTTTTGTAATACACAGATTTGCCAGTTAGTCTGCATCTGCCCAAAAGAAACAACAGTATTAATAATGTACATTTTAGTTGGAATCAAAGAATATTTTTTGTAGAATAATTTTAGTTGGAGTATCATTAGGGTAAATAATGTACATTTAGTTGGGAACAAAACTTGTGCAAAATGAGTTATGGAAATTTTAAAAAACACATTTTGTTTTTAGTGATTTAGATTGCTGGGTTTGGGGGTAAAAACATGGTTGAAAATATTTGTAAAATGAAGGGTGATTGGGGGGGCTTTGAGTTTTTTTAAAGACCTCTAGAGTTTAATTATGATGCTTTTCTATTTTGCTTTATTTCACTTTCTGTCTCCCCCATGCTGATATATATAACTGGTATGAGGAGGGAATTTGGAGTTTGCAAATGGGAGAATGAGAAAAAGTAGGAGAGGGGTGGGAGACTGAACTGAGAGCATGGGAAATAACAGAAAGAGACAAGGCAAATAGGAAAAAAGAGGACTAGGAAGATCACCCAAGGTAGAATAAACTATGATGTACAGAATCCACAAGGCAAGCTCTGTTGGCCACCCCAGAGCTTGTCAATGAAGTTACTAACTGAACAGTCACAGGGGTGGAATGAAAAAGGGAAAGGTAAGGAACAAATTACTGGCTGTTTATATGCACATGACCTTCTTAAATTAGATGTGTACAGCTTGTGGAAGGCCTTTTTTTTCTGGTTAAACAAATAAATTTGAAGAAAAGATGGAGAACAATAATTTAAAAGTGCTGGCTAACATTTATCAGGCTCTAATGATGAGTCAAATATTCAGTAAGTGCTGGACACATTGTTCACACCTTTCTTGGAACAATTCTATGAGCTCCATGCCACAATTCTCATTTTGCAAAAGAGGAAGTTAAAGCATTGAAAATGCAAAGCTGGTCCCAAAGTTACAGAGCTTGTAAATGAAGAAATGGAGTTTAAAACAGAGTCTCAGTCCAAAGCCACATAAGACAGCTTTCATGGAAATTCTAGATAGCTAAATAAATGATTTTAATTAAAGTGATAAAATCAATTAACACATTTTAAACCATAAGAGTGTTTTTGTGACTCTGTTAACAGTTTAGCTGTATTTCTCAGAGAAAGTAGTAGTTTGAGGATGGTTATTCAGGGTCCATTCTTCACCCTTTCTCTTCCTCCCTCTCTGCTTCAATCAATAAATAATATTTGTTAAGTCCCCTACTCTGTGCCAGGCACTGTGCTAAGCTCCAGGATATATGGTGAAGGGGATCTGGTCCTGCTCTCAAGGAGCTCCCAAAGCAGTATACAGATTCTGACAACAGAACGTTACCTAGGTAGAAACTCTAGAGTTGTAGGAGGGAACCTTACCTACCTTTGGGGTTAGAAGCCAAGGAAGACTTCACTGACCTGAAAGACGGGTAGGAATAAAGAAAGATAGGGAAAAGTATTTGAGGTAAAGGAGCCTGTGTGAGCTAAAAACCAAGAGGACTGATGTGTCATTTTTCTTCTGAAACAAAAACTTCTCAGTTTCATATAACTCAGTGTAGTGCACCATTCAAGTGAAGCATTTGGGGTTGGAAGAGAAAAGGGTTATGCTGTGGTGTCCTGGAGCCTGTTTCACATTTCTTTCTTAGTCTGAATTGAATGAGGTCAGGTTGGTAGCTTGAAATTGACTATGGTAGGGATATTTATACCATGGAAATTGACAACCACTACAGTTCCGGGGTTTTTTATTTCCTGGAGATCTGGTTGTTAAACATTTACCAGTACACCAATGGACACTGGTTCCAGAGACCATCCTAATGTAAATATGTGTCTGTGATATGGCTTTAATTCTGCTTCTCACTTAAAATCAAACATATTTTTTCTGGTCTTCTACATCACCATGGGCAGCTTCTCTTGAGCTCAAAGTAGATTTGAGGTGAGTAATAGGATGCCTGCAGTGGTTTCATCACCTTGGTCTCCTTTGATTGTGAATCTTGGCACATTCACACATGCTAGCATCCTGTGAGTCTCCCCACCTTCACACCTTTTAAAGTCAAACATATGTTAAAAAATAAACTGACAATCTTTTCCTTAGATGTTAATGCTCATTAACACACACCTAGACTACCACAGCTTCATTTTCACACCTGTAATTTGATTTACATGAATAACTGAGTCTTGAAGTGATCTGGAAGAAACCAATATTTCACTTTCATAAGCAGATCCTTTCTACATAAACACAAGCAAACTGCTCAGAATATTATCATAGATTAACAATACATTCAAAATACACCTTGCCCTGCTGACACAGTTTCCATGCCAAAGGTCATAGGCTATGACCTTACAGGAAATAAAGAATAGAATAGAGGTCAACTAGGTCAAGCATATGACACTTTGTCATTTTCAGCCATTTGACTCCCCCTTTTTGTCTCTCTTTATTGATTTGGCAAAGATTTATATGCCCAGAGCAGACTGGGCAAATTCCCTTGTGGCCTGTAGATGGTGTCACTCTGTGTGTCCCTGGAAAGAAAGGCAGTAAAAACAGATAAACTCATATTGGCATGGTGAATGGAGCAGGTTATAAAAGGACTAGATCTCTCTGAGAGATAGAAGAAAAAATTCAGTTCAACTCACTGCATACTGGAAGTTTATTTATTTTTCACATTCAATGCAAATTAGTATCTTCAAATTTATCCCTGTGTTTTTTCAGTAGGAAGAAGAGATTTTTATCTGAAATTCATACCAAATGTTCTGGAGAATTGCATGAATGTCTAAACCATTTTATTTCTGCAGATTTGGATGTTAATGTCTTGATGCACAGGCACTAAAATCACTTCTCAAAACTAATTGAACTGAAGCAAAGCTGTCCCTTTTTAAGAGTCCATCAAGGAATGAGAAGATGAAGTAGAGAGAGGTGGTTAGATTACCCAACTAACTGGCTGGGATAGTTAATCTACCTTTAGGGGGTTATATTTTGGTGGTTAATCTACCCCCAAATCTACCTTTTTTTAGCCCTGAATTGTTTGTCTGTAGTCAATAAACCACAATTAAAACCAATACAGCATTGTTGTTAATATCAATAAACCAAACAGTAGGATTTTTTTAAAAAAGGAACTATTTAAGATTATACATACACAAATTTTCTAAAAATGCCAATTACTTGATTTCCTCACCCCCACCTCAATTTTTTCCCATTTCTAATTTTGAAGATAGTGTAGAGGAATTGAAAAAAGCATGAACTTGGGCCCAAATCCTAGGCCAACTGCTTTCTGGCCTTGAGCTACTGAGCATTTTACTGATCTCTGTTTCAATTTCTTTATTTGTAAAACCAAGATAATAATATTTATTGCTTAGAATTGTTGCAAGGATTCAGGGAGATAATGCATTGTTAGTTTATAGCAATGTTTCTGTACATTTGAAGTGTCATTCTCAGGGTCTAGTTTGGAAGTTCTAATTTAGTATGAAAATAAGAAAAATTTCATGATTAAAGACTTTTATAAAAGTTATTATTCCATGAGGGGCGCACTGGGAGTAGGATCATCATACCAGATATTCAAGCCCATATTACTTTTGCTATGATACACATGGGAAAAACATTGCTATGTTTTCAGAAAGATATTTTTGTTACCTCTTTATGCAAAAAAAATTGTATTTTTGCAAAAGCTTCCACCTTCCTTCCTGTCCCAATATTTAACAGTATCCTTAAAAATTCTTTGTCCTACAACTTCATGTGTTATACATGAAAGTCATAGCAAAAACCAGTTTTCAGGAATTGAACTTGTCTTTTTTCCATTAACTAACCATGGCTGGACTTGATTATATCACTGATATCTAAGTTTAACAATATATACCCTCATATCCTAGATTGACTTGAAACTTGCTGAAGAGATTTTAGGTTATTCTTTATGTATTTATAGAATCTTATTTCAAATGAAAGAGATTTTTGAATATCACCATAAAAATCTTCATAATTGAAAAAAATAGTACAAAGTAGTTTTTCAAAATCCACTCTAAAACCCTCAGAGTTCAAGTCCCATCACATCAACTTTTTCCAAATTACATTTAAAATGATTTAAGAGCCAGATTAGGAAAGGCTCCAGCATCCTCCATTTGTGCCAGTCACCCTCCACACGCCACCAGTTACTTAGAGTCTGTGCTCTTAGCTACCTGAAAGCCACTCCTGGTGTCAGTCATTCGGCTTCTACATGGCTGCCATCCCTCCTTGACTCCACAAAGCCCCTCACAGCCCTAGTCTGCTCCATCTGCCCACTATTGCTAGCTCCATTACAGTATAATCTTGCTGACCCCAGGCCACTGTGACCCATTAGGAGAGCACAATCCCCCAGCCAGGTGGGATTCAGGCATTTATCCTCAATAGAACTACAAATACCACTCTTCTCCCCAGGCCTGGGGACTCCATCTCAGACACCAGCACATCCTCTTTTCTCCTTGAAATGCAAAGTGGTCATTTTGCTCCTTCTATCTTACTTCGTGACTTTGCTTTTGGCTGGAATGATACCAACTCAGTATGGGGGTTCTTGGCTTTATGTAGGTGAGCCGATATTAATAG
>CM052552.1:45670622-45693338 GCA_028533065.1 Trachops cirrhosus
AAAATGACAACAAACTCACAACTATCAACAACTGAACCTAAAAAACAAAACAAAACAAAAAAACTAAGCAAACAACTAGAACAGGAACAAAATCACAGAAATGGAGATCACATGGAGGGTTATCAGTGGGGAGGGAGAGGGGGAAGAATGGGGGTAAAGGTGCAGGGAATAAGAAGCATAAATGGTAGGTACAAAATAGACACAGGGAGTTTAAAAACAGTATAGGAAATGGAGAAGCCAAAGAAGTTATGTGTATTACCCATAGACATGAACTAAGAGGGGGGAAATCAGGTGGGAGTGGAGTGCAGGACAGAGGGGAATAAAGGGGGGGAAATGGGACAATGGTAAGAGCATAATCAATAAAATATATTGAAAAATAAAAACATAAACAAGAGAAATTTACAATCAGAGTATTTCCTGAATCCAATCACATTTAACCACTCAGTTACTACCAACTTAATCCAAATTTTTACTAAGTGGTAAGTGTTAATTTGTCTAAGAATTAGTACCTATAAATAAGAAATTGGACTCCTGAGTATCTGCATAGAAACTGGCTAAGACTAGTAATTAAGACAATTCTGGTCAACCATGAGGCTTGGACCTCAGCCTTCCAAGCGTGCCCTGATAAGGGCTGGTACCTCTCCAATCATGAGCATCGATACAATAAACCCTTCTGTTAGCTTTCTTTGTCATACAGCAGCAACAGATTGCTTGAATAGTCCTCTCACTTCCATAACACTAGAAGAGAAACTGGCAGGATAAGGATGGGACAAGGTTTTATTATATCCAATTATTAGTATATTCTGGTCCTTAATTAATGGAAGCCAACCCATCCCTGCTGTATGATACAGTCGCAGAGGTAGCTTCATGTCCGCACACCAGACTCGGCAGGGAAAGCACCTGAATCTCCCTTGTGTTGTTTCTCTTTTGCTTGCCTGTGCTTGCGATCATTTTTATTGCTATACATACTGGAGCAGATGGTGAGAATGAGAATTTTTTGAAAATTATAGGGATAGTGTAAGTGATGACTACATAACCACTCCAAATCCCCCTTGTACCCCCGACTTGATCAGGAGTTTCCTAGAAGGGGAGTTATTTCATGATAGTACAATTATGCCCACCAAATAGCCAGTCCTGACTAGAACTTCCCCGAATAGATTAGTCCGGCCCAAATCCCCTGGAAAGGGCAGGAGAAAGAAGAGAGCTAAATATTCAGTTTTATATAGATTTCCTTGGACCACAAGAGCCCGTACACCACAACCAACTGACCCCCCACTGCCCTATACTAGAGCTAATGTAAATGGTTATTAGAGAAATTGGTTAGAACTGTCCTTTCCAGAGAGGCTTAAGAGAACCGGACCTCCTTGGTGTTTTTATACACAGGTTCAAAAGGACAGACTGTTCAGGCAATTACTTAGGGCCTGCGCACATTGGGGTTAGACTCCATTCCCAGGAAAGAGAAAAGAATGGAGGAGACAGTTAGTTCCTTTATAACAAACAGGATCTCAATGCTTTTGGCCTTTACAGCTAGCAAAGCAGATTTAGAAGTGAGAGACAGATATTAATCACTATGACCACAGACCCTGTATCCTCAGTCACTTGGCAAGATGCCCAGACTCAAATGTGCCCATATTCTAGTCAACTCATAACTTTACATGTTAACCATAAAACTTACACCTAAGCTTGAAAAACTAAGGTGTCAAAATAAGTAGAAGGAAGAGGCTCAGGTAGAGAGATGATGTCAATATAGATAAGGCTTGCAAACTGCAAAGTATCTAACTGCTCAAATGTATTTTATATAACATGTATTGCTAATTATATCCAAATGTTATGTAATGCTTTCTACACAACAATGATAAAGTAAATGTACTCTGGAAAACAAAATTGTTTTTGGCTCCCACATTGCCACATATGCTTGCCCCAGAGTATAAAATAAAGCACTCACCCCAGCAAGGCAGAGATGCCCGGCTGGTGTGCTTAAAAGCACTAAGCTCCCTGTCATTCCTCGCTGACACCATTCGTTCCATAGGGATTCCCTGGACCTGCAGGAGCTGAACTCCGGCACTTAATCATCCCAGAGCAAGGACTGGCAGGATAAGGATGAAATGTGGTTCTAATGTATCACATTGCTGTTACATCCTGGCTCCTCATTGTATTGGGGAAAGCATGGTTTTTCACTAGTCATTCAGCTTAAAAGCCCCTCATCCAAAAAGTCATGTACCTTTTCCACATCTTACATTTGAGGTGAACCTAACCCAGAGTGTGAGGGGCAATGGAGAACTCACATATCTGCCCCGATCCTTACTCCATGAATTTCTCCCAATGATTGAAATGAACCACTGTGGAAAACAGTATGGAACTTCCTCAGAAAAGTAAAAATGGACTTGCCCTTTGATCCAGCTGGAACTATATCCTAAGAATCCTGAAACACCCATCCAAAAGAACCTATGCACTCCAATGTTCATAGCAGCACAATTTACAATAGCTAAGTGCTGGAAACAACCTAGGTGCCCATCAGTAAATGAATGGATCAAAAAACTATGGTACATTTACACAATGGAATTCTATGCAGCTGAAAGAAAGAAGGAACTCATACCCTTTGCAACAGCATGGATGGAGCTGGAAAGCATTATTCTAAGCGAAATAAGCCAGGCATTGAAAGACAAATACCATATGATCTCACCTTTAACAGAAACCTGAACAAGAAAACAAAGAAACAAGCAAAATATAACAAAACACACTGAAATAGAGGACAGGTAGTCAGTGACCAGAGGGGAGAGGGGAGGGAATTTCAGGGGAGAAGGGAAGGGTTTACAGGATCAAATATAGAGGACACATGGACAAAACTAGGGGGGTTGGAAATGGAAGGGAGGTGGGGAGGGATGGGTGGGTGGGCTGGAATGGGAATAAAAGATAGAAACTGTACTGAATAAACTAAAATAAAAAAAATAAACAAAATAAAAATAAAAATAAAATATTTTTTTAAAAAAGAAAGAAATTTCCACAAGCTGGGTCTATGTGGCAGCAGAATGTTTGTCCTTGATGAACAATAGGTATTCTATTATGTCTGAATCAGAACCCTTAGTTCTGCCTTCCCCATCCACTGTACTCATCTTCTAATCTTTCCTACATCAATTAAATAGGAAAACCAATCAATCATCAGTTATTCATACCAAAATCTTAAGTGGCATTGCCAATTCCTCTTCTTCATCCAAATTGTAAATTCAATCCATCAGCAAGTTCCACAAGAGCTCTAGTTTCAAACTATAGTCAGAATTCAACCATGTTTCACTGCATTGGCCTCCTAACCAGACTGCCTATTTCTACAAAAGACCTAAGGCCATCTTTTATAAACATGATTCAGGTCATGTCACCCTATAGTTTGAAATTCTCCAGTGGCTTCCCCTCACATTTAGAATACACTCTAGATGCCTTATCTGCATTATCATGATTACAAGGCTCTATGTGATTTGGCCCTTGCCTCACTTTTTTCTATTCTTGTTCATTCACTCTGCTCCAGCCACAGTTGTGTCCTTTCTTTATTGTGAAAACCCTAATTTTGCCCTCATCCCAAGGCTGTTCATCTCTACCTTCATTGGTCTTCTCCCAGTACTTGCATAACTCTTTCTTACTTCACCCCTATCTCTGTTCATATACTACTTCATCCTGGGTTCATTTTCCAGTCACTCAATCTAATATAGCATTCTTCTTCACTCTGGATCCCCTTAGGCTTTTTGATTTTTGTCATTACACTTATCATCACCTGAAGTTATATTTTCTATTTATATATGAGATTGTTGTCTGTCTTTATAATGGAATTTCAGCTTCATGAGAACTGAGGCCTTGTCTGTCTTGTTTGCTACTCTGTCTCCAAGGCCAAAAATAGGGCTTAGCACTGCTCAAAATATTTGTTAAATAAATGAATAAGACCTAAAAAAGCTGAAAATCATTTCTCACATATCTGGAGAAATCAGAGGATATTTCAGAAATTATAATTATTTGTCACTTTGGTTAGAAAAGGTAGGGTTATCTGAACTCAATAGCTGTTTAATAAATACAGATTGAGTAAGCAAATAGATAAAATAGGTAAAGAGATAAAATGAAGCTGCTTTTATTTATCACACAGAACAACTATGGAATTCCTCTAAGCTTGATGTTTTCTCTTGACTCAAACCAGCAAAGAATGTTTTTTTAAATTAAGTTTTAATTTAAAAAGTCATAAATTTGGGGCACACAGCAATATGTGAAAAAAATTGGGGGGAAAATAAAGAACTGTCAAATATGATGAGTGATATCATTGTTTCTGTATGGGGGAAAATCAAGAAATATAGTCTTTCTCTGAATATTTAGTCAACAACTATTCATCCTTTCAAAAGCATACATAAATTTCAAGCTATCAGTACAAACTCTTACAATGATTCTTTCTGTGTGAAATTGACTTTAAGTTGGATTAAAATTGATGTAACACACATTTGTTGAGCTACTAGTGAATGTAGTTTTTACATGATCACTGAGACATGCAAAGTTAATTAAAATATATTTTTGAATGAATATCACATTTTATACTAAAGGAAGTGAATGTTTCTTAATAATGTGAAATTTAAGAATTTGAGAAAATGATATTTGACAGTAGAGTTTATTATTTTATAGCAAGAACATAAGAAATTAAGGCTCAAATATAACTCAGTCTGTTTTGTTCTATGGAGAAAGTTATTAATTCCTTGCCTGCCAGTAGCTTCATAGGCATCATAATATGGAAGTCAAAGCCCATGGTCCTGTTTATAGTCAAGGCTGAGTTCACCATTTCCTTAGGTGTTCCCTAGCAGGGCCTTGTCTAACAACGCAGAGCAATAATCTTTGAAATCTAAAGCAATGTCAGTTCAGTGTCTCAAATAACCTTCACACTGAGCCTTTTAAATTGCTTTTCTAAACCCATAAAACAGATGAAGAAATTGAGGTTATAAGAAGTTAATAACTTTCCCAAAATTGCAGAGCTAAAAAGATTTTCCAGGCTGGGGCCACTGCAGTGCAATTGAGTTAAGGATGCAAAATATGGAGCAGCATTAGAAGAGAGGATAATCAGTTAGATTTGATACCCCAGTGAGAGGTGCCAATGGGATATTTAAATGTTGATTTCTTGAGAATAAGTGGAAACTCTTCCTCTGAAGTTCAGAAAGTATGCTAAGAACAGAAATTGAGGACTTCCAGCCAAGATGGAGGTATAAGTAGACACACCTTGCCTCCTCACACAAACACCGAGAGAATTACAACTATTTCCCAAAACAAATAACAGCCAGAACCATCAGAAAATCAAGCTGTATGGAAGTCTGACAACCAACAATTTAAAGAAGCCACATTCAACCAAATGGGTAGGACGGGTGGAGAGGCAGGGAGATGCTATGTGGCATGGAGAGGTGGTGGTGGCAGAATGGGCAGTTCTATATTCATGTGTGGTGGATAAAAATTGGGAGGGATACCTTGGGAGTGAGCAATCCCAGCCCCAGGCAAGACTGCACAGCCTAAGGTTCCAGTGCTGGGAAGATAAATCTCCATAACTTCTGTCTGTAAAAATCAGTGGGACATGGGGTGGTGGAAGATACTGACTGATATTTAGGAGAGTTCATTTAAAGGGCCCACATGGACTTAGAACGTATGTAAACCCACCCGCTCTGGGATTCACCATCAGGGCAACAACTGGAAGGGCACAAGTTACATACAGGAAGTGGGTGAAGTGACTAGAAATGGGTCAAGTGCTGCGCAAACCTCCAGAAGCTAGGCAGTGGCACTGCCGCCTCTCTGTGCCCTCCCCCCACATACAGAGCCACAAAGCAGTGAAGGGGGTTGCCCTTTCCTGACAATTACCTAAGGTTCTACCCCACACAATTTGCAGGTGTCTTTTAACAGGAGTCAAAGCAGCTCTACCTGATGCACAGAAACAAAAACAGGGAGGCTGCAGAATTGAGGAGACAAAGAAATGAGGCCCAAATGGAAGAATAGGACAAAACCCCAGAGAAAGAATTAATTGAAACAGAGATAATAAACATCAGATACAGACTTCAAAACACTGGTGATCAGGATGCTCAAAGAAGTCACAGAGTATGTCGAGATCATAACAGAAGAAATGAAGGCTACACTACGTGAAATAAAGAAACATATACAGGGAATCAACAGTGGAGAGGATGAAGCCAAGAATCAAACTAATGATTTGGAACACAAAGAAGGAAAAAGCATTCAATAAGAACAGCGAGAAGAAAAAATAATTGAAAAAAATAAGGATAGGCTTAGGAACCTCTGGGGCAACTTTAAGCATACCAACATGTGAATCACAAGGGTGACAGAAGGAGAAGAGGAAGAGCAAGAAATTGAAAACTTACTTGAAAAAATAATGAAAGAAAACTTTTCCAATCTGGTAAAGGAAATAGACATACAAATCCAGTAAGCACAGAGAGTCCGAAACAAGTTGGACTCAAAGAGTACCACACCAAGACATATCATAATTAAGCTGCCAAAAGTTAAAGATAAAAAGAGATTCTTAAAAGCAGCAGGAGAAAAGCAGACAGTTACCTATAAAGGAGTTCCCATAGGACTATCAGCTGATTTCTCAAAAGAAACTTTGTAGGATAGAAGGGACTGGCAAGAAGTACTCAAAGTGATGAAAAGCAAGGACATACAACCTAGGTTATTCTATCTAGCAAAGCTATCATTTAGAATAGAAGGGCAGATAAAGTGCTTCCCAGACAAGGTAAAGCTAAAGGAAGTCTTCATCACCAAGCCATTATTACATGAAATGTTAAAGGGATTTATGTAAGGAAAAGAAGATCAAAACTATGAACATTAAAAGGGCAACAAATTCATAACTATCAATGACTGAATCTAAAAAACCAAACTCAGCAAACAACAAGAACAGGAACAGAATCATATATATGGAAATCATTTGAAGGATTATCAACTGGGGGATGAGGGGGAAAATGGGGGAAAAGGTGCAGTGTTTAAGAAGCATAATAGGTAGGTACAAAATAGGGGATGTCAAGAATAGTATAGGAAATGGAGAAGCTAAAGAACTTATATGCATGGCACTTGGACATGAACTAAGTGGGGGGAATTGCTTGAGCAAAAGAGGGTACCAAGAGGAGGGGGGCAAAGGGGAGAAAATTGGGACAACTGTAATTGCATGATTGAAGAATACATTTTTTATAAAAGAAATTGACCTTGAGGTCACATTTGAACCATGAACTAGATAAATCACTCAGGCAAGTGTTACTGGAGAAATCAATTGAGGCCATTAAGGGAAAGAATGCCAGGGTAGGAGTGGATTCTATATGATAAAGGCTAAAGGAAGAATTTTAAGGAAGTGTTATTCATTTATGTCAGTTACTATTGAGATGTCCAATGAGGTGAGGAATAAGACCTTTGAAATAAAATAGACATTGGGGTCCTTACCTCCAGCATGGGGTATCCCAGCAGATTGGCAGAATACCAAGTGATGATTTTAAAATCCCTATTTCTCACCTAATTAAGGAAGGGCTAATTTTAGAACCATAATAAGGCAAGATAACACATTTTGTTAGAGGATTTGTTTTCTCTTTCAATATAAGTTCCTTTCTTTCTCAAATGTTCTTCATTAAATCCTTAAATGTTGCTTTAAATCCTTACATTTTTAATTTTGTGTATAAAATAAATTTTCATTATCTTTATGGAATAACACAGACAGAAGAATGTATTTTAAAAGAAAAGGGTTAGATAAAAATCTTAGTTTTTCTATTACAGTAACAATTTTCCTCCTAAAGTGTTTTTATAAAATTCAAAAGGTGCTTAAATTTAGAGCTGAGAGTCTTTTTTCTTTCATCATCTTTTTATGAACCAAAGATTGTCCTGATTTATGCCTTTGATGAGATGTACAGTATGTTGTAAGTCAAAGATGTTCTATCAGTGCTTTGAAGATGCTCATAAAATGGTGGAAAAGATGCCAAAAATATTTTTCACTAAAATTAACACATATCTAAATGTTCATTAGTTTGAATTTACATTATGAAATTATTGAATTGATTGGGTATTTTTATAAGAGCTAAAGATTTATTTTTAACTCTTTAACTATGCTTTAGAATTGCTTAGAGAGGTTTTTTGTTTTTGTTTTTTCCTGAGGCTGCCTCCTGAATCAGATAATATTTTGGGGGTGGGGAGAATGGAGTATCCCATGTTGTTGTTTTTTAAAATAGACTTTATTTTTTAGAGTAGTTTTAAGTTCATAGCAAAATTTAGTGGAAAGTACAGTTTTCATATTTCCAGTTTCCACACAGGCATAGTCTCCCCTAATATGAACATCCTGCACCAAAGTGGTACATTTGTTACAATTAATGAACCTACATTGACATCATTTTTGCTCAAAGTCCATAGTTCACATTAGGGTTTACTCTTGATGTGGTAAATCCTATGTTTTTGGACAAATGTATAATGGCATGTATCCGTCATTACAGTATTGTGCAGAGTGGCTGTCTTAAGAATTCTCTCTGCTCTGCCTATTCATCTGTTCTCAACCTCTCCAACCCTTGGCAACCACTGATCTTTTTGCTGTGTCCATAGTTTTACCTTTCCAAGAATGTCATATAGCTGCAATCATAAAATATATAGTCTTTTCAGATTGGCTTCTTTCACTTTGTAATACACATTTTTAAAGTTTTTTTTGTGAATAAATGATTTCTTTTTTATATTTTAATTGTTGTTCAAATACAGTTTTCTGTCTTTTACCCCATCCCAGGCCACACCCTGCCCTCCCCACCTCCCTCCCGTTTCCACCCTCCCTTGTTATTGTCCAAAATATATAAAGAGCTCACATGACTCCACTCTAAGAAGACAAGCAACCCAATTAAAAAATGGGCAAAGGACTTGAACAGACACTTCTCCAAGGAAGACATACAGAGAGGATCCAGAGACACATGAAAAGATGCTCAGTATTACTAGCTAATAGAGAGATGGAATATGCATTTTTAAAAAATCAGCTTTATTGAGGTGTAATTGACATACAGGGTAGGGGGAAGTATGTTTACAGTTGTGAGTATGTGAAACAGAATTTATTCTTGCATTATTATTTATTAATTATTGTATTCTATACAGACAACTGTACATTTACTTTTGTCCCACCTTATATAAATTTGTAAAGTAATAAGCACTTAAGATTCCTCCATTCCTTTTCATGCCTTGATAGCTTATCTATTTTTAGTGCTGAATAATGTTCCATTGTCTCTGTGTGTGATGTACTTTGATTAATTTATCCATTAATCTACTAAAGGGCATCTTGGTTGTCTCTAAGTTCTGGAATAAAGATACCATAACACATTTATATGCCGATTTTAAGGAATAGCTTTCTATTATTAGCAAACAAAAACAAATGATTATTTGTATTTCTTTTTTAATCATTTTTAATTAATGTTTGAATACAGTTGTCTCAATTTTCCCACCACCACTTTCCCCTGCCCGCCCCCCGCCACCCCCCACCTTTACTCTTTTCCTGCTTTGGCCTTCTCCATGATTCCTTTATATATGTTCATTGACGACCCTTTCCTTTCCTTCCCCTGATATTTCCCTCACGACTCCCCTCTAGTTACTATCAGTTTGTTCTTAATTTCAGTGTCTCTGTTTATATTTTGCTTGCTTGTATGTTTTGTTGATTGGGTTACAATTATAGATGAGGTCATATAGTATTTGACTTTCACCACCTGGCTTATTTCACTTAGCATAATGCTCTCCAGCTCCATCTATGATGTTGCAAAGGGCAGGAGCTCCTTCTTTCTTTCTGCTGTGTAGTATTACATTGTGTAAATGTACCACAGTTTTTGATTCATTCATTTACTGCTGGGCACCTAGGCTGCATCCAGCACTTCACTATTATACATTGTGCTGCTATGAACATTGGGTGTATAGGTACTTTTGAATTGGTGTTTCAGGGTTATTAGGATATAGCCCCAGCAGTGGAATCGCTGGATCAAAAGACAGATCCATTTTTAGTTGTTTTTTTTTTTTCGAGGAAATTCCATTCTGTTTTGCAAAGTGACTGCACCAGTCTTCATTCCCACCAACAGTGCACTAGGGTTCCCTTTTCTCCACAACCTCTCCAACACTTGTTGTTTGTTGCTTTGTTTATGATGGCCACTCTGTGTGGTGTGAGGTGGTATCTCATTGCGGTTTTAATTTGCATCTCTCTGATGGTTATTGATGCTGAGCATCCTTTCATATGTCTCTGGGCCCTCTGTCTGTCCTCCTTGCAGAAGTGTCTGTTCAGGTCCTTTGCCCATTTTTTAATTGGATTGTACATCTTCTTGGTGTGGTGTTATGTGAGTTCTTTATATATTTTGGAGATTAAGCCCTTGTCCGAGATATCATTGGCAAATATATTTTTTCATACAGTTGGTTCCTTTTTCATTTTGCTAATGTTTTCTTTAGCCATGCAGAAGCTTTTTAATTTGATGAGGTCCCATTTGTTTATTCTTTCCTTTATGTCCCTTGCTCTAGGGGACATATCAGTGAAAATATTGCTGTGTGAAATATGTGAGATTTTCCTACCTATTTTCTTCTCTAGGACTTTGACGGTATCATGTGTTATATTTAAGTCTTTATCCATCTTGAGTTTATTTTGTGTATGCTGTAAGTTGGTGCTCAAGTTTCATTTTTTTGCATGTAGCTGTCCAAATGTCCCAACACCATTTGTTGAAGAGGCTATTTTTACTCCATTTTATGCTTCTACCTCCTTTGTTGAATATTAATTGATCATAGACTTGGTTTTATTTCTGGGCTCTCTATTCTCTTCCATTGGTCTATGTGTCTGATCTTATGCCAGTATCAGACTGTTTTGATTACTGTGACCTTGTAATATAGTTTGATGTCAGGTATGGTGATCCCTCCTACTTTGTTCTTCTTTCTCAAAATTGCTGCAACTATTCAGAGTTGTTCATGGTTCCATATAAATTTTTGAAATATTTGTTCTGTATCTGTGAAATATGTTATTGCTATTTTAATAGGGATTGCATTGAATCTATAAATTGCTTTCGGTAGTGTGAACATTTCATTGATGTTAAGTCTTCCAATCCATGAACACAGTACATGCTTCCATTTATTTGTGTCTTTCTTAATTTCTTTCTTCAGTGTTGTATAGTTTTCTGAGTATAGGTCTTTTACCTCCTTGGTTAGGTTTACTCGAGGTACTTTATTATTTCATGTTGCTGTATAAAATGGGATTTTTTCCCTTGATTTCTGTTTCTGGTATTTCACTGTTGGTATACAAAAATGCTTTTGATTTCTGAATATTGACTTTGTATCCTGCTGTTTTTCTAAATTCACTTAATAAATTTAGTAGTTTTTTGTTGGAGTCTATAGGGTTTTCTATGTACTCTATCATGTCATCTGCAAACAGAGACAGTTTTACTTTGTCCTTTCTAATTTGTATGCCTTTTATTTCTTTTTGTCTGATTGCTGTGGCCAGAACTTCCAATACTATTTTGAATAGAAGTGGTGAAAGCACACATCCTTGTCTTGTTCCTGATCTTAGTGGGAAAGCTTTTAGTTTTTCTTGGTTGAGTATGGAGCTAGCTGTAAGTTTTCCATGTATGGTCTTTATTATGTTGAAAAATGCTCCCTCTACTCCCACTTTGCTGAGACTTTTTAATCATAAATGGGTGCTGAACCATATCAAATGTTTTTTCTGCATCTATTTTTTAAAATTATTTTATTGTTGTTCAATTACAGTTGTCTGCATTTTCCCCTCACCACTCCCCCCACCCCAGCCAAACCCAACTCCCTCCTTTGCTTCCACCCTCCCTTGGTTTTGTCCATGTGTCCTTTATGGTTGTTCCTGAAAACTCTTCTGCCCATTATCCCCTCCCACTTCCCCTCTGGTTACTGTCAGATTGTTCTTAATTTCAGTGTCTATGGTTATATTTTGCTTGCTTTTTTCTTTTGTTGATATGATCATGTCATTTTTGTCTCTCTTTTTGTTTAGGTGATGTATTACGTTTATTGATTTATGAATATTGTACCATCCTTGCATCCCTGGGATGAATTCCACTTGATAATAGTATGAGCTTTTTGATGTATTGCTGAATGTGTTTTGCCAGTTTTTTGTTGAGGATTTTAGTGTTTATGTTAATCAGCAATATTGGTTGTAAGTTTTCTTTCTTTGTTGTGTCTTTATCTGGTTCTGTGATTAGGATGATGCTGGCTTCATAGAAAGAGTTTGAGAGTTTTCTCTCCTTTTTGGTTTTTTTGAACAGTCTGTGAAGTATAGGGTGTAGCTCTTTCTTAAATGTTTTGTGAACTTCTCCTGTGAAACCATCTGGTCCAGGGCTTTTGTGTGCCAGGAATTTTTGATTACTGCTTCAATTTCCATAGCTATTATTTATTTGTCTGTTCAGGCTTTCTGCTTTTTCTTCATTCAATTTTGGAAAATTATATTTTTTTTCTAGAAATTTGTCCATTTCACCTAGGTTTTCAAATTTCTCAACATATAGTTCTTCTTAGTAATTTCTCATAATCCCTTTTGTTTCTGTGGTATCAGTTGTAATTTCTCCTCTTTCATTTCTGATTATGTTTATCTGCGTCCTTTCTCTTTTTTTCTTAATGAGTTTGCTTAAAGGTTTGTCAATTTTGTTTATCTTTTCAAAGAACTAGCTCCTGGATTTATTGATCCTTAGATTTGCTTTTAGTCTCTGTCATTTAATTCCACTCTGATCCTGGTTATTTCCTTCTTTCTACTTGCTCTAGCCATGTTTGTGTTGTTCCTCCAGTTCTTGTAGATGTAGGGTTAGGTTGCTAATTTGAAGTGTTTCTATCTTTGTTAGATAGGCCTGTATCACTATGAACTTCCCTCTCAGGAGTGCTTTTGCTGTGTCCCATAAGTTATGGACTGTTGTGAGTTCATTTTCATTGGTTTCCAGAAACATTTGATTTGCTTCATGACCTCACTCTTAACCCATTCATTGTTTAATAGCATGCTATTCAACCTCCATTAATTTGAATGTTTTTGAGTTTTTTCCTTGAAGTTAGTTTCCAGGCTCAGGCCTTTGTGATGAGAGAAGATGCTTGATTTGATTTCAATTTTCTTCAATTTGTTGAGACTTATTTTGTGAACCCTGTGGTCTATCTTTGAAAGTGTTTCATGTGCATTTGGAAAGAATGTATATTTTGTTTCTTTGGTATAAACAGTTCTGTATATAGTAGTTAAGTCCATTTGATTTAGGACATTGTTCAATGTCTCGATATTGTTGTTGATATTTTGTTTGAAAGATCTATCCATTTTTGACAGTGGGTATTAAAATCACCTAGTATAAGTGTGTTGCTGTCTGTATCTTTCTGGAAACCTCCAAGATTTTCCTTATATATTTGGGTGCTCCTATGTTGGGTGCATATATGTTTACAATGTTTATGTCTTCCTGATGGATTCTTCCTTTGAGTATTATGAAGTGTCCTTCATTGTCTGTTTTTACAGCCTTTGTTTTGAAGTCTACTTTGTCAGATATAAGTATTGCTACCCTGCCTTTTTCCCCTCTCCATTTGCTTGGAATATTTTGCTTTCTAGCCCTTCACTTTCAGTCTGTGTAGGTCTTTTGTTTTGAAGTGGGTCTCTTGTAGGCAGTATATGTGTGGGTGATATTTTCTTATCCATTCAGCTATCCTATGTCTTTTAATCTGAGCATTTAATCAACTTACATTTAAGGTTATTATTGATAGGTACTTATTCATTGCCATTTTACTCCATTTGTACCTCTGTTCCTTTCTCTCTCTCACAGTTTTTCTTCCTTTTCTTAAAGCAGTCCCTTTAGCACCTCTTGCAGTGCTGGTTTGGTGGAGGTGCATTCTTTTAGCCTTCTTTTTTCTGGGAAACTCCTTATTTAACCTTCCATTTTAATTGAGAGCTTTGCTGAGCAGAGTAGTCTCGGTTGGAGGCCTTTACTTTTCATTACTTGGAATATTTCTTGCTATTCTTTACTCACTTGTAATGTTTCTGTTGAGAATTCAGATGCTAGCCTTATTGGGGCTTCCTTGTATGCTACTTCCTGTTTCTCCCTTGCTGCCTTTAAATATCTCTCTTTGTCTTTAAATTTTGCCATTTTAATTATGATGTGTCTCTTTGGGTTCCTCTCGATTGGGACCCTCTCTGTTTCCGGGACTCGTGTAGCATTTTCTCTAATCAAATTAGGAATGTTTTCCATTATTACTTGTTCAAACAGGTTTCCTATCCCTTACTCCTCTTCTTCTCATTCTGGTATCCCTATTATACGGATATTATACCATTTCATGTTTTCCTGCATTTCCTTTTACCCCTCTTCATTCTTTTTGAGTATTTTTTCCTTTTCTTGCTGTTTTGGGGAGCTGTATTGTACCTTGTCCTCCAGCTCACTGATTCAATCCTCTGCTTCATCAAGCTTGTTTTGGTTCCTTCTACTGTGTTCTTTAATTCAAATTGTATTCTTCATTTCCTCATGGCCCTTCTTGATTGTTTCTGTGTCCTTTCCTCATAGTTTCCCTGTCATTTTTGGTAAATTGCACTGAGTTCATTGAGCTTCCTTATAAACATTGTTTTGAATTCAGTATTTGATAATTGACTTGCCTATATTTCATTTAGCACTCCTACTGGGGATTCCTCCTTTCCTTTTGATTAGGAGTTGTTTCTTTGTCTTTCCATTATTTGTGGGATTCTTGTTTGCTTCTGTTTCTTAAATTGATCTGTTTTGACTTTCTGAGTTTGTGGTGTGAACTTCTATGGTAGGAAGCCTGTGAGATTCACTAGAACAATCTCCTTGATCACCTGCACTTGATGCTTTTGGGATGCCCTTTGTGCCTTTTATGCTCGTTCTCTGTATGTAATTGGGTTTTGATTGTTGTTGGGTCATTGTTTGGTGGGTCCTTCCCTCCAGCTGGTTGACTGAGGGTCACTCCACCCACCATGTCTTGTGTGCTGTTGTGCAGGTGCTGCCAGAACAAAACCACAAAGCCAGGAAATAAACCCACACCTATAAATAGAACTCCCCCACCCACAATCCCACTATCAACAGCAAATGAACCACAATTAATAAGGGTGTAATGAGATTAAGACTACTATAAGAAAAGAGAGTGGATATGAGATGACCTACTGAAAGACAAATGATTTTGAGAGGGTGGAGGAAGGAGCACTAATAAGAGTTGAGAGTTGGAGCAATGGAAAGAGAGAAAGTAAAATTTACCTCATGAAGAAAAAAGGGAATGAAGAATGTGGAATGGAGTATGAGAAAGGAAATGTATAATATTAGGTTTAAACACAAATTACAACAATATAAAATAAAGTGAAAGAGAAAGAGAAAGGAAGGAAAATAGTAAAAAGTTAATAAAACTATAGAAGCCAAATTGGAGAGAAAGATCCACCACAGTACTATCAACCACAAATGAGCTAAAATTAATATTTGTGGTATGGGAATGAGAGGGAAAAAAGAAACAAATAAAAGTCTAAGAGATATTTAGAGGAATGGGAAGTGATTTTGAAATGATAGAGGGAGGGCGAATACTCAGGGTGAGGAACAAAAACCAGAATAAGAGAGAGTACAATTAAAATTTGGGATGGAAGGAAAAAGAAAAAAGTAAAAAAAAGGAGAATAAGGAAAAATAAAACCCCAAGATGGAAGAGAAATAGAAGAAAGAGAAAAAAGAAAAAGAAGAAAAAGGCTAAGATGGCAAAATTAAAATTTGAGTTGAAAAATAGAGTAGAAGATGGGACCAGTAAAATTTGACATTTGAAAAAATGAATTAGTGAAGCTCCAGAGATAAAATGGAGAAAACAAGGCAACAACAACTACCCTGCCTACGACCATGTAGCAAAGATTATTAAAGGTAGAAAGAGAACATGGATATTTTAAGAGCAAGGCAAAGGGATATGAAATTACCCTTGGCAAGAAAATTGGTTTTGTGTGTCTGGACTGGAGATAAATAGTGAGAGTGCAGAATGGAAACAAGTTGTATCTAGACAGAAAACAAAAATTGAAATGAAAATAATGCAAGAAAAGAGGAAGGTAAAATGGGCTAAGAAGAGGGAGGGGCAAAATATGTGATTTGAAATACACTATAGTGTAAAATCTAGTGACTTAATATGTACAAACTTGCTGGACTAGAAATTATTTTAAAAAGCTATGCAGGAAAGAAAATAATGGAAATCATGAAGAAGACCACAGTGGCTTTTGTATCGGTAGCTTCTTGTATTTACCACTGTTTTTTTGTTTTTGGATCTGCCTCTGGTAATGTCAGATGTTGACCCTATCTGACCTTAGGCAGCCTGCTGGATACTTCCAGTGATCTGGTGTTCCTGGCTGTATCCTTCAATTGTTAATCTGGTCACTCTGCACTAAGTAGTCAGGTTGGAACACCATAGGGTGGGCTGAATCCCTCCTGGTGTAGGGGCTATTGTTTCTCTTCAGGCTGCTGCTGCTCAGAGGGGAGTGGGCTGCCTGAGTAGGATGGTTGCTGCATATGGGGGTTGGCTCAGCACTGGGATCCTGGTGGCTACTCTCTCAGTTCTCTCCCCAAAGCCTCCATCCCCAGTCTCTCCTCAAGTCTGTCTAGTCCACTGTACCCACCCTTTACCAGGATCTACTGTCTCTGGCTATCTCCTTTGGTTGTTAATCTGGTCACTGTGCACTCAGCAGTCAGGCTTAAGCACCACAGAGCCAGGGCAGATACCCTTTTGGGCTCAGGGCTATTGTTTCCCCTCAGGCTATTGCCACTCAGAGGGGAGTTGTCTGCCTGAACACACTGGCTGCTCCCATCTGGGTGGTGACTCAGCACCAGGACCCTGGTGTCTATTCTCTCAGTTCTCTCCCCCAAGCTTCAGTCTTTAGTCTCTCAGGTGTCACCAGCCCACTCTGCCCCCTCCTTTGCCAGAGCCCAGGGTAAGTGGCTGCAAATAAAAATTTGTGTGTTGGCCCTTGAAACCACTCTTGCATCCCCAGCCATCTGTCTCTGCAGCCTTGCCGCTTTTGATGCTGGTTGTTATCTGTGTCCTTTTTGGGCTCTGGTGCTCTAGGCTGGGGATCCTAGCTTAGGTTTAGACCACATTCTTCTCAGGGGGATCCAACTGGCCACTTAATTACCCTACAGCACTGTCACCTGTGGGCACCCAGCCAGCCCTTTCAAGTCTCTACCACACTCCTTACGAGACAGGTTGTGCTGATGCTGGTTCTTCTGTCCATCCAAAGTTATACTGCTTCTCTCTGGCTATTGCTCAGTTGTTTGTTCTGGGATTTTCTCCACAATTGAGTTGTAATTCCAGATTGGCCCTCGGAGGAGGTCAGTGTGACTTCCATTCACTCCTCCACCACCTTCCCTCCCCCCTATTATTTGTATTTCTGATGACAACCCACTCTGCTCATTTTCTCCTACATCTCTGATCTCTTTTTAATCTCATTCAATGTAGATGAGCTCTAGAGTTTTACTCTAGTTTCTCATTTTTAGCTATATTCTCTTTCTCAGTGATCTCAATCACCTACATTGCTTTAAATACCTTCATAGATTGACAACCCCCAAATGTGTAGCTCCAGATCTGAAATTGCTCCCGAAATTTAAGCTTGTATATCACACTATGTTCTCTACATTTCAACTAGCATGTCTTACAAGAATGTCCAACTTAATCTGTTCCAAACTAAGTTCAATAATTCCAGTCCCACCCCTCATCAAATTTGTGTTTGTCTCAGTCAACCATGTGGAATCATCCTGAGTTTTTCTTTTTTTGTTTACCTTCCACATCTAATTCAAAAAAAAGTCTTGTATATTCTAACTCCAAACTGCAAAGAAAACTTGACCACTTCATTCCACCTGCACTACTTCAACCTTAGTGCAAGCCACTACATTTTCTTGCTTGGAGACTTCAGTAACCTCTCTCCTTCCACTGTTTTTCCTTTCAACCTCCTCATCTTCCTGTAATCCATCTTTACATATGAGCCAGAGTGAGCTTCTAAATCATTGCTTTAAACCCATCAATGAATTCCCATCCAATTGCAAATAAGACTGATTTGTTTCCTAGGGCTGCCGTATCAAAGTGACAAAAACTGAATGTCTTAAAACTACAGGAATTTATTGCCTCACAGATCTGGAGACCAGAAGTCTGAAATCAAAGTATCAGCAGCCCCATGCTTTCTCTGATGGCTTTAGGAGAGAATTCTTCTTTGTCTGTTCTAGCTTTTGTTGTTTGTATGCCAACCTTGACCTTCCTTGTATTACTGATTTATCACTCCAGTCACATGACTGTCCTCTTCCTATGTATCTTCACATTATCTTTTCTCGGTGCATGTATGCCTTTGTGTCTAAAATTTCCCTCATATAAGAACACCAGTGACCTCATTAGAATTTGACTATCTCTTAAAGACCTTATTTCCAAATGAGATTTTATTCTGAGGTACCAGAGGTTAAGACTTCAACATATGTTTTTTGAAGGAGACATAAGTTAACCAATAACACAACCTCAAACTTCCTATACTGGCCCATAAAACATTTTGTGATATACAAAGTCTGTCCAGAAGGTATCCAGTCATGTAATATGAAAAGTAGAGACATTTATTGAAGAAGATACAAGAAACATTGTACATAGGACAATGATGCCTCAGTCCCCTTCAAAATAGGCACCTTGGGACCTCACATAGATCTCCCAATTGTCATCAACTTCCCCATCGTATTTTCATGAATATCATCAATGGTCTGAAATATCTTGCTTTTCAAAGGTGATTTTAGTTTTGGGAAAAGCCATAAGTTGTGGACACTGATTCTGGGCTGAATAACCTGGGTGATTTGATGTTTCACAAAAAAACTGCACAAGATACATGAGCGGGTGTGTTGTTGTGATTAAGCTGCTGATCATCAGTTGCCCATAGTTGTGGCCTTCTGAATCATCTGGATAGTTTCCATGGAGGAATGTTCAAGCTTAATGCAAAATTAGTTGCAGATTTGTTACCCTACTCACTCAGTCTTTTTGAATGCAATGGCCACACAGTACACATACTCACTCAATGGCATCTACCACCCCCACTGACTAGTACAGTGAAGTCATCATTGTTCACGCATGTGCATTTAGTCCACTCTCTTTGGCTGCCAGGTTACATTGATGTCATGCAAACTGTTCTTGTTATATTAACAATGGCTGGATTTTTCTGGACAGACCTCATATATGGCTCCTACTTTCATCTCTAACTATATCTCCTACTTTTGCCCCTCTTATTCTGTTCCAGATACCTTGGTGTTTATGCTTACCAAGTTTGCTCTTAGCATTTCAACTCAAATGTCATCTCTTCAAAGAGACTAACTCTGGTCACCCTATTAACTCACCCATCTTCCTGCACTATATCAAATTACTGTCATTATAGTTTCATTTTCCTCATAGCATTTGTCACAACCTGAAGTCACCTGATGTATATGTTGTTTTTATGTCTATAGGAGACAGTACTAGTAATGTCTACCAATAACTATTTACCCTTTTTCATCACTAAGAACCTGATTGTATCTAGTCTGCCATGCATTCAGCCCCAGGGCATGAATTGTGACCAAGCCAGCCCAGTGTTAGCAATTATGTTTCCCTTTGCAAAGATCACTGTTTAGATGGGAATGTGGACAGATTCTGGTCAATGGAATGTAAGAGAAAGCCCTTGGGATTTCTGGAAAGACTTTCCTCTCAATGGAAGTAGACAAAGAGCAAGCTCTTTTCACCTTTCCTCTTGACTCCTGAATTTTGATGTGATGCCTAGAGTTCCTCCAGCTATCTTGTATTCATAAATTGACTTGCCAGAGGAGAACAGAATCCACCAATGCTGAGCATGATGGAAGTTGGAAGGAGATTAAGTTTTTGATAATACCATGGCCACCATACCAATCCTAGAACAATCTACTTCCTGATTGAGCACCATATATGTCCCATGTTTTAAGCCATTGATACTCAAGTTTTTTGTTATTTGCCTTGAAAGTGTCTTACTGATATCCTCCTCTACCATTAACATAAAGGCATTGTCTGTCTTATCCAATGCTGGAGCCTCTTGGATGAGAATATGTGCCAGGTAGGAGGAACTGAAGGAATATTTGTTGGATAAATGTATGATGAAAAAAAGTACCTATGTGCATTCCTGCCATGCTACTTATCTTTGTTCTTCTGCCTCAGTATTCTTCTTCAACTTACACAGTGTCTCCTTTGTGTCAGTGTTTCCAGTCTAATTTTCTGCTTTTAAAGCTCATCTGTTCTAAGTCAGTAGCTTGTCTCCTCCTCTGCTCACCATGTCATTCTGGATCACTATATCATAGGTTTAAGCCCAAACAAATGTCTGAATATACATCACTCTAAAAACTTAGCTGGGTCCTCTAGTTCCCACTGAGTGGCTTCAAAGCCCAAACCTAATGGAGTCCTCCTGAATGCACCACCATTGACTTTTTTAAAATCTCTACTTTTATTTATTTTTAAGTTACAGTTGACATTCAATATTATTTGATATTAGTTTCAGGTACACAGCATAGTGGTAAAGACACATAGAATTCACCAAGCAACTTCCCCCAATAATTATAATAACCACCTGGCACTATACATAGTTATTGCAATATTATTGATTATATTCCCTATGCTATACTTTACAACCCTGTTACTATTTTGTAGCTGCCAATTAGTTCTTCTTAATTCCTTCCATTTTTCAAACAGCCCACCTAACTTTCTCCCATCTGGGAACCCTCACGTTATTCTCTGTATGTATAAGTCTGTTTCTGTTTTGTTTGTTCATTTATTTTGACCTATAGATTCCACATTTAAGTGAAATCATATGGTATTTGTCTTTCTTTGTCTAACTTATTTAACTTAGCATAATGCCCTCTACGCTCATTTATGTTTTCCCAAATAGTAAGATTTCCTTATTTTTTACAACTGAGTAGTATTCCATTGTGTAAATGTACCACAGGTTTTTTATCCAATCATCTATTGATGGGCACTTGGGTTGCTTCCATATCTTGACTATTGTAAATAACACTGCATGGAACACAGGAGTGCAAATAGTCTTTCAAATTAGTGTTTCAGGTTTCTTCAGATATATTCTCAGAAGTGAGATCTCTGGGTCATAAGTCAGTTCCATTTTTAAATTTTTTTGAGAAACTACATACTGCTTCCCACAGTGAATGCCCCAATCTGCATTCCCACCACCAGTGCACAAGGGTTCCCTTTTCTCTGCATCTTCACCATTACTTGTTGATATATTGACGATAGCCATTCTGACAGGTATGCAGTGATATTGTGGTTTTAATTTGCATTTTCCTGGTTATTAGTGACATTGAACATCTTTCAATATGTCTATTGGCCATCTCTGTATGTCTTGTTTGTTGAAGTGTCTATTCAGGTCCTTTGCCCATTTTCTAACTGGATTTTTTTTTTTTGGTGTTGAACTGTATGAGTTCTTTATAAAATTCACATATTAACCCTTTTAGGATGTATTATTGTCTAGTATCTTATTTCATTCAGTAGGTTGACTTTTTGTTTTGTTGATTTCTTGTGTTGTGCAAGAACTTTTTAGCTTGATATAGTCCTTTTTAAAAATTTTATTTTGTTTCTGTTGCCTGAAAAGATATGTCAGAAAAAGTATTGCACAGAGAAATGTCAGAGATTGTACTATTTATGATTTCTTCTTGTAGTTTTATTGTTTTGGTTCTTAACATTTAGGTCTTTAATCCATTTTGAGTTTATCCTTACATATAGTGAAGAAGGTAGTCTTTTTTTTTGCATAAATCTGTTTAATTTCCCCAATATAATTTATTTTATTTTTGCTTATTTATTGTATTTTTTAGTATTTATTTATTTTAGTTGATAAATTCTCAGTAATAGCACATCCAAAATCAATCCCAAGCATTTTTCTTACATGTTTTGATACTTTTTTAAAGCATTTATATTGGATTTATTGGGGTGACACTGGTTAATACAATTATATAGGTTTTAAGTATACAATTCTGTAATACTTAATCTTTATATTGTATTGTGTATTCATCACTCAAACTCATGCCTCTTAGATACCATTCACTCTTCTTTTACCCTCTTCCACCCCATCCCGCCATTCTTTCCCTCTGGTAATCACCATATTGTTGTCTCTGTCTACAAGGGTTTTTTTTTTTTTTTTTTTTGCCTAAGTCCTTTAACTTTTTAATTCAGCCCCACAACCCACCTCCCCTTTGACAGCTCTCAGTGTGTCCTCTGTATCTATGAATCTGTTTCTATTTTATTTGTTAATTTTGTTCATTAAATTCCACATATGACTGAAATCATATGGTATTTGTCTTTCTCTGAATGACTTATTTTACTTAACATAATACTCTCTAGGTCCATCCATGCTGTTCCAAAAGGTATGATTTCTTTTTTCCTTTGCAGCTGAATAGTATTCTACTGTGTAAATGTACCACAATTTTTTTATCTACTTATCAGTAGATGGGCACTTGGGCTGCTTCCAAATCTTGGCTATTGTAAACAATGCTGCAATGAACATAGGGGAGCATATATTCTTTCAAATTTGTGTTTCAGGTTTCTTCAGATATATCCCCAAAGTAGAATCGTTGGTCATAACATAGTTCCATTTTTAATTTTTTGAGGTAATTTCATACTGTTTTCCACAGTGGCTATAGCAGTTTGCATTCCCACTAACAGTGCATGAGGGTTTTCTATTCTCAACATTCTCACCAACACTTGTTGGTTGATTTATTGAAGAT
>CM052552.1:45703424-45719448 GCA_028533065.1 Trachops cirrhosus
GATTTTCAAATTCACTGCGTAGTTGGATGTAACTTTGTAATGATTCTTATATTTGACCATGTGAAAGGATACTGAGAAGCAACAACTCGCAGACATGGATTCCCGATTCCCCAGTATCTTCCCCACTGTCCTCATCCCTCTTACAATGGGGACACTATTAACGCTGGCAAGCCTTTGAGTTTAAACGCGCACTGTTTACTTTTGTTACTACTTTATATATGCTGCTGATCTCCTGCCAGGGCTCTTCCGGAGTGGTTAGAATGACTTCAAACAATAGGGAACATTATTTCTAGCTTTCTGTGTCACACTTTGCAGGATTCTGTTCCTTTTGCACTCTTCTCCCAAAGAGCAAGTACTTTGCTTCCATAGATGCAGCCAGGAGCACTGACTGACAAGAGAAGAGGATGGATTTACTATATTTTGATTGGGCAAAAATTCTGAGGAAATGCATGCTGTTTGCCTTGGCCTTATTGCAAAGGGTTATTTTTAGTAGTCTGCTTGTCCCTGCAGTAGGACTGATGCTACACCGTCTAAGCAGTGACCTGGAAAGGATGCTCCCACCAGCACAAGGACTAGGACCTATTGGAATGACTTCTACCTGAGGAATATTCAGAGGGTTCTTTTAATCTACTGAATATAAGTTCTCTGTTTAAGTGAACAATTGGGCTGTAGGAGCCCTGAACATAACTCTTTCTTGGGGGACGGGAAGTTTGACTGTGTACAGAATGTTAATGACTCAGAATGTCCTGTAAATGAGGCTCTTTGTAATCAAGGAGCCTAGATAAACCCACATAAAAGAGGCAGACTCTCTTCCCTACTGAGATTCAGGTGCTGGGAGGCGGGGTGGTTTGGGGGATATTTGGCAGGATGAGAGTTCCATGTTCTATTCTTTGCAACTGTTAATTTTTATTAATAACAAATATGGATGCTATGAAAAATGTCTGTTTTCAGTCCTAATATTATTAGTATATTTCCATTACAATGACCTGGTATTGGCAAACTGCTCCAACATATAGTATTAAATACCAGGTGCATTTGAAAACATAGAAATTCCTAAAATGCAGTGTTGCTTGTGGGTGTCAACAAAATACAGTGGGGGACTGCAGAATGCTTTTTGATTGTGTGTTTAGACCAAAAGCAAACATCTACCCATTTTCTTCTCACTAGTTTAGCTTCTGAAAATAACTTTAAGATTCTATCAACCAATGTCCAGCATGGAGCAGAGACATGATCTCTGGGGAAACCTTTCTGATTTTCTCTAATAAATAGCCTAGCAGGCATTATTAAAAGAAAATCTGGCTCTTGAATGAGTTAATTTACAACTTTGGGATATTCACTGTTGAGAAAGCCTTTAGTGATGCTATGGATTCTATTGCTATACAATTTTAATGATTTTCTTTTAAAGTGCTGCTATTGAGCCATTTAGCTAAATCAAAGCAATTTTCTTAAACTATAATTCAGATTATTACATAAGAGTGTCTGAACACAAAATACAATGTTTTGAGTCATTTACTTTAAAATACATTTAGTTCAGGTGAAGGGAAAACTGTTTGAGGCCTTCTTGACGACTGTATACCAAGCAGTTAACACCCACAGATGGAAACACGCCTACGGAGTTTTGAATCTTAATTCAAGTTCCAACAACACTGTCAAGGGGAATATTAATCATTTTTCAATACATTTAACAATTTCCAACTCATTTATTTTCCTGGGCCCTTGAAAAATGTGGTGAGTTTCTTAGAATTATGGCCACCAATGTTGGTCACAATTTTAGTCCATTTCAAGAACTAACAATTCAAGTACTATTATTCTTATTGGTTAATTATTCATTCCATCATTCTTTTAATGAATTATGCTAGCTGTTATGGATGCAAAGGTGGGTTATACATTGTCCCAAGCCCTCGTTCTCAGTCTGTACATTATCTCCGGTTAGATTTTGGACCTGAAATGGGCTTTGCTAATGGGCAAACTAGGCAACGACCTCATTATAATAAATCATTTGAAATATCTGTTATTCTAATTTACCTAAAATGATCGCCACTTATCAATGGGTATTCTTTTCATTTATGATTAAGGGGTTCCTGTTGGACCTTTATCAGCAGATCCAGGGTACAAGTTACTTGCATAGCTATCATGGCCTGTATCTTTCCTGCCTATGTAAAAGAAAGTTGGCAAAAGAGCAGTTTAACTTTTCTCTGCTCTCTTGAGCACCCTTATAAAGGGTCACATGCTATCTTTATCTGAAATCTACTCAGAAGCTGACATCAGGGGCCCTTTAATGAATCATTGAATTAGAAACATGTACAGATGAAGATGCAGTCACTATCTCCCACCACTTACTTGTCCAACTTCCAAGATCAAAATCAATGACCGCTGGGCCTGACCTAAATTCAAGAGGCCCCTGGGAAAAAGTTGCCAGAAGTTGTTCTCCAAACCTAGGTCTCCATCAGAACTACACAATGTTGCTTTCAAATAATCAAGTCTTTTGTTTTCTGACATGGGTAGGTTACTAGGAAAAACCACTGAAGACAGCATCACTAAGGTCCTTGATTTGGTCCTTATCAGCAGATGATACCCCCCCATACCCAGCAGGTGGATAAAATGCCTCTGACTCTCTGGGGTGCCTGACTCACCCTAGCCAGCCCTCAGCTTCTCGGCCAGCAGCCTTCTAGCCTACTCTCACCTCTTCCCATGACAAGTCAGTTAGTGCTACTTTGTTCAGGCCTCTTGGCTGAGCCATTGGGAGCAGAAAGGATCGGTAGGCAGGTGGAAGGACTGAGAAGTGCTAAAGCAGAAGGAAGTTGGGCCATGCTAGGGTGGATGAGCTCCAGGGCCCAGATTTCTGTGGCCTGCCATGGCTCTGATCAGCTGTCATTTCCTCTTTGTATATGACACTGTGGAACATATTAAAATTTTTCTTGGATGGTATGTTTGGAATTCCTCTGATGCCCCACCTCACCAACTTACCCGGACAATAAAAGCAAGGTTGTAAGCCTTTGAACAGCTGGCAGGCTATATATTTCCTCTCTTTCTTTCGCATAATCTAATTCAGAAAAGAATCCAGCTAGACTGGCAGTGCCATGTCTGGGTACTTGTTTCCTACAAGTCCTCCTCCAGCCCTTTCTGAAATCATCCTGGGAGGCATGTGGACTTTCTTTTTTTTTTTGCTCTCCACCACCCTCACCCTGTCCCCTTTTCCCTTCCCCTGAGCTCCTTCCATTGTGAGATTATTCTTTGTTCTGACTGTTTTCCTGACAGCCTGGGTCCTGTTCCTTGAGGTCTCCCCATCTCCATAGTATTCCCAGGATGTCATTCTTGGTAGTAGCTCTGCTGGACTGATAAAATTGGGGGGCCTTTGGAGCCCTTACCCTTAACCCATTCATAGAGAGGAGCAACCCTGTGGCTCAGCTGCCCTTTAGGCTGCTGAGAGCAGGGCTGGAGTGACTTGGGCTGGCAGGGACAAGCATACCATCACAGTGACCCTCACATCTCCAGCAAAGGGCTGGGGGTGGGAGTGCTATAAGAATGCCTGGATGCACTTAGGTCTACATTAAGAGAAAAGTGGTTATTCTCTCTTTCAGAGGGAGAGGCAAGAGACTTGAAACAAAGCTCCCTGGATCCTTAAGCCTTGCCCTCTTTCTACATCCTTCCCACATTCTTCTCTTACTAAGGAAAAAGAAAGAGAAACAGGACTTTTAATTTGGCCAACATCGGCCTAAATGTCTTTATGAAACCCATTTGGTAAAAGGGAGAGGGTAGAAATGGATCCTGGGTTAAGCTGAACTAAAAATGCATGGGGCTGGAGAGACGGGGAAGAGTTTTTCTAGTTTTTTTTTCCTTTGTTTTAACACAGAACAACAGATTGGTTTATGAGTTGCAAATGGAAAGAACTGGACTTTTCAATTAGACATTCCCATTTAAGAGCCTCATGCAACCCCCTCTGTGCAGCATCTTTAAAAGATGCTGCTAATGTCCTTGGGACCAAAAGGTATTAAAGAGCAATCTACAATGCAGCTTCCTATTACTTTTCTTTCTCTAAGAGCTTTGGTAGTCTTCCTGAATTAGCTAAAGTTCATTAAAAGACCCAAAGAAAAAAAAATTAACACAGTTGAATTAAAATGAGTCTTTTCCTGTTAGCTTGACAAGAAGAAAAAAAGGAAAGAAAAGAAAGAGAAGAAAGAACCAACTCCCCTCCTCTGCCACTTCTTGGGTTTTAATATGAATTATTCCATACAAGTCCCTAGGCTAGAGGATCTATTTAAAGACGCCTGGCAGCATGAAGGGAGAGGGTAAAAATACAACCACTCTTTTGTCCATCAAAGGTTTTCTTTTTCATTAAGAGCATTCCTATTTTCCTGTCTGCCCCTGCCAGTGGCAACATTCCAGCTGGTAGTACCCACTCCTTAACCATCAGATCAGCAACCATGAATTTCTATGCTTGATTCTAAGAGAAAACAAAGAGTGGGGAATCCTTCTGAAACTCTCATCTATGTACAGCAGTATGGGAGAAGTTGGTGCTGAAATAAATGCTGGCTTAGCTGTGCAGGTTGCATGCTGCAAATTCACACGCCTACACATTTGAGTTTTTGAGGAATCTTGTGCCAATGGCATTCTTTCTGATGCCAACTAGCCCTCACATCTGCAGAGCTTTTTTTCTTGTGTGCCAGTCTATAGTTTGCTTGGTATCATTTATGCTTACTGTCCCCTTCATCAGAGGGTCTCAGAGTCTGATGGATGAGCACATATTGCTGAGAATCACACCCCCAGACCTATTTTCAATAGTCAGAATGTAACACCCTGGATAGGGTTGACAGTCTGGAACAACAACTTTCTTGTTAGAAAGAGTGCTGACTCAAAAAATTCAAAAAATGGGTAACTTCAGTTGGCGATATATCCCCAGCACTTATAATCAGGAATTCATACAATTAGGGTCCATTTCACCCTCATGTCAAAATCTGCACATTAGTATTAAACTTAGTTCTATTAAATTTAGATAATTTTTCTTTTTGTTTTTCTATAAAAGCTAAGAATTTTTCATACAATTTTCTCTCTTTCAAGGGGACTGGCTTAATCCCAACTTTTTCTTTTAAGCTGTGATCCAACCAGTTGCAGTATCCTTTAAAAATGAAAGGGCAACAGGTTAATACATTTAAGAAAGTTGATGAGTTGTTAGAAAATGCTCAGGGGTGACCTTTCTGCAGTGTCACAAACCAACAATAGCTCTAAACATGGAGTTCCTTTCCATTCTTTCATCAATAGGGAATAAAAATAAAAAGAAAGAAGGTCATGGGAGAAGTAACAAAAGAGAGGAGAAAGGATTATTTCTGATGTTCAAAATCTGCCACTGCAGATTTTCAAATATCACATTTTCAGAAAGGAAAGTTTCCCTTAATTTCACCTACTCACTCCCAGGAAGAGGGGTTTGAACTCTGAAGTTGCCTTCTTTACTTGATGTTAGAAAAGGAGGTCCACTCCCCAAGTGAAAAAAATATCCCATCTTTAACTCTAAGTAAAGTGTAGATTCTTCCTCTAATGAATAGGAAGAATCAAAGAAAGTCAATCCTTATTCAAAGTTCAATTTTCTTTCAAATACAAGGTGGTGTTTTAGAACTTCATATGTTCCTATGATTTTTCCCTCAAATTATGAGAAATTACTCCTTTTCAGAATTTAAATTTTTCAAGCTTTGAAATCTAAAGGCAGCAGAAGAAAATTGTTGCAGAATTAGCAACCAAAAGATATAGCTATAATATATGTGATTTAAGCAAAGCAAGGTACAAACAGAAAAAACAATAACCCAAGAATCTCAGAGTTATTACAGGGAAACATTTTTTTGGAAACATTTTAATGTGATATTATTTAAACCTTACCCCTTTGGCACAGGTCTGCATGCACAAGTGTTCCGCATTGCCATAAGATTGAATTCAGTATTCAAATCCTACCATTGGAAAGAAAAGGTATGGAAAGACTATATTGCTCCTATTGTTTATGCCTCATTTCTAACTAAGGGCTCTACAGCTGTTAGGTGAGGTCACTACTCATCATTCCCAAATGTTGCTGTGGGTAAGATTCAAGTGTAGCATAGAAACACTTTGAAGAAAAGCCAACATACTCATTTGGCCCCATGGTAAACAGGAGCTTGTACCCTGAGCTAACACTGGTCACCTTTCTTCTCCTAAGGCTCTTACCAGAGCCAGCAGTCCACTGGCAGAACCAGTGTCAAATTACATCAGCACCAGGATCCCCAGAACACCTGGCCACCGTTTCTTTTCTACAGGCAGAGTACATCCATGTGTTTTGCAGGACTGAGTCCCTGGGTTGGTTATCTCAAAATTCTCCTGTTTTCTTTCCAAAGGGTTTAACATAAGGTGAGTGGTTAGAATGTGTCTCATTCCTCACATGAAACCCCTTTCCTAGGAGGAAGTGGGTGAAAAGAAGGGAACCTTTCCTAATGAAATTGTGCTATTTGAAATCACTGAGAGGGCAGTGGCAGATTTTGAGCATGAAAAATATTTCTTCCTTCTCTTCTGTAATTTTCTCCCTCCCTATTTTTATTACTTATTGATGAGGGATGGAAGAGGATTCCATGTTTAGGGCTATTGTTGATTTGTGGCACTGTAGACAGGCTATCTATCCCTAAGCATTTTCTGACAGCTTGTCACCAAATCAGTTACAATTTCTAGTGGGCTCATTCATTAGATTTAGAGAAATAATCCAAACTACTGGAGGAAAAGTCTTCAACTGTATTGTGCTTTTTGACCATGGGTAATCAGACCTGGTCATTTCCAATACATACCCATGCAAAGTTTGTATTCTAAAAGTCTGTTAGTTTTGTCAACTGTTAAGAGTGAGTCTTTGCATAGAAACTGTAGAAACCCCCAAAAGCCTAGCACAAGATCCAAGAGCCATATACAATGGGCATCTCTTTTAGACCTAAGTTCCAGTCCAGGACTTCAAGAATGCACTGCCCCTAGCACAAAGGTTCCACACATAGCAGAGTGCCTTGCTCTCAACAACTAGGACCTTATTCATTCTATATCTGCAGAGAAAACAACTCTTCTAATTAATTTTCCTCTTCTATCTTGAACCAGAACATTACAAATGGCTCCATTTGGGCATGAGGATCTGTGTCTCAGTCTCAGTTTAAGAATAAGAGCCATTCAGGAGTGTTGAACTCAGCCTATACTGTCATCATCATCATCATCATCATCATCATCATCATCATCAAATGAAAGAAGTTTAATTCTAGAATGATTGACTATATTTCTTTCTTCTCTCCCCATTTGGTGGACACTGGAAAAAACACTACATATACATTTTAAGACAATTTTAAGATAAATAAGAACTGGTAAAATATCCTCACAAACTCCCTCCTATTTGTTATTAACCACATATTAATTTATGAATCAAATTGATTTTAAGGGCTATTTTTATTTCAGGCCATCAATATGGCCTTATCAAGGTAAAAATTCTTATAGTTTAGCATTCAGTCTTGCCTTGGGCACCACATGAGAATTTGTTTAAACTTTTCCACAATCATTAACTTCTTGAGTATGGAAGGACTCTTTCTATCGCATTGATTTGGAGACTATGTAGCTCCAAAGCAGATGCTATACTCTGCGAAGCTTATAGTTAGAGAATGTTAGAAATTGATAGTCATAGAAGAATCTATACCATTCCATTCATTTTGCAGATGAGGAACCTGAGTTCCAGAGAGGTCAAGTCACTTGTTCAAGATTATATAGCCAGTGATGGGAAGGTAGGACTCAGAGCTTGAGGTTCCTTAGATCAGCCTTCTTTCTACCATATTAGGCAACAGTAGAATGTTCTTTAGGTTTCAGAATATAGTGGAATAGTTATCTAATATTTCTGGCAAATGAGTGTAAAACACTGGGAAATGGGATACTAACAACACAGTCTAGAAATAAGCTTGAGGAGAAAAAGATGAAAGCTGTAAGTAAGCGAGAGTTTAGATAACAATGAAAGGTTCCCCTGATTTCCTGAAAAACAGAATTTTAAGTTTTAGCCAGTCTCAGGGTTGAGTCATCCTATACCACTCCCATCTCAGACAGTAAATTTATTCAATCTGAGGACATATATACACAGGTGGGTCCATTTGAGAGTTGACTTATTTCAAGAAATTACAGTCATACCTCAGTACTCATTGGCTTCAGAACTCGTCAAATCCTGTACTCGTTGCATTTTTACAAGAAAAAAATGTTTCAGCACTCGACGTTTGCTCAGGACTTGTCACACTTGCTAGAATTTGAATGAGTCATGATGCACTTTGCAGGAGAAAATGCATCATGAGTTCCAGAACGAATTAATGACGAGTACCAAGGTACCATTATACTTCTAGTCCCAGTCCTTTTTCTGCACCCCCGATTTCCCCAGGATTGTTATTTACTGCTCCTTTCCTGAGTTATATTTTCCCTTTCCTTTTGTTTCTCCCATCTCTTTTCTTCCTCCATCACCGTTACTGCTGAGTTTGACCATGCTTGCTAGTAATGCAGATTGGGAGAACAGAGAGTCCTATCCCAGACTGGAGGACTACTATTTAATCACAATGATGTCATTTTCTCTCTCCTAAGGTGGCACAATGGGGGCCTCACGTGCTTCTTCAACCTCTGATTGTAGTGTAGATACCATGACACAACAGGGGCAGGAGCCATACCCTCCCCATTGACCTTGTGGCTCCCCATCCTTAGAGCTACCTGAGGCCGGCAGGTTGGGGGCCTGGCAGCATTCATGGTCAGCCCAAGCTTAGCTTCTTGGCTGCTACTGATGTGCTGCCAGATAAGAATAATATCATCTTATTATTATACAAAACTCATTCATTGAGTGCACGGGATGCTTTAGAGAATCCAACATGCTGTTTTCAGTTTATAAATTAAGTGCCTTGGGAAGTGGCATCTGACTTATTCTCCAAGGCATCTAGTTGACTAGATCCAATTGGAATTCTTTGAGTTCCTGGGAAGTGGTTACTTAGCACTTCACACTCTCTGATTAGACCTTGAGTCTTTTGCTTTTCTAATCCTAGTATGATGTTATCTAGGGGCAAGCTTTCATCTACACTGAAATCCTTGATTTTGGTGGGGAGAATTCCTTTGAGAGAAGCTCTACATTTTGCCATCCTTACCTTACTCATGGCTGATATGTTTGTTTTAAATTATAATAAATATCAAATAATTCTGTCTGTTACACTGACGCCATTCCAGAGTCATTATAGTTTATCTGCTTAACTTAATCTTCTTTGAAATGATGCAGTGCATGTTGGATACAAATTAGATGTTAAGGGAGTTTATCAATGTGTCCAAAGAATGATTCAGGAAAACAACAGGTCAAGACTCTTTGCTTGTAGATGCAGTGAGCTGGAAGAAGGAATTAGGGTAGGACCTATTATTTTCCCCGACATTTAACTGTCATCTCCTGGAACATCAACAGACACATAGTAGGTGCTCAATGAATATGTTGAATGAATTCTTATTAAAAGAAACCACAGAAGGCAACACCTCCATATATTAGTACTGCAAAGAGCCCTGGGTGTGTGAGGGGGTGCAGGGGGAAATGAATACTGGAGTACCATCATCCCTTGTCTGGCAAGCAGGGCAAAAATAAGGCCATTCTTGGCATATGCCTCTTGTCTTAGCCTGTTGCTGGAATAACTTTGTGAGAAATCAGCACTTTACCCTCTGCCAGGCAGAAGGTCAGCCCAAGAGTGAACTGATTTGTGGACATAACACCATCTCTCACCCAGGAGGCTGGGCCCACTGTAAGCTCTGCTATACTATTTCGCTGAGGATGACAGGTGGGGAAATCTGGGCACCAGTTGTTCTTTTCCACTGGTATCATTTGGAAGGTAGCTCCAAAGTCGGGCACACCAACCTCCATGCCTCTCCTGCTAGCAAAAGGTCCACATTGGAGCTATTAGAATGTGGGCTCTGTACACTGGCCAAGTCCATGTCTCAGAGACTGTACCCAAAGCACAGAGCAACCTCGGGGCTACTCAGTTCAACAAGAGAGTCATTCTCTCATTTAATCCATCATTTGCTGGGCTGAGGTTCTAAGTCTTGATAGGCAGCATTTGATTTTATGGTATATGGCTTTAAAAAAATGAAAACAGCCCTGACTGGTGTGGTTCAGTGGGTTGGGTCTCATCCTGTGGACCAAAAGGTCACCGGTTTAATTCCTGGTCAGGGCACATGCATGGGATGTGGGCAAAGTTCTCAGTTGGGGGAGTGTGAGAGGCAACTGATCGATGTTTCTCTCCCTTTCTTTCTCCTTCCCTTTTCTTCTCTCTAAAAATAAATAAAATCTTTAAAAAATAAAAACAAATTAGAATTAAATTTTGAGAAAAATGACAAAAGCTCCTATAAGACAGCCATATGAAGGGGACCCCCTGAAACTGGAATTTATTTATTAAAAAATTATGTATTCTTACATGTTTAAACTTGCCACCTTCAGAGCACTCTCCATTTGATGCAATACATCTATTGAGACTTTTTTCCACTTCTCAAAACAGTTTTTGAACTTGTCAATTTTTATGCCTTTGAGTGCTTCTGCTTTTGTTTATTTGTTTGTTTGTTTCACTTCTTCCACATCTGCAAAATATTTCCCTTTGAGGACTTTTTTCATCCAGGAAAACAAACAAACAAAAAAGGTTGCTTGGGGTGAGATTGGGTGAATAAGGAAGGTAGGGCATGGTGGCCATGGCATTTTTGGTCAAAAACTGCTGAACATTCAGCATGGTGTGGGCAGGTGCACTTATAAATCACCCATCATGGAATGGGCAAACAAGTTGAAAAAGTCTTCAAAAAAATTCACTGAACCAAGATGCAGTCTCTCACAACAATGCTAGTTGGTACACTGATGCAGATGGGTTCCTACAACACTCCTGTACTACAAGGGGCCCACTTCTAGAAGATAATTCTATTTTGGGGTCCCCCCACAGATACCCTTAGACTTCCATAAAGTCAGAATCTCAAGTAATGTAAATTTCCTTCATTTCTAATTTTCCTCTTTGTGAGCATTTCCCTCAGTACTCTGCACATTCTCACCAGTGCACATACTGACCAGCACAATGTTAGGACACCTCAACTTAATATCCCTCTTTTCTTAAGCATTATGTGTATTCCTTCTTTAATGCAAGAGTGTTGACTTATTCAGTTTGAACACTTAAGGCCAAAATCCCAATGTTATTTTGCAAGAATCTTACCTTTATGTTTTGAAGTTCTGTGAGCTCTGTGGCACATTTATATTGTTTCTTGCATTCTTATTTCAAAGGCTAATATAAAAACTGAACAAAAGGTATTGTGCTTTGTGTGTTGAAATGAAAAATCTATTATTAGTGGTGAAGCAACACTTCTTCTGTCATTCTTTTATACTTTACCTTTATTATTACTTCTGGGTTCAACTAATCATCTTTAAAGAGAAAACCACATAATACAGTTACATTTTGTGTGATGTTAACTATCTCTTTATCAGTATAAACTTCATAATATTTGCTTGCAAAAGTATTTTATTCACCTTTTAGGAAAAATATTTAACTGTGCTTGCAATTCAGGATGTTGGTACTAGGTGGCAGTAGTGCATAAGAACGAAGAATAGACTAGCTTGTCTTTCCATAAGACAATTTATTCTTATTTTAATAAGAATAAAAATATATACATGTTCCTTGATTTCCCTTCCTTTTCTCTCCCATGTTATCCCCTCCCACCTCCCCTCTGGTTACTGTCAGTTTTTTCTTTATTTCAATGTTTCTGGTTATTTTTGTTTGCTTGTTTGTTTTGTTGATTAGGTTCCTCATATAGGAGAGATGCAAAAAAAATGCATAGAAAAAAGATATAAAGTAAACATGAAATAAAATGTATATTTATAATTTTGTTTCTATAACTAATAAAATTGTTTTAAAGAAAGGAAAGAAAGAAAAATATACTACTACTAAAAAAACTGACACAAACTTTAAATATTCATTATCTTAATTACTATTTTTAAAACTAGCTTTCAAAAGAGAAAATATTATTTTTAAGTAAAATTTTGGTTAGGTATATATTCACAAGTTCAAAAATCTACAAATAAAAAAGTTATAAAGTGAAAAGTTTTTCTCCCATGCCTGTCCTCCAACATCCACAGGCAACTAATTGTATCGTCTCTTGGGTGTCCTTCCAGAGCTTCCTTATGTAAATACAAATAGACACAAATCTATATTCCTCTCTATCCCTGTTTGTTTGTTTCCTAGAGAATTTTTTAGTTTAATGAAAACAATTTTTACAAAAAGAAAGCAACATAAGAGATCCAAATGTATCATGAAATCCCAGATATTCACTCTTTTTGTTGGAGATGCTGCTTAATGTGTTCTGCTCTTCATTTTCTCTTTTGTCCTTTTTCCAGATCTTTTATTTCATCCTTTCTTTCCAGGACTCTTGAGGTATTTGCCATGACCCATCTTGGCCTAGAAGCTGGATACATCACCATAGCTCTCACAAATATTCCACTTGGCTCTTCTGCATTCTTTTTTATATAGTTGCATAGTATTCCATTGTATGAATGTTGTATAATATATTTAACCAGTATCCTATTGATGGATATATTGTGCTATATTTTATGCTATGGCCACCAATGCTATAGTGACTATCCATACACTTACATGATCTCACATGTAAGATAATTCTCAGAAGTGGAATTCCTGGGTCTAAGTTATATATAATTGCAATTTTAATAGATATTGCCAGGTTGGCCGCTACAGAATTTATATTGATTTATACTGTACACTATCAGAATGGGCCTGTTTTCCATAGCTTTGTTAACAGGATGCATGATCAGATTTTGTAATCTGTAAACCTGATTGGTTGAACAAAGTATCTCAAAATACTTTAATTTTCATTTCTCTTAGATGAGTGAGCATACTCATCTTCCATGTTTAAGGGTTATTTATTTTAATTTATTTTATTTTATTTTTATTGTTTTTACTTTTTAATTTAATTTAGTTTTTGTATTTTTCCATTACTATTTATCTTTCTGATACCCTCTTCCACCTCCACCCACCCTCTACCCCTCACAATCACCACACTGTTGTCCATGCCCATGAGTCCATTTTCTTGATTCCTTCATCCCCTAACAACCCCCACCACTACCCAGAACTGTCAACCTGCTCTCTATGAGTCTGTATTTCATTTCTGTTTAGGGGCTATTTATATTTTTATATGTTATTTTTTTGTGGATAAAATGCCAACAAATACAACCATTCATATACATATAGAGAGTTTTGTTATTGAAGTTCTTGCTTGTTTTTTGCTTTCATGTTATACATATTTTTCTTTCATTTGCTTTGCTCATTTCACCATACCTTCTGGCCATGGCTTTGAAGAGAAGGTGCTGGTAGTGGGGAAGGAGGGCTAGGAGTAGAATGTCTGTCTTTACCTTCATCCCTTTGCCATTGACTCCTGGGGGAAATATCTGTAAACTAGAGTGGTGATAGGAGAAATCTAATAAATTCTCTTTCTGAGACTAATTAAGACTTCAAAGACATATATAACTGCTAGGGATAATATAGTCATACTGAAACTCAGGAAATGGTCAGTATTATTGCAGCCTCTGAACTTAGAACCTCCCCACAAAAGGACACTGCCTCTTTGAACTGAAGTCTTGGTGAGTTTCAGTGTAACATGCATAGGAAAACCTAGACTATGAAGCTGAAAAGAAAACAAAAAATGTTCTTCTGTATCCTTTGCCAACTTGGAGCTTTAGGCTCAGGCTTGATAAATTTTAATGAGATGTTTCCATTAGCATGCACATAAAGAAAATGGTACAAAGTTATATGAAAAGATAGTTTCCACAAGTTTAGGATTATCTTCTGCATATGGAGATGATGGTAACTGAATCCATAAGTATCAGGTAATGGCATTTTAGAGCAATAGGGAAATGCGTTTGTCATCTTTTCCAATTCCCCTCCTCCAAAGGTGAGGAATCTTTGGCTACAGCAGTTTAAATGATCCATGCAAGGCTCCCCTGCTAATTAATGGCAGTGTTAGAGTCCAGGTGGGTCCCCATGTTACTGATTCCTGCTTTTCTTTCAATTTATAGAACTTCCCTGAAACATACATGATGAGGTTTTGCCATTGCCAAGGATGCTGTGCTCTGAAATAGCCCTATGTCACACACCCTTTTCTGCTTGGGGTCACCTGCCCTACACTCACAGACAACTAACTGAGGCTAAGTGAGCCTTGAACCATTCTATTAGAACAAAACTGATTGAGTTATATGGGCTTAAACTTCTAGTCTTGATCTTATCAATATTTTGCCCTGTTTATTCAGACTGTCCATGAGTAGGAAGTTTTAAAAAATGTATTATGAACAACAATCAATCTTTTATCTGAAATGTTTGAAAGTTTTTCTGAAGCTTTGATTATCATGTCCCTTTTGTTTTGGATGTAATGTCAGCCCCATCCCCCAATTTTCCTAAATTTTTGAAAATATTTTTTATACACTTTGTCTTCTGTTGTGATAAAAAGCATCAATGTTGGCTATGCTTTGGAGGTTAGTGAGGTGATTTGGGGAGACTTCTGGACCCTAGGCCTTTGTCTGAGAGGTATATGATTAAAAGAACAAAGCAAATTTCAGGAAAACCAGTATAGTATGATCCCATTGTAATGGTAAGTTACTGCTCCAACAATCACTTATTTTCTCAAATTATACTATGTGCTCAGGCTACAAAGACTGCAGAAATGTGTGACTGTATTGGCAAATACAAGTATTGCCTTAACCACACTGGAGGCCAGTTAGCATAATGTGTATTTCAGATTCAGGTGATGTCATTGATGCTGCGTAACATTGGGACTTAAAAACAGGATGAGCCAGAACACAGAAATGGAAAACTAGGTGGTGAGTGGGTGGGTGGGTGGGTATGGACTTGGAATTGGAAAATGTATTTCCTTCCCAGGGGACACGACCTGTGTTCATTAGTGCTGACCTTTCACCTCTCTTTCTCTGTAAGCTGACGTTGATATCAAAGCTTACTGAGAAACTGAATAGACACCACCAGCCAGGGATAATGATGAGACCACCAAATTCATTTAGGCCAGAACTACATGTTTAATCTTTACCATGGGTTCAAAGTATTCTTGCTCATAAGAACATGGACTCCAGCAATTAAAGTCAATATGTGCTTCCATTAAGCCACTTTTTCCACCCTAAAATGGTTATAAATATGTAGCATAAGCTATGGAGGAGGTCTGGAGTGGATGACAGTTTATGCTAATGACACTTTAGAAACTAATATTTTCTACTCAAAATCACATGGAAAAATTCTACTCAATACTTCCTGGGTTCCATTAGTTTTTCTCAGTAAATGTTTCAGGGGGAAATAATTTCTGTTTTCATTCCAGCTGTGCAGCAGATACAGTGATGATGGATTGCAAGTGCAAAGAGTAAGACAAAACTCTGACATACAAAGGACAATGACAACCAGAAAGCTTCAGCCAGATCCTGCCCTTTACTTGGAAGGAACTGAATCCTAGGAGGTGAAGGCATTTCTGATTTTTAGTCCTCTGCCTCCCTCTGCTGTTCTTCTTGAGTAGTTTTTCCTTACAACAATGAGAAATCATGTACTAGCTGCATCCTTTTCTATGCTGTCCCTGCTGGCACTAATGGGAGATACAGACAGCAAAACGGATACCTCCTTCATGATGGACTCAGATCCTCGACGCTGCATGAGACACCACTATGTCGATTCTATCAGTCACCCATTATACAAGTGTAACTCAAAGGTAAGAGAAAGATCTCTGTGAGGATAAGAATTCTAGAACAGGAGAAAAACCATATACCTTTATCAAGGGATAGAGACGTATGACGGTAATGCAAACCTGAGCTATATGACTGCCCACACATCTTGTGGGAGAATCATGCTTTCATTTATTTTTTATTTTTTTTATTTTAGTCATTATTCAATATAGTTTCTATCCTTTATTCCCATTCCAGCCCACCCACGCATCCCTCCCCTCCACCCTCCCATTTCTAACCCCCTTAGTT
>CM052552.1:45719948-45735675 GCA_028533065.1 Trachops cirrhosus
GAAGCTCCTACCCTTTGTGACAGCATGGATGGAACTGGAGAGCATTATGCTAAGTGAAAGAAGTCAGGTGATGAGGGACAAATACCATATGATCTCACCTTTACCTGGAACTTAATGAGCAAAACAAACAAGCAAGCAAAATATAACCAGAGACATTGAAATTAAGAATAATCTGACAGTAACCAGAGGGGAGGTGGCAGGAGATAATATGGGGGAAGGGGGAATGGGTTTTCAGGAGCAACTATAAAGGACATATGGACAAAACCAAGGAGGGTGGTAGCAGGGGAGGGAGGTGGTGATGGCTGGGGTACAGGGGAGTGATGGCGGGTAAATGCAGACCACTGTACTTGAACAACAAAATAATTTAGAAGAATTCCTACTTTGTCATCAATTAATGTCTTCATAACTTAGTCAGTACATACATCTCATGGTATCTCTCCAGTGATTGATTATACAAGCCTGTATGGCAAATTTTTAATTATAAGATTTTTCTCTTTTCAGACAGAGAAGAGGCTTCTAGAATGAGTCTCTTAAGTTTAAGATGTCATATATCTGGCTTTTACTTTGAGATCGTTTAAATTAAATTTAAGGCTGAAAAAATGGTATGTGAAATATTATGTAGTGATTTCAAATACCCTGACTTCATTAGAACAGAAAAACACTAAAATTTTATCAAAAACTCAACAAGATGGTACTTAGTAGATGAAGAAAAGTAAATTTATATATGATATATATATGGCAGTCAGCAAATTTATCCTATTTTCTTTATACTTTGCTCTTTCTCATTCAATTCTTTTAATTAAATACTTGGCATTCAGAAAAGCAATTGATATTTGAATATTGATATTTTCTAAAGTAATTGAGTTTTGTAATACTGTACTATGTTTACATTGTCAGAGATAACCATTACAAACTACTTTCTTCTTTCTTACAATGATTTCAGTCTTAGATCATATTGGGTTTCTGAAGCTTATACTCTAGTAGATTTTAAGAAAGTCCTCATGGGAATAATATTCCCCAAGTTCTTACAGACTCACAATAGTTAGTCTATAGCCTCTATATATAAAAGTCAGCCTGGCTGCTTATAAAAAACCTTAGCTCACATTTTCTCTCATATGAAAGAAGTGTATGTATGATACAAGAAAGAATACATAGAAGAAAGGTATGTATGTATTCACATACATATGAAAGAAGTATATATGTATATACATGTGTGTGTATATGATAATTGCACTGTGTTTGTGCATAAATTGACTAGTGTTAATCTGATTTATCTACCTTATCAGTGACGTGGTGTTTTGGCCTAAAAATCGAAAGGATTTTTGGGTGTGTGTGTACTTCAAAATCTACTACTTTTATTAAAATGTCTTGTTGTTAGCTGTTCTGGTAGATTATCTTAGGTTACTTTTTAAATTTTCTTCATTTTACTTCAGAGACATTTTCTTGAATTTCTTCCTGAGTTTTGCTGCCTCCTTTACTCTCCTTTTTTATTTGGGCTTTCTCTTTCCTTTGCCTCTAGAGCAACTCTTTCTTTTCAATGTGAGATTTGTTCCAGAAGTACATTTAAGTTGGTTAGCTTTGAGAGTTCATAGGGCCCAAACTACTCCAGCAAAGTCCTATATTAACATGGTCCCTAGATTGAAACCTGGAAATACACCTTCTAATTTTTGCTGTTCTCAGGTTTACCCCTTGATCTTTCTAAGCTAAGGGTAAATCTGTTCCTTTGGAGAAATCTATGGGCAATTTTTGGATTATCTCTTTCTTGGGGGGGTCACTGAAAGTTCCCATTTCTTTCTTTATTCCACTTCCCCATGCACACTGACTAATTCTATACCACCAGTCTTGTTGCTGTTCAGATTTTGTACCAAATTTGTTTACTTTCAGTGTTTGTGGGGACACCTTGCTATTTGACTTTGTTGTAGCTGTTTCTATTTTTACTATTTAGTTGCTCTGTTTTTTGTTTTGCTTTTTGTTTTTGGTAAGAAGATTCGAAAGCTATGTTGCTGCTAACATCACTGTCTTTCCCAAGTTCCTTTCAGTGAAATGATATTGATAAACAATGATAATAATACACCCTTCTTCCTATGAAATCCAGTGAGATAATGTCCATGGTAATATGCACATTACTTTGTGTTGCTCATGGCAGAGAGGGACTAAAACCCTTGTATTGCTTAGACCACATTCAATGCAGCATCCACATACTAGACATTGACAAGCTCATTTTTACAGTCATTTATTCCTCCATTTCACAGGTAGGTAGAGTGCAACAAAACACCACACACTGAAATCAAAACTCTTGTATTTTCAGATTATTATTGCTTTCCATTAAACTATGTACTAGAAACAGATGGCAAGTATTTATCTTTGCCTTCTAATCCTCAATGCAAAATTCCAAAAGTAGAACTTGAGCAAAAAAGAAAAAAAAAGGTCTAAATGAAATAAACTTGTTGAGTAAAAGTGTCCATAGGAAAAGGGAAATTTAAAAAGTCACAGGTGGATTTTCTCAGAAATACTTCCAAATAAAAACTGTAGCTATAAACCTCTATAGTTATTGGGAGCAATTTACTTTAAAAATGATGAAAATAAGTCTTAACAGAAATGACTACAAAAAAGAAAGGTAAAACTGAATTCTATCAATAAAAACTTTGAAATTCATTTTAAAGATGCCAGAGGCAAGATTTAAATACTAGAAAGTAATGATTTAAGGGTGCAAACATATCACAGAACAACAGAGCTCCTGTCACTTTCCTGCTTTCTTGTGGTAATGACCCTGAAGGATCAGAGGAGAATATTTTTGACTATACAAATTAATGCAAGGCAACAAGTTCTATTTTAGAGGAAGTTGAGGGTGGTGAAGAACAATAGGTATGAGTCAGCAGGTTCTGGACAGGACAGAGCAGGTGCAGAAGCTTACCACAAAGGGCTCTTCCTCCTCCCCTGCCCAGAAATCTGCAAAAAGCACAGTAGACTTCTTTTGATGGCTTTATTTCTATAGCCTGCCTTAGCAATCTGAACTCTTTTCTCTATACTTTGACAGAACATTTCTGGCCAAGGCTACCAATGACTCTTCATAATGCTACCAAATCTCCCAATCTTCACACAATTCTTGAATAAATGATGCACTGTTGACCACCCCAGGAGCCTCTCCAACTCAACTTCTGCTTGTTTAGCTCCCTCTTTTCTGATCATACCTCAGCATCTCTGGCTGAAACTGCTCAAACGTTTCCATCAGTCCCCCTTTCTACTTGCCCCTTACATTTGGGTTCCTTTTAATTTTTTCTTTTTTTATTGATTGATTGAGAAAGAGAGAAACATCAATTTGTTGTTCCACTTACTTACTCATTCGTTGGTTGCTTCTTGTATGTGCTCTGAGTGGGGATCAAACCCATAACTTTGGTGTATAAGGATGATACTCTAACCAACTAAGCAATCTGTCCAGGGCTTAATTTTTCTCACTCTTCTGGCTTCTTCTACCATTTCTGGACCAAAGACTGCTATACTTGTGCCTGTGTCTGACCTCCATCTTCTTCAGCACAGAACAGCGCTTCTAAGGGTCTAGCACCCATGCCCTGCAGAATGTGCAGGGAAACTCATAAATAGGTGGCTCTAGTTCCACCTACAACATCTAAACACATCACTTCATCTGCAAGTCACATGTCCCTTCTTTCTGTATTGTTCTTATTATGCTCTCACTTAATCCTTTAGGGAAGACAAATGTAGCCAGTGGGACCACAGTGTTGATGTTCACATATGATCGTGTCACTCCCTTAGTAAGTGTGAAGCCTTTGCTCAAATGTTCCCTTCTCTGTGAGAACTATTCTGTCTGCCCTATTTGAAACCTCTCTCACACCCCCCACCAACATTCTCAACCCCTCTTTACCCCACCCTACATTTTCTATAACACTTAGCACCTTCTGACATATTACATGATTAACTTATTTATTATATGCATCATTTGTTGTCTGTCTCCTCGTTAAAATAAAAGTCCCACAGGGCCAGGAATTTTATTTGTTTTGTTCTCTGGTGTGTCCCCAGCACTTATAACAGTGCCAGGCACATAGTGAATCCTCAATAATTACTCATTGCATAAACAAGTGAATAAAGCAATAACAGAAGAGAAATTCATCAAGTAGATGAAAATTAGAAAGAGAAACAAGACAATGATGCAATTGAAGCCAGAGTATAAGGTTCAAATTTTCATTACATATAATGTAATAGGCCCTAATATTGGGCATTACCAGTGGTTACACAAAAGGGAATTATAATCAGAGGGTGCAACAGAGCCCCAGCTAATATAATATATGAATGATTTCAGATCAGAAATTTTATGCTTTGTTATGTTATATTATTAGAACCTAAAATGTGTGTGATTGGTTAAGTCCCAGATGACAGGTGACATGGCAGACAAAACATAACCACAAAAAAAAATCCTTCCCAATATTTGCCTACTTAATCTTGGAAGGGACTACTAGGGTTCATTAATCATGTTTTTTTTTTAATTTTTATATTGTATGATGTTTTAACATCTTGGGGCCTTGAGGACTGAGGAAGGGACTGGTCCTCCTTTGATTAGCTAATTCCTAGAAATAGCAAACATCTTGCTGCAAACAAACCAATCCTGAGTCTATACCCACTATGTACCTCTTTTTATCAGTCTCCTATAGTCCAGGACACTATCAGTCTGCCATAAATCATTCCAGGGACAAGTACCAGACAACTAAGGACCACCCTTTTCCCCAGAGCCTGCTAAAATTATTCAAACTACTCAATACTAAACATGCTTTGTTTGCTTACTCTGCCTTGCCCATTCCTTGTAGTGCTCCAAGCAGGTTTCTCCTTTCTTTTTTTAAAGACCTTTGAAATTCTTAAGAGGATTTGCCCTATTAAACTTTAAGAAGGTGCCCTGGCTGGTGCAGCTCAGTGGATTGAGTATGGGTTGCAAACCAAAGCATCACCAGTTTGATTCCCAGCCAGGGCACATGCCTGGGTTGTGGGCCATGTCCCCAGTGGGGGCATGTGAGAGTCAACTGCACATTGATCTTTCTCTCCCTCTTTTTCTCCCTCCTTTCCCCTCTCTCTAAAAATAAATAAATAAAATCTGTAAAAAATTTTAGGAAGGTTTTTTCATATTTGATTTGTGAGTCTGCCTTTGTAAATGTGGGAAAATCAAATACATTAAATTTTTTAATTTAATTTCAAATACTTAAGTTAATTTGATTAATTAAAGATGGCACTGGTGTTATCTATTTAGGAGAATTTCTTTTGCCAAATTTGTAAAATAAGTGCATATTAATCAAATAACCAATGAAATTGGTTATTCTTTTTATTATACAAAAACATTAAGGTTATAAATATGATAAGTTGAGCTTAAAAGCTTAAAATATAGGTGTATATATACATATATGTATTATTTTGATAAATTTAAAAGGAAGACACAGATAACTGTAAGAATTTTTTCTGTGCATGAAAACTCTTTGGACATAAAAGTCACTAACACAAACTTTTTCAAAGCTTCATAATGCACCTAAAATCAAGGCTAAATTCATTGCACAGTGCCAAGACCCTAGAGAGGCAAGTCTTCCCCTGCCTACCTTTCCATGTCTTCCTTCCACAAGGGCTGGTGCCATCTTAACCCTCCTGTTCATCCAGCTCCCTCCTGCACTTCCTTCAAGTCTCAGCTTGATTATGTCTTCTGACTAAGCCCCTACTGACATGAAGTCATACAGTAGTATGTACTTAGCAAATAAAATCCATCTTAGAATTTCTACCTATGTATTAATTACTTTGGAGACTACTGGATTCTCAAGGGCTGCTTCTTGGACAGGCACAACTTCCCCCAAGTGGTAACTTACAAATTGGCCAGGCTACTAATGGGTGTTTTCTAAAACAATAAAATCTCTTGTTGTGGTCTGAAATTTACCAAGAAGACCACAGTGACACCTCAGATCTCCAGGACTAATCCACAACCACTGACATTCAAGACAAAAGAATGCAATCCTTCTGCCCCTCATCTGACAGCACCTTCCCAATACAATGTCATCTGTGCCCAGCTCTACATCTGGCTGCAACTCTTTGGTCAAATCTCTTCATCTATGAAATATACCTGATAATTACCAGGGTGCTAATGTTCTAAAGAAATGGAACTGGGACAATTATATAGGGGAGAAAAAAGAACCTTGACCCCTACTTCACTCCATTCACACAGAAATTATTGAGATGTATCATATACCTAAATGTAAAACCTGGAACTATAAAGCTTCCAAAAGGCATAAAATGATATTTTCATGAGTTTGGGGCAGGCAAATTTTATACATAGGACACAAAACATGTTAACTATAAAGGTTTTTGGTTATTTAGGATATTTATTTAAATAGGTCATTTATTCTGCCACTCACTTGAGCTAGTACGCTGTATATGATATACATGCCAAGCCAATATTTGAAATTTGATATTTAATACAACCCCTTTCATTTATGAAGATCCTAAATCTTTAAAATTTCATACTTATTAACATTGCCAGTAATGCACCCTAGTGGATCCTGGATCAGAGGAAAAACATTGTTATAGAGGACATCTTTGGGACAACTGCTGAAATTTGAGTATGGAATGTATAATTTTACTCTGGTTATGTAAGAAACTGTCCTTATTCTTAGGAAATGCATAATGAAACATGTAAGGAATATAAGAATATTATAATGCCATTTACTCTCAAATGGTTTCAGAAAATATAAGTGCATATATGATATACATAAAGCAAATGTGGCAAAATATTAACAATTGAAGAATAGAGGTTAACAGCCTATGTGCATTCTTTGTACTTTTCTTGCAATTTTTTTGTGAGTTAGAAATTTTTTTAACTAGAAAAAAGTTAGTGCTGAAATTAAGTTGAAATCTATCTCCCAAAGATTTCCATACCTTTGGATCTAAATCTGTCCCTTACATAATCTTTCTGAACAAATTGATTTTTTCACTATAATCGAATTTCAGACATTAGAAAAATGGTATTATGACTTTTCCAAACTTTTTCTCAGGTGATCTGAATGGGAACTTCACCTTTCTTTTGACCTTCACCCCTCCCTGCTCCCTCCTCAGTCTTTTTTCTCTAATCTGGGCACACACACATACATCAGCTATATATTATGTATAACCAGTGTGTGTGCGCGTGTGTGCATGTTATATATATGACATGGTAGTTTGTGAACATCTGTCAACTCCTACAGGGAGTGAAGGGACAAGGAATTATTTTCTTCACTACATAGAAATCCTCAACAATATCTAGGGCTAAAATGCTACCGTGACACAGCCAGTCACCTGCTGCAATGCCAAAGAAAAACTGGATACCAAAGCATTGCTTTTTTTAGCAGTACTATGAGACAAATGGAGCCTCAGGAACTTGTAATGTATGGAAAAGAGAAGAAATGAGACATAAAAGTCTGCTGTAGAAAGTTTGCTATGGTATAACATGTTTTTCTCCACCCCTCTTTTCAGAGTCAGAAAAACATGAATGATCTACGTTATACCAGTTTTTTTTAAGTGAATGAATGAGGCGTTCCTGAAGAAAACTGTCACACAAAATAAATGGCTTCATCATACAATCTGGCAACATTATGAACAAAAACCATCACAAGCTCTAATCAATGCACAAAGATACAAGATAAATCTGAATTTTGAAGATGTGTATTTACATTTAAAGTACCCACTGACGGCATGGATTGATGAGACCTGCCTAGAGTAATCTGGTACATTTAGCATTACCAAAATCCTGCTGTGTCAACAAAATCCCCAGAAATGTATTTTTATCAAGATCCCCCCCAAACGTGTTAGTGGGTATGTTCCCAGGGTCTAGCACAGGAAGTTTGAAATATAGCTAGCTTCTCAAAGTCATTTAACCTCCCTGATTCTGAGCATAAAGCATTATTGCAGACTATGTGTTATAGTAGAACATTAGCACCATCTAAAGGTTGCATACCAAATGTCTTGCCAGTGTGAATGTTGCTCGAAGTGCTGTTTGCTATGATGATATAATTATTTGGAGGACTGACACTGTGAGAATTTTTGCTTACCTAGAATGAAACAGTAGGCCACTATGGCATGATAAGTGTCTGTGACTATTATATTCTCAGAGAGGTACATGTACAAAAGCACTACAGTGTTTGAAAGAGGGGGCCATGTTTATCGGAAGCTGTGTTGGCTTGTTTTCTTGTGTAGGTACCTGTTATTCTTTAACTCAGGGAATTTACTTTGCCAGTAGGCCTAGTCTGAACCTGACTAAGACCATGGGGGTGGGGGATGAAGGGATGCAATTAGGGGGAAGAGGATAGGGCAACCATCCAATAGCCTTGGCAGCAGAGATAGGAGTTCCAGTCCTGTGTGGCTGTTTGCTAGGTTTGTGACCTAAACTTCTCTGAGCTTCTCATGCATAAAATACGGCCATTCAACTGAATTATCTCTAAGGGTGTCTCTTATTCTACCATCAGTGCGGCCCTGGATTCTGGGAAGGTGAGGTAAATGCCTGGTCTCATATCTGTATTTCATATCATTGCAAGGAACAAAATAAAATGATATAGTCAGGTTTCTGTTGAATTTTTAAGTCCAACTGAGTTTCACCCAAATCCCTTGGATTCAAGGCCAAAGAAAGTTTCACTTAAAGTTTCCTTGGAAAGTTTATTGGGTCCCACTGGTTAACTGGAGTCCCCACATTCCCCACAAGCTCCTAAGAACCTTTTAGAAATAGGGACCAGATGTAATAGACTTGAATGGTAGGAGATTTTTAGAAAAGATTGACCTCTGATCCTGACCCAGGCCCTCTGATACAGTCATTGACTGGGAAAGTGTCTTATCTGAAGGTCAAATCTAGGCAGGTGCAAGGATGGCAGATGGCTGGAGCAAAAAAAAAAATGTTAAGCTTAGAGATATAGAAGTTTAGGGTCAGTTTGCCTCTGCCAATCACTGGTTGTGAAACTTGGAGCAAATAATTCATTCAACTTCTCTATATTTTGGTTTCCTAGTCTGCAACAGTGCTGTTGAAAGATTAAATTGGATACTATACTGACTTCTGGCCAAGATGGAGGTATAGGTAAATACACTGTGCTTCTTCACACAGCCAAAAGAAGGACAACAATAAATTTTAACTAAAAACACTGAGAACTGTCAGAAAATCAAACTGTATGGAAGTCTGACAACCAAGGAATTAAAGAAGAAATATTCATCCAGACAGGTAGGAGGGGTGGAGATGGGCAGCCAGGCAGAGAGGACTCACAGCAAGGCAGCGGCTGGAGAACCTGGGCAGGCAAGGAGGCAGCTGGCAGACCTGGCAAGGCAACAGCTGGTGGGCCAGGTGAGGTGGCAGCTGGCAGAGCAGGTAGTCCCACATTTGCATGCAGATAAAGTGGGAGGAACAACTGGACCTCGCAACCCAGGGTTTTAGCATGGGTAAATAAAGCCTCAAAACCTCTGACTGAAAAAATCTGTAGGGGTTGAGGCAACAGGAGAAACTCCCAGGCTCACAAGAGGGTTCATTGGAGAGACCCACAGGGTTCTAGAATGTACACAAATCCACCCACCCAGGAATCAGCACCAGAAGGGCCCAATTTGCTTGTGGGTAGTGGTGGAAGTGACTGAAATCCAGCCAAGAACTAAAGAAGCAGCATTGTTCCCTCTTTGAACTATCCCCCACGTACAATGCCACAATGCAGCGAAGTGGGTTGCTCCACTCTGGAGAACACCTAAGGCCCTGTCCCTTACTACATAACAGGTGCAATGAAAAATGGCAAGAAGGGGCTGGAAAGAAGTAATCAAAGTCATGAAAGGCAAAGACCTACATCCAAGATTACTCTATCCAGCAAAGTTATCATTTAGAATGGAAGGGCAGATAAAGTGCTTCCCAGATAAGGTCAAGGTAAAGAAGTTCATCATCACCAAGCCTGTATTATATGAAATGTTAAAGGGACTTATCTAAGAAAAAGAAGGCCAAGACTATGAACAGTAAAATGACGACAAATTCACAACTATCAATAACCGAACCTAAAAACAAAGACAAAAACAAACTAAGCAAACAACTAGAACTGGAATAGAATCACAGAAATAGAAATCACATGGAAGGTTATCAGCAGTGAAAGGGAGGGAGAAATGGGCAAAAAGGTGCAGGGAATAATAAGCATAAATGGTGGGTACAAAATAGACAGAGATATGTTAAGAAAAGTAGAGGAAATGGAGAAGCCAAAGAACTTATATGTACGACCCATGGACATGAACTAAAGGATGGGGGATGTGGGTGGGAGGGGGTGTGCAGGGCACAGGGGAATAAAGGAGGGAATAGGGGACAGCTATAATAGCATAATCAATAAAATATATTAAAAACAATAATAATAATAATAATAAATTGGTTATGTCTGAATAAAAGATCAGTGCAGAAAAAAATGAGAGTCTAAAAAATAATATAAAAGATCAATGAATCATAGAGCTGGTTCTTTGAAAAGATAAACAAGATTGACAAATCTTTAACCAGACTTATTAAGAAAAAAGAGAAAGGACCCAAATAAATAAAGTAGCAGTGAAAGATGAGAAATAACGGACACCAAAAAAAAAAAAATATAAAGCATTGTAAAAAATATTTTTAACAACTATATGCCAACAAACTGGGCAAACTGGATGAAGTGGACAAATTCTTAGAAACATACAATCTTCCAAAATTAAATCAGGAAGCATCAGAGAATCTGAATAAGCAGATTTCACATAGTGAAATTGAAGCATTAATCAAAAAAAATCCCAACAAACAAAAGCCCTGGACTGGATGGCTTCACAGGGGTATTTTACCAAACATTCCAAGAAGAAATAACACCACTCCTTCTCAAACTATTTCATAAAATTTAAAAAGAGGGAAGACTCCAAAACTCATTTTTTAAGACCAGCATTATCCTAATTCCAAAACAAGGTAAAGACAATACAAAGGAAGAAAATTTTAAGCCAATATCTTTGATGAACATAGATGCTAGAATCCTCAACAAAATATCAGAAAACTGAATACAGCAAGGTGTTAAAAAGATCATACACCATGATCAAGTAGGATTTAGTCCCAGAACACTAGGTTGGCACAACATTAAAAAATCAATAAATGTGATTCACTACATAAACCAAATGAAGGACAAAAACCACATGATCATATCAACAGATGCAGAAAAGCCATTTGATAAAATTTAGCACCTATTTATGACAAATACTCTTAGCAATGTGAGAATAGAGAGATCATACCTAAACATAATAAAGGCCATATATGACAAACCCACTGCCGGCATCATACTCAATGGGCAAAAACTACATAATTTCCCTTAAGGTCGAGAACAACACAGGGATATCCACTTTTACTTCTCTTACTCAACATAGTAATGAAAGTCTTAGCCACAGCAATCAGAAAAAAATAAAAGGCATGCAAATTGGAAAGGAAGTAGTAAAATTGTATTTATTTGCAGATGACATGATTCTGTACATAGAGAACCCCAAAGATTCCATCAAGAAACAACTAGAACTGATAAATGAATTCAGCAAAGTAGCAGGATACAAAATTAATATCCAGAAATCAGTTGCATTTTATATGCCAATAACAATATAATAGAAATGGAAATCAAGAAAACAATCCCATTCACAATTGCTTCAAAAAGAATAAAATACCTAGGAAGAAACCTAACCAAGGATGTAAAAGACCTGTACTTGGAAAATTATAAGACAATGAAGAAATAAATTGAAGAAAATACAAATAAGCAGAAGCACATACCTGTTCACGGATAAGAAGAACTGACATAATTAAAATGTCCATACTACCCAAAGCAATGTACGGATTCAATACAATTACTCTCAAGATTCCAATGATGCATTTCACAGAGCTAGAACAAATATTTTAGATATTTATATAGAACCACAGAAGGCCCTGCATAGCAACAGCAGTCCTGAGAAAGAAGAACAAAGCTGGAGGAATCCTGTTACCTAATAGCAAACTGTACTATAAGGTCATAGTAATCAAAACAGCATGGCACTGGCATAAAACAGATACATAGATCAATGGAACAGAATAGAGAGACCAGAAATAAAGTCACAACTTTATAGTCAATTAATATTTGACAGAGGAAGCAAGCACATACAATGGGCTAAAGATAGTTTATTCAATAAATGGTGTTGGGAAAAGTGGACAGATATGTGCAGAAAAATGAAACTAGACTGCCTTCTTACACCACACACAAGAGTAACTCCAAAATGGATCAAAGACTTAAATGTGAGACCTGAAATCATAAAAATCCTAGAAAAAAAACATAGACAGCAAAATCTTGCACATTGTTTGTAGCTATTTTCATCAGATACATCTCCCCAGGCATGGGAAACAAAAGAAAAAACATACAAATGGCACTACATCAAACCAAAAAGTTTTGCACAGCAAGGGAAATCATCAACAAAATAAAAATACAACCCACGGAGTGGGAGAACATATTCACAATCCTACTTGATCATGGTGTATGGTCTTTTTAATGCATTGCTGAACGCAGTTTGCCAATATTTTGTTGAGGATTTTAGTGTGTGTTCATCAGAAATATTGGCCTGTAGTTTTCCTTCTTTGTTGTGTCTTAATCTGGTTTTAGAATCAGGATGATGCTGGCTTCATAAAAAGAATTTGGAAGTCTTTCCTCTTCTTGAATTTTTTGGAATAGTCTCTGAAGGACAGGGCTTAGTTCTTCCTTAAATGTTTTTTTAAGGTTCTCCTGTGAAACCATCCAGTCCAGGGCTTTTTTTTTTTTTTTTTTTTTGCTGTGAGTTTTTTCATTACTACTTTGATTTTGTCAGCTGTTGTCAGTCTGTTCAGGTTTTCTGCCTCTTCTTCATTCAATTTAGGAAGATTATACTTTTTTAGAAATTTCACCCTGGTTTTCTAAAGAGACTGCTTTAAGAAAAGGAAGAAAAAGAGTGAGAGGGAGAGGAACACTGGTTTTCAAATTTCTTGGCATTTAGTTCTTCATAGTAAATTCTTATAATCATTTATATTTGTGGTATCAGTTGTAATCTCTCCTCTTTCATTTTTTACTTTGTTTACTTGGGTCCTCTCTCTTTTTTTATTGATGACTCTGCTTACAGACTTGTCAAGAAGTTGCAGTGTTGGGGATGCTCTAAACCAATTATGCCCCCAGGGTCTTTCCCCCTCCTCCTTCTGCAGCAGCAGCAGCCAGCAGTACTTAGCAGTGGCAACTTGAGCCTGCAACCAGGCAAGCCACACAAGGTGGTGTACAACTGAGAGGGCAGCTCAGTGCCCTAAAGGGGTGTTTGTAGGGTGGTGGCAACCAGCTGGGACCAACTGGTGGCCCTGGAACACCTCCCACATGCCCATACCCACACATCTCTTTAGCATTGCAGGCTGCCCCTTCAAGAACAGAGGCAGCAAGAGGACGTGTGAGCCTTCAAATGGGTCCACCTGGGGAGAGCACTGTGAACAGAAACTGGCACTGCCTTCTGGTCTTCCCTGCTGATGAGGAAATTGAAGATTATAGCTAGGAAGTGCTGAAGTATGGATTTGAACTCAGGCTCTCTGAAGACTGAACCCAGTGACAAACAAAGCATAAGTTTTTGAAAGATCAATTCAGTTCTTTACTGTAACTGTCATTCAAAAAATGTTTATACTAAGGGAGGAAGATGGCAGAGGAGTGAATTGAAGTCACTCTGACCTCCTCCCAGGACCAATCTGGAATTATAACTCAGTTGTGGAGAAACCACCCAGAACAAACAACTTAGCAATAGCCAGAGAGAAGCATATAATTTCAGACATACAGAACCAGCTTTGGCACAACCGGTCTGTCTGATAAGGAGTGCGATGGAGACTCAAGAGGGCTGGCTAGGCGCCCATGGGCAGCAGCACCACTGGGATAATTAAGCAGCCAGTTGGACCCACTGAAGAAGATTGGGGTCTAAACACTAAGGTAGGATTTGCAACAGATAACACCAGAGCCCAAAAAGTACACAGATAACAACCAGTGGAAAAATCAGCAGGGTTGCTCTCTGCCAGAGACAGATGGTTGGAGACACAAGGGCCATTTAAAGGGCCAACACATAAATTTTTATTTGTAGCCATTTACCCAGGACTCAAGAAAAGGCAGGGGCAGAGTGGGCTGGAGACACCTCAGGAGAGACTGGGATGGAAGCCTTGGGGAGAGAGCTAAGAGAGTAGCCACTGGGATCCCAGTACTGAGTCATCCTTCAGACAGCAGCAGACTTTGTGCTCAGGCAGATCACTCTCCTCTGAGTGGCAGATGCCTGAAGGGAAACAATAGCCCCAACCCCAGGAGGGTCTCTGAACTGGCCCTTTGGTGCTCAAGCCTGACTACTCAATCCTAGTGACCAGATTAACAACCTAAGAGACAACCAGAGACAGTAGATCACTGGCAAAGATGGAGCAAAGTGGACTAGAGAGACTTGAAGAGAGACTGGGGAAGGAAGCTTTGGGGAGAGAACTGAGAAAGTAGTCGCCAAGATCCGGTGCTGAGCCAACCCCCATATGCAGCAATCATCCTGCTCAAGCAGCCCACTCCCCTCTGAGCAACAGCAGCCTGAGGGGAAACAATAGCCCCTACACCAGGAGGGATTCAGCCCTGCCCTACAGTGCTCAAACCTGACTGCTGAGTGCAAAGGGACCATATTAACAATTGAAGGAGGCAGCCAGTGACAGCAAATCACTGGAAGTATCAAATAGACTGCCTAAGGTCAGACTGGGTCAACATCTGACATCACCAGAGGCAGATCCAGAAAGAAAAAATACAGTGGTAAATACAAAAGGCTACTGATACAAAAGCCACTGTGGTCTTCTTCATGATTTGTGATATATTCTTTTCTGCAAAGCTTTATAACATTCATTTCTTGTCCAGCAAATTTGTATATAAGTCACTAGATTTTATACTATAGTGTATTTCAATTCACATATTTTACCCCTCCCTTTTCTCAACCCATCTTACCTTCCTCTTTGCTTGCAATATTCTCATTTCAAATTTGGTTTTATCTCTAGCTACAACTTGTTTCCATCCCACACTCTTACTATTTCTCCCCTGTCCAGACACTCAAAACAAATCCTCTTGTCAAGGGTCATTTCACATCCTTTTGCCCAGCTATTAAAATACTCATGTTCTCTCTACATCTGTAACAAACTTTGCTAGTTGATTGTGGGTAGGGTAGTTGTTGCTGCATTGTTTTTTCAAGGTTATCTCTAGAGCTTCACTAATTCTGTATTTCAAATAACAAACTTTAGAGGACCCCTCTCCTACTCTTTTTTGATGCAAATTTTAATTATGCTATCTTAGCCTGTTTTTTAATTTTTCTTTGTTGTCTTTTTTCTATTTCTCTTTCATCCTGCTCTTTTATTCTTCTTTACTCTCCTTTTTATCTTTTCTTTTGCATCCTAAATTTAAATTTTCCCTCACTTAGTCTAGTTTTTGTTCCGCAATCTTAGTATTCCCTCTCCCTCTATCATTACAAAATCACTTCCTATTCCTCTAAACATCTCTTAGACTTTTCTTTATTTTTTCCTTCTCATTCCCATACCACCCATATTAATTTTAGCTCATTTGTTGTTGATAGTACTGTGGTGTATCTTTCTCTCTAATTTGGCTCCTATATTTTAATTAATTATTTAATATTTTTCCTTTTTTTCTTTCTCTCTCTCACTTTATTTTGTTTTATACTATTTTAATTTGTTTAAACCTAC
>CM052552.1:45736175-45753843 GCA_028533065.1 Trachops cirrhosus
AGTGCTGGAAGCAGCCTAGGTGCCCATCAGTATGATCCATGAATGGATCAAAAAACTGTGGTACATTTGCACAATGGAATTCTATGCAGCCGAAAGAAAGAAGGAGCTCCTACCCTTTGCAACAGCATGGATGCAGCTGGAAAGCATTATGCTAAGCGAAATAAGCCAGGCAGTGAAAGACAAATACCATATAATCTTGCCTTTAACAGGAACCTAAACAACAAAACAAAGAAACAATCAAAATATAGCCAAAGACACTGAAATAGAGGACAGGCTGACAGTGACCAGAGGGGAGAGGGGAGGGAATTTCAGGGGAATTTCAGGGGAGAAGGGAAGGGTTTATAGGAACAAATATAAAGGACACATGGACAAAAACTAGGGGGGTTGGAAATGGGAGGGATGGGTGGATTGGCTGGAATGGGAGTAAAGGATAGAAACTGTACTGAATAATTACTAAAATAAAAAAATTATAATAATTTTCTAATTGATATCCTTGGATATTTTAGGAAAATATGTATTTTCTCCACAAAATGGCAATTTTAACTTTTTTCATTACAATATTACCTCTTTTTATTTTATAAGTATTCCATTATGGAAGTTATAATGACTAGGATTTAAAGCAGATAGTTTCAACCCTCTTTTTTTAATCTAAAAAATTTAGAAATATATTCCTTTTCTACTCTTGGGTGAAGATCATAAAGGAAACCTCTTAGATACATAGTATTTTAATAAATTTTGGCTATTTTTTTCAAGATTTCTCCCTGTGTCTTCTTTATAGTTTTTATTTGCCACCCTCTTTATCTTTATATTAGTCCCTGTTGCTGCTTCAACTGATTACCACAAACTTAGTGGCCTAAAGAAGAGAAGTTAATTCTCTTATATTTGGGGAGGTTAGAAATCCAAATCATGTAAATTAGATATGAGTAAGAATTAGGATGTGGTTCATCCAGGGGTAAAAATTTTCTCCATCTGTGAACCTGTGAAACCAGATAAATTACCTGCTTCCAAAAGATAATGATGGGATAAACATGGGGTAGACATTTTCATTCCAAAAGGGAGAAGTTGAAAGACTAAAATGGGTAATAGGTCCCAAGGAACATCAAAATTCAACAGGCCTGAGAGTAATTATTTGTGGCTCCATGCTTTGTCTTCTCAGACCATTGGGACAGCCCTGACCCTTTGGCCCTGGGTGACAGCCCTATCCTGTTGGCCCTGAGTGATGGCGCTGACCTTTAGAACTGAGAAAGTCGCACTGGCCCAGGCCTCTGCATCTGTAGCTGTGCCCTACTTCATTTCACCTCATTTCTGTCCCTTTCATTTCAGGCTGGCAATTTCTTCTGTTATCAAACTATCTAGTCTATTGCTTAGAAAAGAGGGTCATCCACAGACCTTTCCTAGATAAGCACATTTCTAGTTCTGGTTTTTGCTGCGTTGGTTGATTGGATCTAGGAGTCACATACCTGATCTCCCTTTAGCAAAAGGTTATCCAGCCATACCCCTGGCCTTGTTTTCAGAGCATGGAATCTGGATAGGCTGAGAAGTTCCCAAATCATCAAGTGCTGATTCTTTTTTGCTTAACAATTCATTCTTCAGTTTTCTTTCTTCTCTCCCATTTTGCTATAACCAGCAAGGGGAACCAGGCTGTACTCTCCACGCTTTGCTTCAGAGTTTCCTTAGCTAAATACCCAAGTTTATTGCTTATAAATTCTACCTTTCATCCAACAGAACACATTTCAGCTAAATTTTATGCCACTTTATAACAAGGATTGCCTTTCATCTAGTGTAATAACATGCCTCTCATTTCTATCTGACACCCACCAGAAGCACCTTTAACATTGTTTAAACATATTTTCAAAGACGATAGAATTAAAGCAGTTTTTATTTGCAAATGACATGACTGCATAGTTGTGTATATAGAGAATCTTAAGAATTCTACAAAAAGATTAATGCAACTCATGCATGGATTTAGCAATCCATAGAATATAAAGTCAATATAAAAACATCAATTCTATTTCTGTCTGCTTTTAACAAACAATGAAGAACAAAATTTAAAAATATCATTTGTAGGCCCTGGCTGGTGTAGCTTAGTGGATTAAGCGCGGGCCTGTGAACCAAGAGATCGCGGTTCGATTCCCAGTCAAGGCACATGTCTGGGTTGCAGGCCAGTTCCCAGCAGGGAATGCACAGGAAGCAACCATACAGTGATATTTCTCTCCCTCTCTCCTTCCCCTCCCCTCTAAAGATAAATAAATAAAATCTTTTTAAAAAAATATCATTTGTAATAATGCCCAAATCATAATATACATAGAAATAAATTTAACAAAAAACATAGAAGACATCTATTCTATAAACGATAAAATATTGCTGACTAAAATTAAGGATTTAAATAAAAGAGACCAATATCATGTCCACTGATGAGAAAACTGAATATTTTTATGATGTCAATTTCTTCCAAATTGACTTATACATTTAATGCAATCTCAATTACAATTTTCGTTTTGGGCAAAAATTGACAAACTGAGTCTAAAATATACATAGAAATGCAAAGAACCTAGAATAGCCAAAATGGTTTTGAAAAAAATAGAAGGTTTGATTTCAAGACTTGCTATAAAGTTTATACAGTATGGTATTAACATAAAGATAGATAAATAGATCATTGAAATATAACACAATCATAAATAGACTCACACCTATACAAGCAATTGATTTTCAATAAAAGCACAAAGTTTATAATGGGGAAAATAAATTATGTTTAACAAATTGTGCTTGAATAACTGGATATCTGTATTGAATAAAATGAACAACAGCTTCTACCTTATACCATGTATAAAAATTATCTTGAGGTGTTCATAGACTTAAGTATAAAACTTAAAGCTATACAGCTTCTAAAGGTAAGCATAAGAGCATATTTTCACAACCTTACATTAAACAAATACTTTTTGTGAAGACACAAAAATGTTAACTGTAAAAGATAAAATTAATAAATTAAATGTTATCAAATTTTAAAACTTTTGCTAATCAAGAAACACAAATATGAAAGGATACATACTAAGTATTCAACATAATGTGTATGAATGCACTAGCACATGCACGTGTGTGTATGTAGGAGGGGTATTGTGGTGAGAATGGAGTGAGGAAGCATATGGAGAAGCCAAATAAAAATGGAAAAGGGAACAAGAAGTTGGCATTATTAAAATATATTCCTATTTAAACCTATGTGAATTCATATAAAATCTAAAAACTACATTTTAAAAGGAGTGTTATAAATAAAATTTATATTCACACTTAAAACACTTTTGGATTTTGAAGCCAACTCTTACAGATGTCTTTGTTTTGAAAGAATTGAGCTAAATAAAGGAAGCATTGTTTTCTTCTAGGAAGGATTTCAGGATCTTGTAGTTTAAAGCTTCTGATCCTCCTGCCAAGAAAATATCAAAACCTCAATCTATGAAATTCATCCTTTGTTTTATGTCCATATACACACACTTTCTATTGCCTTGTCTCAGGCATAGACATCTGGCCAACTTATTTTAAAAATATTTGTTGTTGTTATGATTAGCATTAGATATTCTATGATTGTTACTGAAACAAGTGGAAGGTAATATAATAAAATTTGTCTCAGATAAAATTTTTATTGCTTTGGATGGTATAGGTCTGAGCAATTACCTTAAATGTTCTAATAAATAAGCTCTGTTTCCCCCTCTAGAATTGAAGTAACACCTGCTTTTTCTCAAGACAGTTGAATCAAGCCCTGTCATGTGCTATTCACCATAAAAAATCATAGATATGAAGCACCTTAGGCATCAATATAATTCAGGATGGCTTACAGGGCACTGGCTAAAGGAAAGGTGATGTCTTGAGTCAACAGACTGGCTCAGTAGCACATGAAAAACACAGGAAATATGTAAGTCTGAAGCACACACAGCAATATGCTAGCTGCTGCTCCTTATCCCTAAAAATAAAGTGAACAAACAAACAAACAAAACCAGAAGCCTTCTTTAGGGGAAGTGAGATTCTCTGGGGTGTTTAAAGAGATAGGAGAACTATTTACCATTGCTTTTATATGAAAATGAGTGGAAAATGTGGCCAGAAAAGATAAAAATATATTTCAGTCACATATTTTAAAAAATCTAACAACTCTAGAAATCTGTTGTTATTTAAAACGAACATACAATATTTGAGTCTTTGCAACTAGTAATTTTATAGAAAGTTAACCTTGAGATTAATTGTCTCTCCATCCTGAATTCTGATCATGCTGCTGTGGATAACTTGTCTGTGAGACCTACGTATGTGAGACTTTACAAGTCAAAATATTAATTTTGTGAACTCATTCATTTCTAAGATAAAACTTCAATGTGTCTGGATTATATACTTAAGTGAATTATGGAAATACATACACTTGTTTCATTGTGGGACATTCAGGTTTATCGTTATGCCCATCAACTTCACTTAGGATCAGAAAGAATCTAAGAAAGTTCACTAAAGATCAATCAGCATGCGATTGACATAAAGAGTGCTTTTCACCAGAAGTGTACAATTAAAGCTAAATCTTGAGTAATTTGAACTTTAGAGTGGTCTGAACCATCACTCAAAATACCCCAAATTCTGAGCATTCCAGGTAACTCATATTTCTTTTGTTTGTAATTCTGTAGAATGTTTTTTGTTTTTTTCTAGACCATCCTAAATCACAGGTGTTAAGTAATTTTTAGTTGGATGAATGAATTGGTATTTAAAACTGCCTCTTTTGGGTCAGCTAACAGTGTGACTGTGTCTGCTTTGGTTCAGACCCCTCTAGTCTTTACCTGAGTGATGAAAATCTAGTCTCTTGACAGTCTAGAATCCCCCAAATCCCATTGGGTTGCTGAGGTCAACATGATCAGTCTGAAATACTGTACAAATTCTTTTTCCAGCTTAAAATGATTCAGTGGCTTCCCTTACTTTTTAAATTCTTTTTCCTTGATATGCATGGTACAACATAATTATGCTCCTATCTGTCTCTCCATCTTATCCTTTATCGCACACTTCAGGTTCTCTTTTTCAAAGGATTGGAATCATTGAGACATCCTGGATGTTGTGCTGCATCTGTCAAGCTACTTATACCTTACTCATACTATGCTTAGTATTATGGAAACACTCTTGATTCATCTCATAAATTCCTAACTCTTCAAAATTAATTTTTACCTGTAACATCCTCCATAAAGCCTTCCTAGTTAGGATTTAGTTTTCAAGTAATAGATACCATTTAAACCTATGTTAAGGGTGGGAAGGGGTGGTTTATAATGGTCCGAAGAGACTGGAGAAATACTACATATGAAGCCATTAAAACCCGGGGAAGTCCAGGAATCTTCTTACTTCTCATTGTACATCTATTTTACTTCCTCTTTACCAGTCATTCTTTTCATTTTTTTAGATACCATTGAGCATGAAATATAATCTCCAAGTCCCAATTTCTCAGCTAAAAATTGTGTAACAATATTAGTTACCTCAAAGTGACATTGTAAAACCTAAAAGAAACGATGCTTGTGAAGGGCTTGGCTCATTCTTTGAGACTCAATAAATTTAGTTATTATATTATTAGACAAATGGATCATTAGAACACTACAGTTCTGGATACATTCTAATCAATTCCAAAGACATTATAAGAATTCAGTAATGAATTAAACAATCCTCCAAAGTAAAATTAACAATGCATTTTACCAGACTCTCTGGGAACAAAATCTAAAACTAAATTAATCTATTTTTGAGTTGGAATAATATCCCTATCTTCCAAAAAAGAAGCCAAGTGGGTTCTGAAAACCAGGGAAAAATGTGTTTGAGGAATTGCTCGGTAAAATTCTAAAACGGATAGCAGAGGGATGATTTAGGACATGCATGAAAGTTGGAAGTCATTTGTCAGTGTTGGAATGAGTTCAGCAACCTATAATCCAAATCTTGCTTCCTTTGTTAATAGAGTTAATAAAACTGGTAGATAATGGATTTCATAGGCTTAGTAAATCTTAAATTCAACAAGATATTTGACAAGGCTTTTCTTTACATCTTTGTGGACAAAACTGTTGGATTAGTGCTATTTGAACAGTTTTATACAAAGGATGATGAATTGATTTCAAACAGGTGTGTCCAACAATGACTTCAAGGGCTCTTTCCTTAACCTAGCTTTGCTTATTTAATCCCCACAACAACCCTTTAAAGCAGATATCTTAACTCATACTCATAAACTGTAATACTGGAGAACAGAATGAATATTGAAATCATTCTGTTCATAATCTGACATAAGAAACTTTTCTTCTGATACCTTTGTCTGAACCTGTCTCTCTTGCTTAGCAATGTTTGAATCTCTTCCCCTAACTATTCAAATCCTCCCAGTTCTTAAAAGTTTGGCTTAAAATCTCTCTCATGATGACTTGCCTACCAGAACATTGTTCTCATACTTTTGTAATTTAAATCTAAATCTATAATTTAAAGTTACCTACTTTATGGTGTTGTTGTGGGGATTAAAATGAGCAAATTTAAAATTTCATGGCAAGAAATGGAGACATAGAAAGAATAAGAAACTGATGCAAAGCCTTACAGCTAGTAAGTCAGAAAAACTTCTTGGAGCAATCCAGCTCAGACAACACTGCATAATGTTGGGTAAATTACTCAACCTTTGTGAAACTCAGCTTACTCATTGTTAAAATAAGGATAATAATGCTTACTGACAGGGTTGTTATGATGATGAGGTTGCTTTTACTCACTTCTTTAACAAATACCAAGTATTGCATGAGATCCTGGGGATACACTATAGGGGGTGGGTGGGAATGGAGAAAGACATACTAGAAAGAGGGAGACATATAATTACAAGTAAACAAACAAGTATCACTTACAAATTGTATTAGTCCAATGAAGCGAAAGTACAGGTGTTGTAAGAAAGACAACCAGGTGGAAAATCATTTAAATTATAAAAGTATGGGAACCATGCTTTGGTCAGCAAGTCATCATAGGTAGGATTTTAAACCTTTCAAGCCTTTAAAGACAGGAGGTATTTGGATAATTAGAGGAGAAGGGGCAAACACTCTTAGGCAAGAGGGAAAGGTTGAAAAAAAGGTATCAGAAGAGAAGGTTCTTATGGCCAGACTATAAACAGAATTATTTTAATATTTATTATGTCCCCCAATATTACAGCTTATAACTTGATATTCATGCTTATTCTTTTTAAGTTAAAGTATAGGCATCATGTACCTTTAAATATTGTTAAGTAAACTTATACAGAAATGTCTCTAAGAAGATAAGCTTGTGTTATTACATGGAAATTAGAGGCTTTGTAGGTAAAAAATAAGGACAATAAGTACTAAAGATCTGAAAGAGACTACACAAAATGGATATTCGAAATTAAGTGAAAATTAGCCAAGAAGGAACTTTAGATTTAACCTTCTTGAAATTTAATTCACTTTGCTCTGGGTAAGATTTATGGCCTACATGCTGTGGTTTTGCATTCTTAGTAAAATATATTTAAACAGATCATAAGGATAGCAAAGAGAATGAGTTTAAACCCAATCTTTGGCAAAGGAAGCCCTTTAAGTTACAGAGCACATGAGTTATTAATGTCTAGTGAAAGGGCAGAGATTTGGGGATCTAATTGAACTTACTATTAATAGTAGTAAAACTATGTCAAGATTTGAAGTGAATGGCACTATCATGAATCAGTAATTAAAAGCCATTTTATCTTCCTCTTTTTCTTTCATAGAAATGTAATTACAAAATGTATAGAGATGTATGAAAATACACAGATAGAAATAGTTCTTCCTTTATCCTCAAACTGGGCAGGTCCATACTATGATGCTGTATCCATTCTATGAGCTCCAATGTAGGAAGGATCCCCAAACCCAAGTAATAGTCCAAAGGAGAGTCACTTTGTCCAGGATAACAAACCTCATTTAAAACAAACTGTTTTTATTTTTGTCTGACAATGAAATGACCTAAGGGTTAACCTAATAGTGCTTTAAATATACAAAGCACAGGTTGATGAGAGTGGGGTTTATCTTTCCTTTTTATTGAAAGAAGAACCAAAGTGAAGAGTTTAACAATAAAAAGAACTGAGAAAAGATGGAAGGAAAGAGAGATTTTTTGATAATTAAGATTTTCTGGTAAACAGTTGAATGAGTTACTCCATAATCTTTAAAAGGTTTAATCAAAGTCTTCTGTAGACAATTAGAAGAGCTTTGGGCTGGGCCAGAAGATATTTAACCTTAGTAACTAATAAATTTCATAAGCTTGGGCAAGTTACTTTTACCTAGCCTCTGTGGGTCCTAATTTCTTTCTCTGTAAAATTATAGCTTTGAACTAATAAAGGACACTTGATTCTTAGCTAGATTCTCATCTCCTTGGAATGATTCCTATCACAAATCAAGGAAATAGGCTAGATTTTTTTGCTATGGTATTTAATGACTGGCAATAAAACTTTTCCTCTTAAAGTACTAATTCCTTCACATTTCTTATTTCAGTGGCACTCTGAGATAGAAAATGTATAACATCTTTTTAAAACATTTTATGTCAAACATATGTTTACAGTAAAAGACCAAGCATATCTATATTATTTGAACTTTGATGTTTTGCAACGAGTACTATATGATTTCTTGGATATCTTTACAACTGCCCTTTACATTCAGATAAGGTGTGGACTCAGCTATCAGAGTCTTGCTTTTTTTTTCTTTTATCACAGGAGAAATGTAAAGAATAATGAAAATCTTTTCTTTCAAATGACTTCAGGATAGTATATTTGGAGTGTTTATTTGTAAGGCTGTTGATACTGTCCTACAGATTTTAAGGTCAACATTCATTAAGGAATACAATGCTAAAAAAGTTCCATCAGGCCCTCAGATTAATTTTCCTCTAAGAAAACTTAGAGACTAATGTAAGACAACATCACCTCCAAGGATAATTTCACAAAAATGTGGTATATGCTATGATAGAAGCACATGAGTGGGCCCAGATGTGCCAGAAAAAGGTACTCAGACCAACCCAGGGTTTCTGGGAAGGCTTCCTAGAGGACAGGACATTTGAAATGTCTCCCAAAGAATGAGTAAGAAAGCATTCCAGTTAGGGTGGCCAGATATAATACAGGACACAGTTAAATTAGAATTTCACATAAACAACAAATTTTCTATAATTTTTAGTGTAATCATGTCCCCAATATTACATGGGACACATTTACTTTAAAAATATTCATTGTTCATCTGAAATTCAAATTTAACTGGACATCCTGTGTTTTTTTAATCCTCACTTTAGGATCTGTTTATTGATTTTAGAGAGAGAGAATGAGAGAAAGAGAGAGAAACATAGATCAGTTGCCTCCTGTACATGCATGGACTTGGGATTGAACTTGCAACCTAGAAATGTGCCCTAACCAGAGATCAAACCTGCAAACTTTTAGTGCCTGGGAGAACACTCCAACCAGCTGAACCAGTTTGCTAGGGCTTGAAGTCGTGTATTTGTATTTGCTTAATCTGGCAACCCTAAATCCAACCTCAGCTCCATGTGATCTTCTAAGCCCCTCACACATTGTTTCATCATCTCTCCCCAAGGCAAGTACTACATAGCTTTGTCCCTCCCTACTATAGCTTCTTCCCAGAATGGCTGTCCCTGACTAGCATGCCCAACCCCTATCAAAGTTAATTACGTTGTGCCTATACCGTCCTTAGCATTCATCTCTCTAACAAGACTTATTATATTGTATTGTAATTGTTTACTTAGTGTTTATTTTACTATTAGAACACAAGCATCTGTAGGACCAAATCTTTCTCATCTTGGTATGTTAGGAGTGCCTAGAAGCAGATGAAACCTCCGTAAACATTTGTTGCCTAAATAAATATATGGATGCACATACGAGTGAATAGTCCAGGTAGCACCAATTTCCATACTAATCAGAGGACAAACAGGAATGACACTTGGAACAAGATCATTTGTGTGTGTGCATGTGTGTGGCGGATCCTGGCTGGCAGGATCTGTGTATGCTGTGGCTGCTAGTCAACAAATACACATGGACTACAGGAATCATGTGGAAAAAAAAGGATGGCACGGCCGCTCTCTAAGTCAGAGAGAGAGGGTGCTGACCCCTGCCTTGACAGGCTTTTATTGTTTTCCTGGGTACATTACATGGAGGGTAGTCCTCATTTACTATGCACAGGTTTGCATTAGGTGGTTACCTTTTATAGACAACAAAGGAGAGGATGTTGCTAATTACATCAAAGAAGAAAAATATTTGCAAATGTAAAGGGAAAAGTGGTTGGACCAATCACATTCCATACTTGGGAGGTTTAGCTCAGATTTTAGGAAGATGCAGTAAGCCCTTGCTGCCTTAATTCAGGGTGAGGGAGTTTTAGCAAAAGCAAGCCTCATAGCAGCCTAGGTACAATGCAGGCCTGATTCCCCATGGGAAAACCTATCCATGAGCATGGTCCTGTGTGCTGACTTGCACTCCACTGGTTTTCCATGTGAGGGCTGAGCTACATTTCCATGACACTCGGAATGGTTCCCTACACACACGTGTGTGTGTGTATATATTCTATTTTCTTCTGAAAGTTGAGTGCATTAGACATTTATCATATTTGTAATATAAGAGACATTTTTTCTCCTTTCTGCTGCTCAGGATCTAAAAATCCCTTCTTGCATTTGGAGAACATGCCATTTTATTCACATATGACATAGTGGGAGACAGGTACTTGTAGCTGGGGCATGATTCGGTGACCCAAACCTAATCAATTAACATGTACTTTGAATTCAGGATGCATTCAGGGATTTGACTTCAGAATAAATAATCAAAGAAGTTTAAACTTTATTCTGGCAGTGCTAGTGGTGACCAGCAGTGCCCAGTTGTGGCACTCTAACCAAGATTTTTCCTTCTTCATGACTGATAGTACTGAGTGCCATTTGTCAAGAATTTCCAGTTCTTTCTTCTGGGCACATGGTACACTTTTATTTCCTGGTTGTCTTATTATTGAGTAGAGCCATATGACCTATTATGGCTAATGAACTAACTGAAATTGATGAATGCTACTTTAGGGCTGAGAATTTAATTGGTCTAGTGAGACCCTTCAGAATTCTCTTTTCTGTCTAGCATGACAACTGGCAAGGTTTGAGATGGTGGATGCCTTATCAGCCTGAGCTCCTGAGTGACTATGTTGAGCAGAGGGTCTCTGTCATCCCAAGATGGACATGTAGATTGAGCAAGAAATAAGCCTTTATTGACTTAAGCTGCTTAAGCATAACCTAGCCAACCCTTGTCACTTTGGTTCCAGTTTATTTATTAGCCTAGTTCTTTAGTCTTCCCACCAATTCTATGAGCCAACCTATATCTCTTCAACAAGTTTTTCTTCCTTACAATAGATAGAATTGATTTTAGTTGTTTAATACAAAGATTATAAGGTGGCTCACTAGAGGTACACTGAAAACTGTGACAGAAGTTGTTTATTGTAATGTTCTAGTTTCAATTCATAGGGAAAGAGGCATTTTGTTTTAATATCTATTTCCAAATTATTATGGACAAGAAGTAGAATATCCAGTAAGAAATATCCTAACATTCTGTGGCTTAGTAGTTATGCTACCTCTGAAATGTAGCTGCCACTTCTACCATTTGAAACCTATTTTTCCAGGGTTGGTGTGAGGTTGAATAAAAATGTCATGTGAAAGACTTCTGGCCAAAATGGATGCACACTTTGCCTCCTCACACAAACAAAAGAAGGACAACAACAAATTTAAATACAAAAAATAAGCAGAACTGCCAGAAAATCAAACTGCATGGAAGTCTGACAACCAATGAGTTGAAGAAACATTCATCTAGATGGTGCCACAGTGTGACCATCTAGCGATGGGTTGGCCCACCCTAGCAAATACCTAAGGCTCCACCACTTACTACGTAACAAGCATGCTGAGACAAAAAAATATGGCCCAAAGGAAAGAACAGATACAACTAAGTGATGAAGAGATAGCCAACCTATCAGCTGCAGAGCTGAAAACACTGGTCATTGGGATGCTCACAGAAATGGCTGAATATGGTGTCAGAGGAAAAATTGAAGGCTATAAAAAGTGAAATAAAGGAAAATATACAGGGAACCAACAGTGAAGGGAAGGTACCTGGAATTCAAATCAACAATTTGGAACAGAAAGAAGAAAGAAACATTCAATTGGAACAGAATAAAGAAACAAGAATTCAAAAAAGCAAGAAGAGGCCCAGGAACCTCCAGGACAACTTTAAATATTCCAACATCTGAATCATAGGGGTCCCAAAAGGAGGAGAGGAAGACCAAGAAATTGAAAACTTATTTGAAAACATAATGAAGGAGAATATCCCTAGTCTAGCAAAGGAAAGAGATTTCCAGGAAATCCAGGAAGCTTAGATAGTTCCAAAAATTTGGACCCAAGGAAGCACACACGAAAGCACATCATAATTACATTACACAAGATTAAAGATCAGGAGAAAATCTTAAAAGCAGCAAGAGAAAAGGTGGCAGTTACCTACAAAGGTAAGTAAGACTGTCAAGGTTTCTCAAAAGAAACCTTGCAGGCAAGAAGGGGCTGGAAAGAAGCATTCCAAGTCATGAAAGGCAAGGACCTACATCCCAGATTGCTCTATCCAGCAAAGCTATCATTTAGAATGGAAGGGCAGATAAAGTGCTTCCCAGATAAGGTCAACTTAAAAGAGTTCATCATCATCAAGCCCTTAGTATATGAAATGTTAAAGGACTTATGTAAGAAAAAGATCAAAACTGTGAACAGTAAAATGAAAAGGAACACAGCTATTGGCAACTGAACCTAAAAAACAAAAACAAAAACAAACTAAACAAACAACTAGACAAGAGGAGATTAAGAATAGTATAGGAAATGGAGAAGCCAAAGAACTTATACGTATGACCCATGGACATGAACTAACGTGGGGGAATAATGGTGGGAAGTAGAGTACAGGGTGGAGGGGAATAAAGGGGAGAAAAAATGGGACAACTGTAATAGCATAATCAAAAATATATTTAAAAATATATTTAGTAAAAAATTTTAAAAAATGTCATGTGAAGATATCCTGTAACTTTATCAAGACTGTATAAATGAGCTAGTTCATACCTGACCCAGGCTGGGACTGAGCCAGTCTAGGTCATGGAGAATTTAAGGAGTCCCATTGTAGTAACACCTGAGACTGAATTATTAAGTAATTATGGAAAAAGCAGGCCACTGCAGCCACTGTATAAATGTTAGAGCAGGTTAGGAACCTTTGGAAAAGAGAAACCCAAAGACATTAAATATAGTTTCAGCTGGGCTTGGGTGCATGGTGTGTTAGAAGAACACCTGCTTGCCTATCCCAGCTGTTACTGGGATGAAACCAGAATCACTATAGGCTAATGGAAAGAACATTACATTCAACGGAAGTTTCATCTGAAAACTTTTTTTTATGATAAGGCAACTGCTTCTAGATTCTTCTACTTGACTAAAGCATTGTATTCGATCCTTCAGATGCCTTGCCTCACATCCTCCTAACAAATTATTTCCCCAGCTTTTGACGTGGCAATCAGTTTTGTGCAGGTATAAGCTCACAGCTCCTCATCTCAACTGCATCTTGTACTTCTTACTTTCTGTTCAAGGGTTCCTCTAATGCCACTATATGGACACCTGCACAAACCCTCTTGGCACTCATATATGCATAAGCTGAAAGTGTGGGAGACTTAGCCCATGGGCAACCCTTGACCAATGAGGGACTGGAGTTAGCGGGTAAATGTTCCCCCCTTTCTGTACCACTGGCAGACAGTGGTAAGGCACATTCTGTACAGCTCCCCAGAAAGTCCACTAGAATTCCAGGTGCCCATGTTGTATCCCTCCTTCCTTATTTCCCATTTCACAGCCCATATTACCATTCTCTTGAATAACTCCCCCAACTATCTGCTTGAACATTCTTGTCCCATATTCTGTTTTTCATGGCAACCCATGCTAAGGAAAGCACCATAATTATGTAAAGCTGGGACAAGACCTTAATGATCTCTAGGCCCATTTGTCCAAGTCACTCCCCTCCTTATTCTCAGAATTACTCTCTAAAACTCCCATATTCCACACCAGCCTTCCCGTTTCTCTCTTTTTGTGTGTGTATTTTTCTCTTTCTCTTTCACGCATACACACCATAGCTGCCTGCACTCTTTTTATTAAGATCTGCTATTTTGTCTCAAAAATGCAGACTACTAAGACTCAGTAATTTCACAGATTGATATAATTTCCCTAATAATAATTTTAATAATAAATTGGTTGACTGGTGTAAAGTTGTCAAATTTTAATTGCATCAGATAAAGATATCCTAGAGGGTGTCTACTTTTGCCATTATTTTATAAAAGAAAGGACATGTTAATACCCCCAAAACAGGAAGGATATAATCTCAGACTAGGTGATGACCCCCAAATTAGCATAATCTTAGCTTTCTGATTATTTCACTGCAGCTTTTTTGTCTTCCCTTTTTGAGAAAGGTTGATAATACTTAGTGAGCACAGGCATCACCTTTCCTTCTGGGGCTTGATGTATATTCTGCTGCTCTTCTCTCATAGTCTTTGGCCTCTCTGCCCCTGCCACTCCCTCCCAGCACTGCCACCCAGCTCTGTTCCCTTCACTATGTGCAAAAGCATTTGCACCTGTCTCCTTCAATTCTTTCTCTGAACTAGACATAACATTTCTGAAATTTCAAAGCCAAGAAAATAAGTGGAAAACAAAAAGAGAACAACAAAGGTATTTTGTGCTTAATTGCTTCACTGTTTTGTTTTCTTAAGATGAAAATTCAGGGAAATAATAGAAATGTATGTTTTGGCATGAGAAGACCATAGATGAAGTAACAGCTTTGTTACTTATCAGTTGTGTGATGTTAGAAAAGCCCCCATCCCTAACAGTCATAGTGCCCTTGTCTGTGTGTGTGCATGCGTGAATGCACATGTGTTTTTATCAAGGGGATGACTTGGGTTTCAAGTTTTCTTGTAAATAGCCAAAATTTAAGACTGTTACCTCTGGAATTCAGACTCTGCTACCCTTGACTCTCTGACATTGATGGCTTCTGCCCAGTCTCCGCCATGGGGCATCATCAGTCTTCCTTGGGAATTCCCACCAACTCTTCTATTTTCATCACTCTGGTTGGCTGTTATTTTTCCTCATAGTGATCAGGTATATATTTGCACTATTTCAAAAGTATTCATAGCTTCACTTTCCTGTGTTGGTTTTGTACACTGTTATTCTGTTTAGCTTGTTTTAAATTATTTTACTGTGAATTAGCACTCTATTTTCTTTTTTATTCTCTGATTCTGATTTATGATTTTTAGAACTCTTCCCTTTGAGTATCTCTTTACTTTATATGGCTTTTTATTTTTAAATTACCTTTATATATTTTGATTTTTTCCTTTTTACTTCCAATGCACTAACTATTGATTTCAACTTCTTACATTTTTACTGTTTTGTTTCATTTTATTTAATAGCTAAATATAATAAATATCCTTTTAAATTATGTCTTCAACTGTTATCTTTCCCTATTATTCCTAGCATTCATTGTAATCTGCTGTTACAATTTTTCAGGAAGAAACTTCTTTTTCACATGCTGATCCTAAGCTGAGATATAGTCTTTCTCTTCCATCTTTTAGGCATGTGGCTTTTGTTAAATGAGTCCTTTCATTGACTCATTCTTTTTAGATTTTGGGCTTCATTCAGGGGTGTCATTTCCAACATCTCATGAGATATGAGTCAAAAGCACTGTCTTCTGTCCTGTGATGCACTAAAAAGCCAATTCCTCTGGTTAGGAAAATCATCAAAGGTCCCAGGATAGCTGTAGTTTCAGCTGATCACTTGTATTTCTAGCTGTGCCCTAAGTTTTGGTCCCTTGTGGATTTCTTATTACTTTCTTATTAACTTGGCTGTACTTTAAAAACATATTTGTTATCTCTATTTTCTTTAATTGAGGGCACATTCACATAACATGGAATTAACTATTTTGAAGTATACATTTAAATGACATTTAGCACATTCACAGTGTTGTGTTATCACCACCTTTATCTACTTCCAAAATAATTCATCACCCCAAAGGAACCCTGTACAAGTTGAGCAGTTAATCCCCTATTTTCCCCTTCCCCTAGCTCCTGACAACCACCACTCTGCTTTCTGTCTTACTATTGCACATATTTCATATAACTGGTTTCATACAACATGTGAGTTTTTGTGTCTGGCTTCTTTTATTTAATATAATGTGGCATTTGTTATATTTTTATCTAGAGTTTTTAGGTGTTTTGTATTGGGAGAATTTTCAGGACATGTAGTATATATATCATTGCTGGAAATAGAATTCCTATATCTGATTATTACTTAATGTTACCATGAGTAGAAAATTAAGGGACTTTATTGAAAATTTCTTTTGACTGATATTTATCTGTTGGAGTCTTGTAACTTTCACTCAGTGTTTTACTTTTTTAAAAAATATTTTTAAAAATTTATTTATTCAGACTTCTAGCCAAGATGGAGGCATAGCTAGATACACTGTGCCACCTCGCACAACCAAGATAGGGACAACAACAATTTAGAAACAGAATAACAACCAGAAGTGACAGAAAATTGAACTGTATGGAGTCAGAAAATGAAGGAGTTAAAATAGACACATCTAGACTGGTAGGAGAGGTGGAGTCAGGCAGCCAGGCAGAGAGGAGTCCCAGCAGGAAGAGTGTTGGGACTGGGCACTGTAAGGCAACCCAGGTGCGCAAGACCGCATCAGGCGGACACTGGGTGCGCTAGCAGTGGCTGGCAGACCCTGGCCCAGGGGTGGCAACCAGCAGACCTAGTGATGCAGCAATTGTGAAGCAAGGCACTGCTCATGACCCAGGATCCCAATACTGGGAAATAGAGCCTTGGGGCACTGATTGAAAACACCTGTGGGAGTTGAGGTGCAGGGAGAGACTCCCAGCCTCACAGGAGAGGTCTTTGGAGGGTCCCACGGGGAGCACGAGCCCACCCACATGGGAATTGGCACCAGAAAGGCCCAGTTTGCTTGCGGAAGGTGGCAGAAGGGACTGAATCCTGATGGAGAGTGGAGCAAGCGCCATTGTTCTCTCTCAGAACCCACCCCCACATACAGCGTCAAAACCCAGCGACTGGGTTGCCCCACCCTGGTGAACACCTGAGGCTCTGCCCCTCATATGTAACAGGCATGACTAGACAAAAAAAAAGATGGTTCAAACAGAAGAACAAATGAAAGCCCCAGAACTGATACTTTTAAGTGACCGAGAGATAGCCAACCTATCAGATGCACAGTTCAAAACTACTAGTGATCAGGATGCTCACAGAATTGGTTGATTTTGGTCACAAATTAGATGAAAAAATGAAGGCTACAATAAGATTAATGAAGAAAAATGCACAGGGAACCAATAGTGATGGAATGAAAGCTGGGTCTCACATCAATGAAGTGAACCAGAAGGAAGAAAAAAACAACAAAATAGAAAAGAATGAAGAAATAAGAATTCAAACAAATGAGGAGAGGCTTAGGAACCTCCAGGACATCTTTAAATGTTCCAACATCTGAATTATAGGGGTACCAGGAGAAGAGGAAGGGCAACAAATGGAAAACTTATTTGAACAAATAATAAAGGAGAACTTCCCTAATCTGGCAAAGGAAATAGACTTCCAGGAAGTCCAGGAAGCTCAG
>CM052552.1:45754343-45792867 GCA_028533065.1 Trachops cirrhosus
AGACAAAGAAAGAAGCTGCAATCAAAAGGAATGGAAGACTCCCACTAAAAGAGCTAAATGAAATGGAAGCAAAAAAAAACTATCAGATATAGAATTCAAAAGAATGGTTATAAGGATGCTCAAGTAACTCACAGACAACTACAAGGAACTGAGTGAGAACTACAACAGTATGAAAAAGGAAATAGAAACTATAAACAAAAACTAGGAAGAAATGACAAACATAATTTCTGAAATTAAAAAAACACTAGAAGTTATTACAAGTAGTCTGGATGAAATAGAGAACCCAATTTTTGAGTTGGAACACAAGGTAGAAAGAAACACTCAGGTAGAGTAGCTGCACGAAAAAAGACTCAAAAAATGTGAAGATAGCTTAAGGGAACTCCGCGATAACATAAAATGCAAAAACATTCAAATCATAGGACTACCACAAGGAGAAGAAAAGGAACAAGGGATAGAAACCCTGTTTGAAAAAACAATGACAGAAAACTTTCTGAACCTGGAGAGGGATAAAGCCATGCAAGTTCAGGAAGCATGGAGGGTCCCAACCAAGATTAACTCAAAGAGGCCTCCTCCAAGCCACATCAGAATTAAAATGCCAGGTTTTAAAGACAAAGAGAGAATCTTAAAAGCAACAATGGAGAAACAGGGAGTAACATACAATGGAGATCTGATAAGGCTAACAGTTGATTTCTCAACAGATACACTACAAGCCAGGAGAGAATGGCATAAAATATTCCAAGTAATAAAAAGCAAAGGCCTGCAACCATGACAACCCTACTCAGCAAGGCTTTCAATTTAAAAGGAAGGAGAAATAAGGAGTTTCGCAGACAAACAAGAGCTGAAAGAATACACCTCCACCAAACCAGCAGTACAAGATATCCTACAGGGACTGCTATAAGAAGAGCAAGAAAGAGAGAGAGAGAGAGCGAGAGAAGAACACAGGTACAAAGGGGGAAAATGGCAATAAGCACATATCAATAATACCCCTAAATGTTAATGGATTAAATGCTCCAATAAAAAGACATAGGGTAGCTGAATGGACAAGAAAACATGACCCACACATATGCTGCCTACAAGAGACACACCTCAGAATGAAAGACCTACACAGACTAAAAGTGAAGGATTGGAATAAAATATTCCAAGCAAACAGAGAAGAAAAAAAGGAGCTGGGGTAGCAATACTTATATAAGATAAAATAGACTTCAAAACAAAGACCATAAAAAGAGAATGTAAAGGACACTTCATAATACTCAAGGAAAGAATTCATCAAGAAGACATAAACATTATAAACATATATGCACCTAACATAGGGACACCCAACTACATAAGGCAAATCTTGGAGGAATTAAAGAGGAATACAGATAGCAATACAAGCGAGGGGATTTTAAAACCCCACTGTCAAAAATGGATAGATTTTCCAAAAAAAAATATCAACAAGTATATTGCAGCATTGAACAATGCCCTAGACCAAATGGACTTAACTGATCTATATAGAGCCCTTCATCCCAAAGAAGCAAAATACACATGCTTTTCCAATGCACATAGAACATTTTCAAATATATAGACCACATGATAGGACACAAAACAAGCCTCAACAAATTCAAGAAAATTGAAATAATATCAAGTATATTCTCAGACCACAAGGGCCTGAAACTAGAAACCAACCTCAAGGAAAAAACTCAAAACACTCAAATTCATGGAAATTTAATAGCATGTTATTAAACAATGAATGGGTCAAGAATGAGATTAAGGAAGAAATCACAAAAGTTTCTGAAATCAAATGGAAATGAACACACAACAGTCCAAAACATGGGACACAACAAAGGCTGTCCTGAGAGGAAAGTTCATTGTGATACAGGCCTATCTGAAAAAGATAGAAACATTTCAAAATAGCAACCTAACCCTATATCTACGAGAACTGGAGGAACAACAACAAACAAAGCCCAGAGCAAGTAGAAGGAAGAAAATAAACAAGATCAGAGCAGAATTAAAGGACATAGAGACTAAAACAACAATTCAAAGCATCAATAAATCCAGGAACTGATTCTTTGAAAAGATAAACAAAATTGACAAGACTTTAAGCAGACTCATCAAGAAAAAAAGAGAGTACCTAAATAAGCAAAACCAGAAATGAAAGATGAGAGATTACAACTAATACCACAGAAATATAAACGAGTGTAAAAAAGTACTACAAACAACTATATGCCAAGAAATTTGAAAACCTAGGTGAAATGGACACATTTCCAGAAAAAATATAATCTCCCAAAACCAAATGAAGAAGCAGCAGAAAACCTGAACAGACCAATAACAGCTAGTGAAATCGAAACAGTAATCAAAAAAATTCTGGCACACAAAAGCCCTGGACAAGATTTTTTCACAGGAGAATTTTACAAAACTTTTAAGGAAAACCTAACCCCTATCCTTCTCTGACTATTCCAAAAAATCTAAGAAGAGGGAAGACTCTCAAACTCTTTTTATGAAGGCAACATCACCCTAATTTCAAAATAAGATAAAGACACAACAAAGAAAGAAAACTACAGGCCAATACCGCTGATGCACACAGAGACTAAAATCCTCAACAAAGTACTGACAAGCCACAGCCAGCAATTTTTCAGAAAGATCATACACCATGATCGAGTGAGATTCATCCCAGGGATGCAAAGATGGTACAATATTCAAAAATCAATAAATATAATACATTGCATAAACAAAAGGGAAGACAAAAATCACATGATTATATCCATAGATGCTCAAAAACCATTTAATAAGGTATAGCACCCATTTATGATAAAGACACTCAGCAAGGTAGTAGTAGAGGGAGCATTATCAACATGGTAAAGGTTGTATGCAAGAAACCTACAGCCAACATCATACTTAGTGGACAAAACTAAAAGCTTTCCCACTAAGATCAGTAACAAGACAAGGATGTCTGCTTTCCCCACTTCTATTCAATATATCTTTGAAGTCCTATCTATCCACAGTGATCAGACAAGAAAGAGAAATAAAAGGCATCCAAATTGGAAAGGAGTCAATAAAACTGTCACTGTTTAGAGATGATATGATAGTCCACATAGAAAATCCTATAGACCCCACCAAAAAACTACTTGACCTAGTAAGTGAATTTGGCAAAACAGCAGGGTTCAAAGTCAATATTCAAAAATCAAAGGCATTTTTATACACCAACAATGAAATGTCAGAAACAGAAATCAGGAAAAAAAATCTCATTTAATATAGCAACAAGAAAAATAAAGTACCTAGGAGTAAAAGTAACCAAGAAGGTAAAAAAAACTGTACTTAGAAAACTATATAGCACTGAAGGAAGAAACTGAGGAAGACACAAATTAATGGAAGCACATACCATGTTCATGGATGGGAAAAATTAACATCATCAAAATGTCCATATTACCCAAAACAATTTATAGATTCAATGCAATCCCTGTTAAAATAACAATGAAATATTTCACAGACACAGAACAAACATTTCAAAAACTTATATGGGACTGTAAAATACCCTCAACAGCTATAGCAATTTAAGAAAGAAAAACATAGTAAGCAGGATCATAATATCTGATATCAAACTATATTACAAGGCCAGTGTAATCAAAACAGTCTGGTACTGGCATAAGAACAAACACATAGACCAATGGAACAAAATGGAGAGCCCAGAAATAAACCCAAGTCTCTATAGTCAAATAATATTAGACAAAGGGGGAAGAAGCATGAAATGGAGTAAAAATAGCCTCTTCAACAAATGGTGTTGGGAGATCTGGGCAGCTACATGCAAAAAAAAATTGAACTTGACCATCAACTTACAGCATAGACAAAAATAAACTCAAAGTAGATATAAGACTTAAATAAAAGTTATGACACCATAAAAATCCTAGAGGAGAACATAGGCATGAAAATCTCAGATATTCCATGCAGCAATATTTTCACCAGTATGGCCCCTAGAGCAAGAGACATAAAGGAAAGAATGAATAAATGGGACTTCATCAAAATTAAAAGCTTCTCCATGATTAAAGAAAACAGGATTAAAATCAAAAGAGAATGAAGTGTATGGGAAAACATATTTGCCAATGATACCTCAGACAAGGGTTTGATCTCCTAAATATATAAAGAACTCACATGATTTCATACCAAGAAGACAAGCAATCCAATTAAAAAATGGGCAAAAGGCTTGAACAGACACTTCTCCAAGGAGGATATACAGAAGGCCCAAAGACATATGAAAAGATGCTTAGCATCACTAGCCACCAGAGAGATGCAAATGAAAACCACAATGAAATACCACTTCACACCAGTCAGAATGGCCATCATAAACAAATCTACAAAGAATAAGTACTGGTGGGGTTGTGGAGAAAAGGAAAACCTAGTACACTGTTGGTGGGAATGCAAACTGGTGCAGCCACTTTGGAAAACAGTATGGGATTTCCTCATAAAACTAAAAATGGAACTGATTTTTGACCCAGCAATCCCGCTGTTGGGATTATATCCTAAGAACCCTGAAACACCGATCCAAAAGAACCTATGCACCCCAATGTTCATACCAGCACAATTTACATTAGCCAAATGTTGGAGCAACCTAAATTCCCATCAGTAAATGAGTGGATCAAAAAACTATGGTACATTTACACAATGGAATTCTATGCAGCAGAAAGAAAGAAGCTCCTACCCTTTGTGACAGCATGGATGGAACTGGACAGCATCAGGTAAGTGAAACAAGCCAGGTGGTGAAAGAGAAATATCATGTGATCTCACCTGTAAATGGAACCTAATCAACAAAACAAATAAGAAAGCAAAATATAACCAGAGACATTGAAATGAACATCAAACTGACAGTAACCAGAGAGGAGGGGGGAGAAGGCTAATAGGGGATAATAAGGAAGGGGCTATCAAGGACATATGGATCAAAGCAAAGAGGGCAGGTTTGAGGGTGGTAGGTAGGGTGGGTGTGGCAGGGGGTCATGTTGGGGTGAAAAATGGAGACAACAGTACTTGAACAACAATGACAATAAATAAGAAACTGAATGGTTTACTAAAGTAAGAGCTAAGAAAGATTGGAAAACTTTATTTTCTTTACAATACAGCAAATCCTTTATTACTAAACATAGTTGTACAATATTTTTGAAATTAATATAAATTTAGTAACCAAATACCTATTGTAAAATCATTTGAACATCATAAAATATGCCTAATAAAATTGGTCAACATATTTGAAAATATTTTTTCTGAAAATTTTCATAAATGCACACAAGTAGGATGCATAACATTCCTCATGTACCTATCACCTAGCTTCAATATCTCTCTTTGTTTTGTCAGTCTTATTTTTTACAGCTACCACTATGTTTTTGTAGTGTATTTTAAAGAAAATGGAAAACATATTCTTTCACCCTCAAATATTTATTATGCATCTATAATGATAAATATATTTTATATATAACACCACATTCTTATCACATATATCAAAATGAACAATAATTGCTTAATATCAGTTAGTAGCCTCTCCATAGTCAAATTTCTTCACTGGTCCCCCGAATACAGTTAGTTTACTCTAACTAGGATCCAAACAAGTCTACACATTGTATTTGGTTGAGTCTGTTAAGTTTCTTTTACAGTGAGCATAATTTGATATTTTTGTTGTATGATTTAAGAAACATGCTAGAATTTCAAAGACTCTTGCAATTCTTAATATAATAATAATTACACTATAGATGGCCAGATATCTGTGAGTGAGTGATCATAGTATCAGAGCATCAGACTGTGGTTTAGAACTTTGGGATAGAGAGCTTCTTCCAAATGATGCACAAAGAACTAAAGTAAGATCAGTGCCTTTGTCATACAGTCTTTTTCAGAAAATATATAAAAACTTAGTTGAACTTTGTTGGCTTTGTTGTGAAAATCTTATAGCTGAAATCTTTCAACTTAAAAAAAATACCTCCAAAGTACTACCTAAAGTGAAGACTATTTATTAGAGAAATCACAGTAAAATTTGAAGACATTTCTACTGCAAGATTTTTATGGGTGTTAAGGCAGCGGTCCCCAACCTTTTTGGCACCAGGGACCAATTTCATGGAAGACTATTTTTTTCATGAATGGGGGGTGGTTGGGGAAAGGGATGTTTTGGAGAAGATTCAAATGCATTACATTCAAGCTCACCTCCCACTGTGCGGCCCAGTTCCTAACAGACCCTGATTGGTACTGGTCTGAGGTTGGGTACCCCTGTTATAATAAAGTACCATAGATTGGGTGGCTTAAACAACAGAAATTTGTTACGATTTTGGAGGCTAAGAAGTCTGAGACCAGGGTGACAGCATAACTGGGTTCTAGTGAGGCTTCCTAGCTTGTAGATGGCCACCTTTTTTGCTATATCTTCACATTGCATAAGGTGAGAATGAGAGCTGGGGAAAGGAGAAGAAAAGTAAGGAGAGAGGGAGTGAGGGGGAGAGAGAGAAGGACAGAGAGTGTTTCTTGGTTTCTCTTTTTAATAAGTGTCAATCTCGTCATTAGGGCTCCACCCTCATCTAAACCTAATCACCTTCCAAGTGCCCCACTTTTAAATACCATGACATTGGGGATAAGGATTCAACCTATGACTTTTGGGAAAGGGGACCAATTTAATTCATCACACATGGGAATGAAGGGCATGGAATGGCATAAGGGATATAGTTCTATAAATCCCATCACAACACCAATGTCTTAAGATATTAGTGCCACTATTCTCTTGGGAAAAGCACAAGCAGAAAGTAAATTTAATAGTTTTTCTTTCCCTAAGTAAGAACTCCACCCTATGCATGCCTTGGATGAAGGAGGAAAAAAATGAAATTAAGATTGTAAGAAGAAGAATGGTGACCTATATAGAGTATAGGAAAGCAAAGCTCAAGAAAGGCAGGCAGTTCTTTTGTGTTTTCACTAGTTCTGGGTCCAGATGAGACTGTTAGATAGCTGGACTTGGCAAATTGTTAAAAACTAGAGTAAAAGTTCTGTAAGGGTAGGGTCTGGGTCTTTGTGTCATTACTGTTTCTAGCACTTAGCAGAGTGTCTGCCCAAGGATCGCTATTCAATCAATACATAAATATGTGGACTATTTAATCGTCTTGGAATTAAAGTGACAACACACGTACAATGGTTATTGTGTACCTGTCAGCCAGCTTGGCTATATATGAAGGGCTGAGAGGATGTGAATGTGTTTCTTGCTCTCAAGCAAGACACTCATATTCAACAAATATAGTTTAAACTGAGTGATACCATCTGTGTTTTAGGGATTCAGGGTAAGGAGAGGTGAAGTAGGTCTGAGTACCTGGGAAGGCTAATGGGAACAGAGAGATTGAGCTAGACATTTCAGGAGAAGCAAGGGATTTGGGGAGGCAGAGGGAAGACAGAACAGTCTGGCAATGGGTTGGCAAAGACAAAGAACAAGGAAAGAACAAAGATGTAGAGGCTGGAATGAGCCTGGGTGATCAGGGCAAAGAGGCTTGCTCAAAGGGTGTACATATGGAATTGTGGTTAGAGGTGCTTTTAGCAAGGGACTAAAGTCAGCTCGATGGATGCAATGAAGCCAGGTCATGTGGGTAGTATGAGGACAAGGTTGAACACATTTATTCATCTTTTTTTCTTAATATTTTTGCATTTCAGTCATTGTAAGGAAAATTTCCCCTACTCCCAGTTTATAAAAGATTTCACCCATGTTATCTTTTAGCACTTACATAATTTAATTTTTTTTGTATTTAAATTCCCATCTATTTGGAATTCAATTTTATCTCTTATTTTATGACTATTTATTTAGTAACAGCTCTATCTTTGGGAGGGCATGTGAGAAAAACACATAAGTCAGCTTGAAGGGGCACCCACTGACAATTTGAGCACCCAAATTAATAAAAATAATGGATTATAACCCATAGAATAAAATAAGGATCCAAGAGTCTATACTGCTGTAAATAATAAATGAATACACTGATGTTTTGAAGAATAAGATATTTAGATAGTTTTAAAGTATCTTTTCACAAAATAGTTATTCAATATCAATACAAAACAACAAAAAGTGACTTTAAAGTAAAAGTCTGGAAGATACCACCTTAACCAAGATATCAAAATTAATGTTACTAGTAATGGGACCAATTTTAATTATACCTGATAGGATGCAATTAGAAGGATAGAGACAGAGTTCAGTGATATTTCAGCCAAAGATGTATGATATGAATGTAATCACAAGGAAATATCAGACAAACCAAAACTGAGGGACATTCTATAAAAGTCCTTGGATAAGTAAGGTCTTCTAGAGTGTTGAGGTCATGGAAATCTAGGCAACACTGAAGGCTGTTCTGAATTAAACAGATAACACAAGTAAACAAAACATGTGATTCAGGACAGAGTCCTTTTGCTAGAAAGGTCATCATAGGACAATTGACAAAACTGGAATGGAGTTTAAGGACTAGATGGTAATTATGAATCAATGTTAATTTTCTCATTTTGAGGGTCATATTGTGGTTATGTAAGAGAATGACTTTGTTCACAAGAAATGCACACTAAGTATTTTGTTGGGGTGGTGATGAAACATGTCAACAACTTATTTTCAAATCCTGTGGGGTAATAAAAGGTTCTTTGTGCTGTACTTGCACTTTTCTGTAAGTTTGATCCTGTTTAAAATAACATGGTTACAGAAAAAAACAACCTCCATCTTTTTCTCACTGATTTTGAGGTTTATTTTTATCACATATCAAATTTCCATGTGAGATTGATCTATTTATTCAATTCCATTCTATTGGTCTGCCTACTCATGACTTAATACCACTCTGATTTAGTCATACAGACTTTAAAATGTTTTCATATGTAATAAGCCCAGCTCTTTGCTTCCCTTTAATTTTTCTCTTTTTTTTCAGGATTTTTATGGCTATGCTAAGATAAAACTGTCTTTATTTGCATATCCTTTAGGTAAAACTCAAGTCGATGAAAAAAATAATGCAGATAACAAGATATTTTAATAAACTAATAGGTTATAAAAGAAATATACAAAAAATGGAAGTCTTCCATTTAAAAAAAGTATCATACTCAAAGATATAATAAAGCAAAAGGTCTCATTCACAATAGAAAAAAATAAAGAAAATACCTAAGCATAAACATAACAAGATACATCCAAAAGCTATACATGAAACACTACAAAAAAAAGTTTGGAAATATACAAGATTATACTTGAACAAGTGGAAAAACATTCATGTTGTTGAGTAAATAAATTTAACATCATAAAACAGATCTCAATAAAATCATCTGCCAGCCCTCTTTGGGGATTGTCTCAGCTGCTGAGAGTCGCATCACCATCCCCAGGTAGCCCACGTCAAATGAAGGTTTGAAGCAGGAGCCTAGCCCCTGTTCCAAGGGGAGAACAACTCTGGAGGGCTGTTGCAGTGCCAGAGCTTGGCTGAAGCTTCCATTGAGACTTTATCTAGCTCAGCTTCTTTAATTTCCTGCTTTTCTTTCCCTTCTGTAAGGGTAGCTCTTGAGAGCACTCTCTAATAAATATTCAGCTTACTAACCTCTGTTTAAAGTAGTTAAACAAGGAGACCATTAGACAGAAGTGGCTCTGATGCCTTGCTAGTTTATGAAAGCAAACCAGAACCTTAGCCAGAAACAATGCACTCCTATCTGAGAACATAAACTTTAAGAACAACTGGTCCCAAACAGCCAACTAGGCTTTCCTTAAAGACGGCAGCCTTAGACTGTAGCCAATCAAATAATCTCCTTGCTTGTTTTCCACATCTGCCCTGTAAAAGCCTTGCCTCCCCAGCTCTTTTCATAGAATACTCCTACCCACTTCTTGTTTGGCACTGCCTCATTCAAATAGATGTTTGGTTAAATAAACTTATTTGAATGAGCCTCAGTTTATCTTTTAATACCTGCATCTCAGACTTTGCTTCTTGGGTAATCCAGGTAACCTCAGCCTCATGCTTTAGGCACAAAGTCTACCTCTAGAGATAATTGCCTCGATCCAATTTTGATACTGCTAGATTCTTTTTTAAAAGTATACTTTGTTGATTATGCTATTACGGTTGTCCCATTTTTTCTCTCCTTTATTCCCCTCCTCCTTGCACAGCATTCCCCCCACCTTAGTTCATGTCCTTGGGTCATACATATAAACTCTTTGGCCTCTCCATTTCCTATACTATCCTTAACCTCCTCCTGTCTATTTTGTACCTACCAATTTTGCTTCTTATTCCCTGTATCTTTTCCCCCAATTCTCCCTCTCTTCTTCCCTGCTGATAACTCTCCATGCGATCTCCATTTCTCTGATTCTGTTCCTGTTCTAGTTGTTTGCTTAGTTTGTTTTTGTTTTTTTAGGTTCAGTTGTTATAGTTTTGAGTTTGTTGTCATTTTACTGTTCATAGTTTCTTATCTTTAATTAATATGAAATGTTAAAGGGACTTATCTAAGAAATAGAAGATAAAAACTATGAACAGTAAAATGACAACAGACTCACAACTATCAACAACTCATATTGCTAAATTCTTGAGAAATGGTATCTTCTTGTAGTGTCTGCAGTTTGCTCCCCTTGTGGAATATTTTTTTTCCCTTGTAGATGCCTGGCTTATAAAACATGATGATGCTATCTTCTGAAGAGGCCCTGTACCACTAGCCATACTCAGCGGCTGGTCCACAATCTTGGCTGTACCACCAGCAACAAATAGATATCAGTGGCAGCTTCTAAACAGTCTAATTATGCAATATGTTACATATATAGAATGTACATTATTATGTATAATAATTATAAAGTTATAATTGTGATATAATTAATCTATAACACATTAATATATGTATATAATATATGTTTGTAGTATTATATTTAATATTATATACTAAATTTCAGAGATATGTTCACATTTTTTTACCTTTTGTAATACATTTCAGGTTTTTACAGTATATTACCCATTTTCTATTTCACTTATTTTTACAGTTGTTCATATTTTAAACCAATAAGAGTCACAACATTCATAGTGAAGAATAATTAACACCTTCATTTCAATCATTTCATATAAACTAGATTTTTATTACTTAGAAGATTTAGTTAACTCAAGCCACAACCATTAGCAAAATTTTTTTATATGTAATCTTCCCCACCAGGAATATGTCTTGTTGCAGTAACCATCTATAAGTGGAGCTCTTTTTCTCATCTGATCACTGTAGTCACCAGACTCTTGATTGCAATCATCATTTTGATTCTACGTGACACAAATAAGAAAACATGGAGAAATTATTTAAACTCAGGGCTATATAAAGGTAGCCAAAGGATTGATTCTGTATCAGTGACCACACACTATAAAATTAGTATAATATAAATAAGAATAATTAATTGAAAATAACTCTATTCAACAACTAATAATTGTTAGTATATGGTGGGCCTCTAATATTAATTTCTAATTTTCATTTCCCAAAAGAATTGGAGAAAACCCTTAACCTGGTGTTCTTAGGAAATGACTGTTCTAATTTTCTTTCCTTGAGCTGAATATTTTGCTGTTTACTCTTCATCTGTGTGCCCCACACAGTCCTTGTTACATTGTTACTGGAGGGGGATTAGGCCTGTGTGTGGGTTCTTGACTTTGTGTAGGAAAGATTTCACAACATGAGTCTAGTTGATTTTGACAGTGTGCTTATTAAAGCTGGAAGCAGTGAAACAAAGGAAGGGCTTAGGGTAAAAGAAGCAACAGGAAAGAGCTTAGTCAGGGCTTTCTTTAACTCTAAACAATAGAAATTGCAGTAAAAGAAGTGAGCTCACTGGGAATTTAGAGAAAAGGAGGGGGCCTTGGAGACAGGTTCAGGAGGTAAGCCCAGAATGAGCTGGTGCTGCCCACTACTCCCCTGGGTGCAAGTCTCATGGGGACCCTTATAGTCTAGGACAAAGAGGGCAGATACAAGGCCTAGGCGTGATCTAGGAAGAGTGCACCGTGGGTAGGTTTTGTCTTGAAGTTTTTTCATCTTTCTTTGGCTGGACAGAATCCTAGGGTAGGTCTCAGGGAAGGGTCTTAACTGAATATTCATTACTTTTTCAGGTGTTTCCCTCAATATGTTAATTCATCAAAATGTTCAAATAGTGGGGTCAGGAGTTATTTTCTGGTTAGTTTCATTTTTAAAGAACATCATTGAAGAGGGACCTAGACCTGTCTGTCTTGGGACAGTCTGAATGTATATACCATTTTCTTTTAAGTGTCCTTGGTTAGGGAAGATAAAACTGTGTAATTCATTAGCTGACTATAAATTGTTCAAATCATTTAGCTTTGTTTAATTATTTTGTGTCAGTTTCTCTTATTCCACTTGTCAAGGAATTTCCCTAGCTTCTTACTATCCTGACTCAACATCATCTGTTCTGATATGTCACTCCTTGTTTAGAAACCCTTATTATGACTTGTGAAAATATTTTTAGCCTCAGCATTACTCATTGTTATAAAAATCACTTTGGGTAGTTTGTTTAGCACTTATGTTGAAAATACAGTTTGATTTTCTTCAGCATGCTCTGCAACATATCTAAGTATGACCTGTAGCTTTCTGAAACCTTATAGTTTGGTGTCTCTTCCTAACTCGTATGTGCTGGGGCCCACTCCTCTGTGCTGTGCCCTTTTGTCCCTGTCCTGCTCTTGCTGTGGCAATTAAGTCATGGGAAACAAAGCAATACTCTGTTTATTTATTTATATATATATATATATTTTAAAGATTTTATTTATCTATTTTTAGAGATAAATGAAGGGAGTGAGAAGAGAGGGAGTGAAACATCAATGTGTGGTTGCCTCTCCTCTGCTCCTACTGGGGGGCCTGGCCTGCATCCCACGTGTGTGCCCTGACTGGGAATCAAACTGTTGAACCTCTGGTTTGCAGGCCAACACTCAAGCCACTGAGCCACACAAGCCAGGGCCATACTCTGGTTCTTTGGACAGGAAGAGTTATTTCTCTTCCATCTCAACCTTGTCTTTATAAGCCAGCACATTGCATCTGCATCTCAGTCCAATGTCCCATGACTTTGACATGGGTTGAAGTTGGGTATTTCCAACTCTTGGGCTGCTTGAGGATGTGATTCCCCTTTAAGCAGGTCCTTGAGTCCAAAAGCAAGTCCTTGGCCCACTGAAAGTTGCCTTATTATCTTCTTGGTGATTTGGACACTCCCATATTAGGATCCAAGCTGATGATGGATACTTCACTGGGTAGAATAAGAGCCCATATAACATTTACAATTGTTAACTTGTTGAAATTCCAATTTAACATTTTTTAATGAGTTGTCCTGCCTGCAATGGCTGACCCTTTAATCATTTGATACATCAGTGTATATTTAAAAAAAAAGATTAACAGAGAAGTTGGGATGAAGAAACTGGTAAGCTTTAAAGAATCTAATTTTTTTAAAAAATTCTATCCTCTCTCAAGTTTCTAGTGTTCAAAAAAACAAAAAAAGAAGAAATGCACAACTTAGATAGTATCAGGTAAACTCTGTTCTGCATAGCCTGTCTCTTTATTGAAACCTCCTATGGCAACATAAGAAGCTCACTGAAATATCTGTTAATGAAAAGATGGACAGTAAGAAAGAAGTAATAACAAGATTTTATCTCTTTGGAAGTCTTTTAATAAAATAAAATGAAAGGAAAGTGGGTAAATTTTAATTGATGAAAGAAACATGGATTTCATCAAGTTGGGAAGGCAAATAAACACTGCTTGGGTCAAAGAGCATTTCTCTGTGTTTGGTTAGAGGTGTTGAGCATTGTTCCATTGGAACATGACTTAGGTTAATTGTAATTGTCTGCTTTCATATCTGGTTTTCCTAGGATTACCATCATTTCTTATTTATAAGGACTTATTTCCAGTGTTAAGTAAAGTGCCTGACACAGTGTTGGTGCTCAATAAAATCTCCTTTAATGGATGAATAGGAGATAATGCGTGATCCCTTCCTATAGGAATTTATTATGTACTTGGGAAGAGAAGACACAAACACACACAAAAATAAATTATATTTTCTATCACTTTATTTATTGTTAATTTTCCATGATTTTTATTCTTTTAATTAGTATTACTTTTGTGGTATTTCTAACAAGCCCTAAAGGTGGTCAAAGATGTTCTTTGTATCCTGGACTGTGTCCAGTTTTTCCAATACTCCAGCCTCAGGCTTGCTTCTTAACTGACTAGTGTGCTCGTCTTCCTCAATAGTTTATTAACCCTGATTCATTCTTCAAGTCCCCGCAGAAAAGTAATTTTCTCTTGGGGGTCCTCTGTGATTACCTGGACTAGGTTATCTGTCTCTGCTGCATGTTCCAGTACAACATTCATTGCATTTGTGGTTACTGTACCTGGATGTCTTCCCTGATAGAGTGTGAGCCATAAGAGAGCAGGGACACCCTTCATCTTTTTCACTTCTTCCCCAGGGCTCAGCATAACAGGTGTCTCATAAATGCTTGTACAAAACACAGACATCTTCCCACTAGGTTCATCTTGAGATAGATAAGAGGCTCTGGAGAATGTAGCTGGCTCTGGGACTGATGGAGAACAGAGGAGTGGAGAAAAGAATGTGCTCAAGGTGTGTGGTCCATGGACCATCAGCTGTACCATCACTTGGAGCTTTTTAGAATGCAGCTTCTCAGACATCAGACCTGGGCAATTTGTATGCATGTTCAAGTCTGAGAAGCACTGCTTTTAGAGGCTGGGAACATAGGATCAAGTTTCAAGCCCAGGAACTGTTCTATACCAAAGCAGGAGAGATAAAAGTTTCTAGAATCCAAGTCAGAGTTGGTCCAAGACTTTTTCTGCCACCAGTAACTTCTCAGTCACAGGCATGAGCAAACCCTCTTCCAATCTGAGGGCAGCAACAGCTCAGGAGACTTTGGTAGCAGGTAGATACATTGACTAGGGTGGGATGACAAGAATGTTTGCTTCACGTTCTCATCAATTCACCACACGTGGAGCCAGCACCCCACTGTAGCTACCTAACCTGAACAAAAACACTATATATAATTATTTCTTCACAAGTTACCCTACATTGCTTCTTTCCACTTTTCATTCTCAGACGTGGCTTTCCTAGTGGTCTGAAGAAATATACCTCTGTTTTATTTGGAGCCAGCACAGCTAAAACACATGTTATCTTTTTTCTTTTCCTAAATTTATTTTTAAATATTTTGTTAATTTTGATACTATAATGAATGGAATTTTTGAATTTTATTTTCTAATATTTTGACAATATATCAAGGATTACAATTGGATTTTCTACCTTGATCTCCTTTCAAGCAGTGTTTCTAAATGTACTTTTTAATTATAATAATAGATTTCTCTTTTTTCCAGTTACAGTTTACATTTAATGTGATTTTGTATTAGTTTCAGGTTTACAGCATAGTGCTTAGACAATCATATGCTTTACAAAGTGACCTTGGAAATGTTGCCAGTACCCACCCACCATCATTCATAGTTGTTACATTATTGACTATATTCCCTATGCTATACTTTACATCCCTTTGACTATTTTGTAACTACCAATCTGTACTTCTCAATCCCTTCAACCTTTATACCCAGTCCCCCAACCTTTTGGCAACCCTCAGTCTGTTCTTTGTATCTATGAGCCTATTTTTGTTTTTGTTTTTTTTTTTGTTCATTTATGTTGTCCTTTAGATTCCACATGTAAGTGAAATCATATGGTATTTGCCTTTCTCTGACTGACTTCTTTCACTTAGCATAATACCCTCTCAGTCTATCCATGCTTATGCAAATGGTAAGATTTCATTCTTTTTTATTGTATATGTGTACCACTGCTTTTTTATCCACTGTATTGATAGGCACTTGGGTTGCTTCCATAGTTTGGCTATTGGAAATAGTACTGCAGTTGAACATATGGGTGCATATATTCTTTCTAATTAGTAAACACCTGTAATATTGTTGAATCATTCTTATGTTTGGCAAAGCCAGGATCCACTACCCACATTCCAGGGCCATAAATAACTCCCATTGCTATTTAAAGGTGGGTCTCTAAATTCCACACTGCCCATCCAAGTCATTGCCCTTGCCACCAACAGTTTTCTAGGTTCCTACCTGAACAGCTCCTAGCACTGACACACTGATTTATTTGCTCAGGGAACAGTTGGTTATTTCTATCATTTGCAAAAGTGTGGCAATTTAAGATTGCCTTTAGATTCTGCGTTTGCAATACTAGGGAAGAGCCTTCCTGAGTTAATTGTGGGTATATGGGCAGGGGCATTGGGGAAAGAAGTAGGTGTTTGAAAGGAAAATGAGAAATCTGAGAATCCCACTCAAGTATGTGCCAAGGTAATGGCAACACTGTGTGGTGGGTCAAAGTGTGTCTCAGGATTTTGCTGGCTTTTTTGTTTCTTTCTGGCTTTTTATCTTGCCTTTGCCGGGCACTATTTTATCTCACTTTCTTCATGTGTGAAATGGGTTGTTGTAAGGTTCAACTGGAATTATGCAATGTAAAGCCTTAGTAAGGTGCCTGGTACCTGGGAAGAGCTCAATTAATATTTGTTACTATCTGTATTGCTCCATTCCGGGAGTAATTAGGGTGCTGGAGGAAGGCACCGCAAACTGCTATGTTCCCAACTCCAAGCTCAATCACGCACTAGGGAGGCTGATGGGAAAACACTGTGCAGAAGAAGGCCAAGGGGTGGTGCCTCCAGGAAAGGACTTTTGCAGGCCCCAGATCGACCTCTCTGCCCAGGAGCCCATCCTTCCACAGGTTTGAGCTGCGGAGCAGAGGGCGGAGGCAGTGGCTGCGCTCCACCCTTACCCGGGCGTGGACCCGCGGGAGGGGCTCCACTCCCCAGTGTCCTGGGCAGGCAATCTAGAGGTTCAGCAGAAGCAGGAGTGCTTCGGGCAGCGCTGCGGGCGGGAGCCGAGACCCAGAGACCAGAGCAGCTGGCACCCAGGTGTCTTGGAGAGGAGCGAGCATCATGAGCAGAAAATGCGACGTGGTCGTGGTGGGGGGCGGCATCTCAGGTCAGTTGAGACTGCGTGTCCTTCTTTCTCCCGCACTCGGAGAAGTGAAGGCTAGGAGAGGCAGGCAGGGCTGCCATGGGCGGGGGTTGCACCTAGGAGCCCTTAGAATCTCCGCACGGGCGGGGATCTAGTGTATCCAGGGTGCCGCACGGAACGCTCCATCAGGGGGAGTATTTGGTTCGCCCCTGAACAGAAAAGCATAGGGCTGGAAGTCTTTCGAAGGTATGAGGTTTTGACTTTCTCCCCTGGAAGAGTGCCAAATCTATGCTTGCTGTAATTTTCCAAGCAAGGGGTAAAGGGGAGGGCAGGAGAGGGACTCCTACTTGGGGTTAGCAAAGGTCTGTCACTTGCCTCAAGTGAAGATCAGTCACTTGCTCCAACCGGACCTGGGCACTTCCATAGCCACGCTCGGAGCAGGCATGCACCACAATATATTGTTATCCTGACATCAGGAAAATGGCCTTGAACAGCTCCCGATTCAGAAAGAAGGGGTTTGAACTCCAGGGCAATCAATTGCCAAAGACCCTCCTGATACAGATTCTCTGGGTTTCCATGATTGTCATGGCTCTACCTGGGGCTGCAGGGCCTTCTTGGGAAATGTCTCTTCTCTTATGCTCTCCTCCTCCTCCCCCCACCAACGCAGGAAAGCCAAACCACCCAGCAGGGCTTGGTGGAAAAACTTGACTCTCTCTGGCCCAACACATATTTGGCAGATATGGGGTCAGAGACTACCTTATGAGAAATGAAAGTGGGGGAGGATGCCTGTTCACACAGAGGGGCTGCCAAAGACAGAAGTCAGAAGGAAGGATGAGGCCAGTGGGGACCCCACTCTCTAAAGAAGATCAGTCAGATCATATGGGGTGGGGTCAGTGGGAATAAACAATGCTTCCACAACAGCCTGTTTAACGAACACCCAGGGCCTCCTAGTGCTTGAGCAACAATTAGGACACCTATGAATGTGTTGGCTAAGACTTGCAGGTCTCAGGAGCAGGGGTTGGTCTTGTTCCCAGTGAGGTAAGCAGGACAGTGGTGCTCTGACTCTGCTGTGCTTGTTGAGCAAACTGAGGCATTGGATGTTGGGTGCTGGCCCTGGTCCTGGGCACCTTTCTCCACTTCAGCCTTCCTTAGCTTAAAGTCAGATTTCAGGCTACCACTTCACTCAGCCTGACCCTCTTGAGCTCACCCATGCTACACTTTGTGCCCAGTGGTGCAGGTACATAGATGAATAAACACAACAGCATGCTGAAGTGGGCCAAGGCTATATAGATTTAGTTTTCTTTCAACATTTTTGATATCTTCTTTCCTGGAGGAACTTGGACTTAATAGCATGTCTACCTAGGTATTTTAGAAAGTATTACTAAGTGCTTCTTGATGCTGCCCTGCAAAGCACTCCATCTTATGGAAGCTGAAATTTCTCTTTCCAGGTCCCCAAAGTCTTTTTTGGTTCAAACTATATATAAAGGGTTCAGATTCTTTTATCCCCCCCCCACTTTATTTTTCTCTTTCTAATTCATACTTCAAACCATCAAGCTGACTCAAGTTACTTATGTTAAACTCATGGGAAGGATAGGGTGGGTTTAGCTATTTTTACAAAAAGTCATGAACCTCTACATTCATCCTCAAACTCTCAAAACCAGGGATTGCTGAGCAGATCTTCCTTTTCTCAAAAAAACTTTACACAGAATAGGAATTGCTCTAAAAACCAAGAAAGTAAGGTTCCAAAGCTTTACTCAATTGCTTTACCTACTACCTCAGAATCACACCAACTTGTCATGGCTAGATTACAGGCTCAGTGTGAAGAGCAAGTGAAACAGTGAGTGTGAAAATGGCTTTGCAATTGTGATGTATGACACAAGGTCCTACAAAAGTTTCATTTATTCAAACAATAACCATTAGGGTAGGATGTGGTAAGGCATGCAAAAATGGATCACATTGTTACTGCCATGGAGATTTGTCAATCCAGGAAGAGAGATGATATACCCAAACAAAGACAATATAAGGTAGAAGGCAGTACATACTACAAGAAGGGTCCATTAATTAATCCATTCATTATTCAGTAATTCAATGAATATTTATTTCCTGTTTCACATTTTATCCCAAAGAAAATGAAAGGTGAATTATACAGGACCATTGCCTCTGGGGTGCTCACAAGTTGATGTGGGAGGCAGAGTCATGAACAAACATTAATGACCTATTATGACAGATGATTTAGTAGGGCATGCAAAAGATCTAGAGAAAGTGATTGGAGAGAAAGTTGAACTCTATCTGGGAAAATCTGGGCAGACTTCACAGAGGAGGTGACAGTTGAAGTAGGTCTTAAAGAATGAATATGAATTCACCAGAGGACTAAATGAAGAAAGCATTTTAAGCTAAGGAACAGTTTCAGAAGGGAGGAGGGTGGAGACATATGCAAAAAAAGTGAATGGGATGAAGAGGTACACATTTCCAGTTATAAAATGAATAAATCATGGGGATGTAATGTACAGCATAAGGAATATAGTTAATAATATCATAATAACTTTGTATGGTAGCAGGTGGTTATTAGACTTATGGTGATCACTTTGTTAGGTATATAAATGTTGTATCATTTAGGTATATCAATCACTATGTTGTACATGTGAACCAATATAATATTGTATGTCGACTATAATATTTTAAAAGTTAATTGTATTATATTTTTATTTTTTTATAAAGTTAATTAATTTTAAAAATCACAAATATGTGAAAGAACTTGGTAGCATGCTTAGGAAACCTTGAGAACTTCAGTGTGGACAGCAGTAGAAGACCAAACTACAAAGGTCAGTTGAGATGAATTGTGGGGAATCTCGTATGTAACCTCAAAAGGTTTAGTTCTTTCTGTGGTCATTGAATGACCACTGAGGATTTTTCATTCACAAAGTGACATCTATCGAGTGACAGTGTTAGCAAAAAGAGTCATGTAAGGAAGGGGATAGCAGGTTTGGGGAAAAGATGGGACATCTGGAGGTGAAGGTGCTGGAAAGACACCAGGAAAAGATGTCTAACAGGTAGAAATGTAGGAAAGAAGTTGAGCTTACAAAGTTTTAGTTGAAGCCACTGAAATAAATAAAATGACCCAAACCAAGAGTGTAGAGAAGAGAGGAGGCGAGAACAGAACTAGAAGAGAGGCTGCTTACTTCCACCACATGAAGGAAGATATTTAGTCATTCTCTATAAGAGATGAGGAAACTGAGAAAATAGAAAATACTTTATTAACCTCAAATCTTAGCTCAGATATCATTTCCCATGGCAGCCTTCCTGAATCCCTCTCAGATGGGATTATATGCCTCTGTTTAACTCTCCTCTTCCACTTTGTTCTTTCCATGAGTTTTTAATTGTTCACGTATTAGTATGATTATGTACACACATGCTTTGTTTTATTGCACTTTGCTTTATTGTGTTTTACAGATAGTGTGTTTTTTACAAATTGAAGATTTGTAGCAATCATGCATCAGGCAAGTCTATCGGCACTATTTTTCCAACAAGTTTAGATGATAGCATTTTTTAGCAATAAAGCATTTTCCAATTAATATATGATTGTTTTTTAAAGATATAATGCTACTGTACCCTTAGTATACTACTGTATAGCATAAACAGAGCTTTTATATGCACTGGAAAACCAAAAACTTTGTTTAACTTACTTTATTGTTATATTTGCTTTCTTGTAGTAGTCTGGAACCAAACCCTTGATATATCCAAGGTATGCCTGTATATTCAATATCTTTCTTTTCCACTAGACTGTAAGCCTCTGGATCCCAGAAAGGTATCTTGTTTCTTCCCCAGAGGACCCACAACCCCCAGCTCCAGAGCTCTGCCCAGCCCAGCCCAGTTAGCACTCAGAAAATATGTTAAATTAATGAACATTATACCAATGAAGTAATATTTGATTGGATCTGAAATCCACACCAATTTACAACCAACCCTTTCACATTTCCTGCAAATCATGTTAAGAATAGGAAACATAGTAAAATCAGAATTTTAGAATTAGGTGACTGATCCCATGATTTACATTTAAAACTGTCTGATTTTGATTCTTGTTTTTAAACTTTGTTAATTATTAACCTTGGTACATTCTGATCATGCACATGTGATGATTTTTAAAGCTGTCAGCAAATTTTAGTCACTCCCATTGAGATAAATAGAGCTGTTCTGGGGATATAGCTGGTTAATATATAACTTAGTTTTTGATGCTTGAAGAAGTCCAAGAAGATTGTGAAACAGCTTTTTAAAAATATGGCTGCAATCTAGATGCAAACCTATCAATATACTCTTCATGTAAGGAGAAGATAATCTCTGGAGTGTTGGCAAAGTATCTGCATTTTCCAGATGGAACTGGACCACAGGACATTGTGTCTGTTCCAATGCTCTGTTTTAGTGTTTGGGCTGGTGGAACCATGGAAACTATCTTTTTCAATTCTGGAATGGCTCTTGCTCAGTCCTCAGAATAAAATCTAATAAAAAGGGAAACTTGAAGCAGAAAAGAGAAAGTGTGTACTAGGCTTGAAAGAAGAGATTCAGCCATCTGAGTGTGGCAGGCACTTGGCTAAGATCCTGAAAGAGTTGCAGTCAGCCTCCAAAGTTGTAAGCAACAACTGGCAGGTGATCTGTGTGCTCAGGAGAGCAAGCTTCCTGTAAGCTGGAAGGACTGGTCTGGGCAGGGAGTGTCAGAGATGGCCCACAAGGGCTCATATAGCCCACCTGAGTGATTTAAAAATTAATAATTGTGTGGAAGTGCTTAGATATTTGGATATCCCATTCCAGGAGAGGACATAGAGGAGCTGTATATGAAAGTAAGAGCATATACTTTGCTGTCAAACAGATGCATTGTCAGTCCCATTTCCTGTACTGACCTGTGTGCCACATTAAAAGTTCTATAACCTCTTTGTTCTTCAGCTGCCTCACCTGTAAGGTGAGACTTTAAATGCCTTTATGGCAGAGGATTAGAAAGGATGAACATGAATGACTGTACACTGTGCTAGGATTAGATAAAATGTACCTGAAGGACAGTACATGGAGGTCATTATGGGTACAGCTTGAACCTTTTTGGAAAATCTATCATTGTTTAGCTTGTAGGGTCTTTAAAAATATCTATGGGAGTAGAAGCAGACATTTTTGTGTAATCACATATTCCTTTTCACCAACCAATAATGTTTCTTGCTGTGAGGCATTTATAAGTTGGCAATAGGATTTGAGGTATATGTGCAGGCATCAACAGTTACCTGACTGGTTCCAGCCACATCCTGCCCCAGCCTGTCCCTTTATTTTGTCTAGTGAGGAGCCTGAGAGGTTCGGGCTCACTGTGATTCTGGGACCCACTGTGTTCCTCATCAGGGGAAATTTTGAAAGCGTAAGATATGTATTTACTCATCACTCTAGTCTGGCTCTAACTCTTATTCCGATCTGGTTCTCACTTCAGCCACCTGACTTTCCTCTTAATTATAATAAATAACAAATGTATTAATAATAAATTATAATATTACTTATTAAATAATAAGTAAAGGTGGTACATTGAGCACTGTCTACATGCTGAACAAGATGTTAGGAACTTGACTTTTCAGAGCAGTTCTGTGAGGGTTTAGAATGACAAAGCCCTGTTCATTCTGCTTAATTCTACTACCTGGAGCACACTGGAAGGGGCCTGCTTGGTAGGCCATGTGGGCAGAGCCAGGTGCTACTAGACTCACAATTTCTATGTCCCTATATATTCTCAGAAGTCACTAAAGCATGTTTAAGGCTTGGCTTAACTATTATCAATGGTGACAGTTTTCTTTTTTATAAAATTTTATTTATTTATTTTTAGAGAGAGAGGGAAGGAGAAAGAGAGGAAGAGAAACATCAATGTGTGGTTACCTCTTGTGCACCCCCTACTGGGGACCTGGCCCACAACCCAGGCATGTGCCCTGACTGGAAGTCCAACCTTTTGGTTCACAGGCTGGCACTCAATCCACTTACCCATACCAACCAGGGCAGTGGTGACCTTTTTTTCTCCTCTGCTTGGGTGTTGAGGTTTAGGCTCTCTATCCTCAGGGGCAGTGGTGGAGCATAGAGGTTAAGATCATGGTGTCTACCCTGGTTCCACTGCTAACTAGCTGTGTCACTTTAAGCAAAATCAGTAACCTTTCCATGCCTTGGTTTTCTTATCTGGAAAATAAGGATAATAATGGTATCTATTTCAAAAGTGGTTGAGGGGATTAAAAGAAAATTCATGTAAAAAGAAAAGAAAAGTCACGTAAGGTGCTTGGAGTGGGGCTTGGCATCTGGCAAGCACAGAGTAGAAGTTGGCTAGTATTGTTAATTGGGGTGATAAAATAACCACCAACCACTAGCAGGTATGAAGTGCAAGTGTGCCAACTGACACTACTGTCAAACTTTGGGTTGAGGAAGTGGCTAGTGTCTGTGCATGCACATGCATATGCCCACACATGAAATATTATCATGTAACAGGGACAGCATTTCTCAGCCCTGCTTTCCTGGCTGGCATATGATTTGCTAATGTATTATAGATGATGCAAGAAAGCCAGCAGCTAAATTTAAAAGTAAAGCTTAAACTCTAGTTATTTTTACTATATTTAAGAGATAAATATATTGAGAATTTTAAATGCAGAACACATTTCTACATGAAGATTTCTAATTTACTTGGTGTTAATACTAGGATCACCTCAATGTTACTCAATTTAGCATTTGTTTCCCTAATGGATTTCTTCTGTTCCTGGTGAAACTGTAATTACAGGAGCAGCTATTTCCAGGCTTTTACCCTTTACTCATTTTCAGATCAGCCATTTCCTCTATAACAAGAACTTATAATGTGTTTGGATAACATTTGTTCACAGTTACATAACTGCAAAGACACACATTGAGAGGATTTTTGTAAAGTGGTTACCTTATGCAACTGATATGTATGTCATCAAAGTTGTTTGAAAACATACTACAGCTTATAGCTGAAAATTCAACTTGTAATGGTTCTTGCATTTTTGACAATAAATACACAGATGACTTCTGGGTCAAATTTTTCAGGTGAACTTGAAGAGATAATTTAGTTTCTAACTTACTTATCTGACATTTGAGACCTCAGTAACACTTCATGTTACATTGATATAGTAAAATCCTTATAATGTTTTAGTGTCAAGTATTACTTTTCCAGATATCAATAATGACAACTAGTATGTTATCAACAAATTCTCAAATATACATTTCTTTATTATTTCTTTATTATATGTACATTCCCATCAAGATTGAATCTATATACACATATTCACTTGACTGATGTACATTGAATTAGAACATCTACCATTTAAATAACATTTAAAATTACTGAATATTAAATTATTATGGGTGACAAGATCATAGGACAATGGCAGATCTTAGTCAGCATCTGGAACAAATGACATGTGTCCCGTTGCATGTGAACCTTCAGTTTCATCAATGGATTTGATGGCATTATATTTATAGCCTTAACAGTGCTCCATGTGTATCTCTGTTACTAAATCTCATTTAAATTAGCTGTTTAAACACCTGTAATCCCACACCTGACCATAGGGCTGATCAAATTTCAGGATTTTTTGATTTATTTCTCTATCTCTGGTGTTTAGAAAGGAACCCAGTCCACTTAGCCCCTAGAAATTGAATTAAATTGGTATAGTCCCTTGAGCACGACCATGGGTCTTCTTAGGCTTTGGACCCAGAAAAGGTAAGCTCCACAATTAGAAACCTATTGAAAAAAATGGAGCAAACTTTTCACCTCCTAGAGGAAGCAGGATAACAGAGAAATTAAATGGTTCAAATCGTACCTATGTCCCTAACTGCAGCTTGGGTTCGTTACCTGCTTCCTCAGTCTTCAGATCTTTGCTTATAAAGTGGAGTGATGGTACTGGGGCTAACTCCTGTAGTGCTCAATAAATGTTAAATATGCTATTTTTACCAGTGAACTGATAGTATTTAATGGAGGAGATCCTGGAAATGTACCAGATTGAATACTCTTCTAAGTCTAAAAAATGAGCCAAATTGAGAGACTGTGTTCAGAATGAGTGTTTTTATAACCATAAAATAATTCTTTGGAGATTTACTCAGGTTAAATGTGTAGCATTACCATTTTGGAAAGGCTTAAGTTTGCTAGGCTTAGTTTTTTAGTTATGTCTCTGCATAAAAGTCATTATTTCCCTTAATAGAGGGAGTATAACAGTATAAAAGTCTTTCTTGATTTTGAACATCCAAATCACATAAAACTCTTCTAAGCTGAAAAAAGGTTTGCTTTAGTAGAATCATTGGTGACTGAAGGTGATGCAAGTATCTTTAGAGTTTTTAGCTACTAGTGAGAACACCTGGTTTTCTGTCCAGGGAAAAACAGGCCAGAGAGGCCAAAAGGCTAGCTCCAGGACTCATAGCCACTTCTTTTGAATAAAATTACTGCCCTGGGGAATGCACCCAAAATTTATGAGGAAGTACAATTGAAACAATAACCTGAATTGAAACAATTGAAACAAATGATGCTGAGTAGAGGTAAAAATCACTAATACTTTGAAAGCACTGTTTTTACATTCTACTTTCATATTCACAAAATGGATCCATCTTCAACCCCTTCAGTTAACTCAGTAAACAAAGGTACTATACAAAACCAAGTCCCAGGAGGCAATGTTGATAAACCCAGCACATACCGGTATTTATTTACTGAAGAAAGGTATAGAAAAAGGGTAAGACCAAGTTCTTACCTTAGGAAATAAGACCATTACATAAGGAACCATTAATAATAATATATAATTGAGTTCTGTACTGTGGGACCCAATGGCTAAGTTACATAGAAGAAATCATTGAAAATCCAAGGAGCTGGAGAAGGTCTCATTAAGAGAGTGTGTCATGAGCTCTGGCTGGTGTAGCTCAGTGGATTGAGCACAGGCCTGTGAACCAGAGGATTGTGGTTCCATTCCCAGTCAGTGCACATGCCTGGGTTGCAGGCCAGTTCCCAGCAGGGGACACATGAGAGGCAACCATACATTGATCTCTCTCTCCCTCTCTCCTTCCCTTCCCCTCTAAAGATAAATAAATAAAATTTAAAAAAACATAAAAAAAGAGAGTGTGTGTCATGAGCAAGGGAGCATCCCAGAAAGGAGTCACTGACACACCTTTGTGACTTTCCACAATGCCACGTTTATTAGGGGAGACCTCCCCAATAAGCCAATAGACCTATACATAAGTTTCACACAGAAAGGGAGAAAGGGAGGAGGGCTTACTGGATAGAGCAAACAGAGCAAACATCTGGTGCAAAGTACTGATTACTGCAGGCCTCCGCAGATGGAGAGGCGTGCATTGGTCTCAAGTCAGGAGGCTACAGTGGCAGCACACTTCTGGTGGAGCAGAAGTCCTCTCGGGCTTTGAGTGTGGCCTGTGGTACAACCAAGCTTGAGCATGGAGTGGCTGCAGCTCTGGATTCTTATAGCCCACAGTGGGTGACAGTCATGTTCATATCAGTGTCCAGATGGAGTCCTTATCCAATTGTCTAGACTTGTGGTTTTATATGATCTGGGCCCATGGGGTGTTCCCACTACATCCCATTACTTCAGTCCTGGGCATCATGCCACTTGACATAAGTGGCATAGCTGACAGTGACTCCATATTGGATTATCAAAGGTATCCAAAAAATCTGCTCTGCTCTTGCTCTATAAAAAGTGGAATTCAAACAGGTCTTATATATATATCCTCACCTGAGAATGTGCTTATTGATTTTAAAGAGAGAGAGGAAGGGAGGGAGGGAGGGAGGAATGGGGAGAGAGAGAGAGAGAGAGAGACAGGTATTGACTGACTGCCTTTCACAGGTGCCCTGACCAGGGACCAAACTGCAACCTAGGCATGTGCCCTAACTAGGAATCAAACCCGTGACCTTTCAGTTTAAGGGATGACATTCCAACTGAGCCACATTGGCCTGGGCTCTAATAGGTCTTGAGAAACAAAAAAGATTTAGGTGGGTGGACAAGAAGAGACAGTCTTTAAAGTTTAGAAGACACCTAGCTGGTGTAGCTCAGTGGATTGACCGTGGGCTGTGACTCAAAGGATCACTGGTTCAATTCCCAGTCAGGGCACATGCCTGGGTTGCAAGCCAGGTCCCCAATGGGTGATGCATGAGAGGCAACCACACATTGATGTTTCTCTCCCTCTCTTTCTCCTTCCCTTCCCCTCTCTCTAAAAATAAACAAATAAAATCTTTAAAAAATAAAGTTTAGAAGAATAATATAAATCATAAAGACAAAATAAGTAATAGCTATTTCTGTTTATATGAAGGTAGAAATCTCAGCAAGGCTAGAATAATAAGATGGGGAGACAGGGTAATAAAATTAATAGAAAGAGGGCAGGGTCAAATGATGACATATTGAAAAGCAAAGGTAGTAGTTAGATTTTTTTTTCTGTGTTGGAAATAGGGAGCCATTGAAAAGTTATGCTATAAAGATAAGGTGAGCAGTTGTGTGCCTGATAGGTGAAAGAGGGTAAACCTAAAGCCAGGGAAGCCAAGGGATAGGTAGAAGAAGTTCAGGAACAGATTGAGAAGTGATCAGTTGATTATAATGAGTTGGGTTATCTCAACCCTCAAGGAAAGTTGCAAGAGGAAGAGACAGAGGGGAGGCAAGAATGGGAAGGAGGTCTTCAAAGGCATGCTTTGCTTTCTTCTATTTTGCTGAGAGTTCACCTAAAAAAGAAGTATCACAAAATATTAATGTATTCACTCTAAAGTTTTATCATTGGAATTAAAGGACTTGACATTATTTAAATTTTTTGCTTAAAAAGTAAAAATCAGAGATCTTTCTAAGGGCTTTGACCCAATTTACTAAATGAGAAACACACATCTTGGGCAATCTCAAACATGAAGTGAATGGTTCATCTTATTTGTTATATAAAAGTTGTCCTTGAAACCAGTTTTGTGAGAAAGGGCACAATCAGAAAGCATCTATGGCTAGGTCTGACCTTTCAAATATTTGTCATGTTATCAGAGTCTCCATTTAATAGCATCTTAAATGTCATATTCTAGTTAGTTCTACATAATGTCAGAAGTTTAAGCTCTTGATCTTCTGTTAGTCATCTCTTACCAAGGCCATTTCTATTTTAGTTTTTAAATATATTTTATTGATTATGCTATTATAGTTGCTCCATTTCCCCTCTTTATTCCCCTCTGCCCTGCACCTGCCTTCTCCACATTCCCCACCCTTAGTTCATGTCCATGGGTTGTACATATAAGTTCTTTGGCTTCTACATTTCCTGTACTATTCTTAACAAAGGCCATTTCTCACTCTAGCCCCATCATCATTTGTCAGAATTGCACAATGGTGAAGGTGACCTATTAGGTCTATAGTTTTATTTGCTCTCCTTCCAGCCTTAGTAATCTTGCCTTTTGTTTTATCTTGAAAATATTTACAATGATTTTTTTTACATTGAATTTGGAATCCTGACCTCATCTTTTGGAGTTGGAGCTACTTTTAATTCCTGTGATCCTAGCTGTGTTTCTGTCTTAAACTGTGTCTTTATAATTATATTCTTAATTATACCTCCCTTTTTGGGGTTATTTTCAAGTTTTCTACTGGAAAGAGCAACAAGCTCTTTGGAAGAGTTTTTGTTATCCAATCTGACCTCTTTTTCAGATAACACAGTCTACAGTGAGGAATTAATAACCAAATTAATTAATAACCAAGACTCCCTCAAAAGTTTTAAGAACACCACTCATGTAAATGAAAGATGAACTCATATTCCTTCTTGGTGATTTACAATTTAAGGATATTTTTGGAGAGGTGAGAATATGTTTTTAATAATATGAATTTCAGAAACAGTACTTACTGTGAAAATGTATAAATTAGAGAAAAGTGCAAAAAGAAAATGAAAATTATCCATAATTTACCTTAAAAAAAAACCTAACTACTGTTACTATTGCCACCTATATTTTACTTTTGCACACCATCTGTTGTATTTACCACGTCATTGGTAGCCCCTTTAAAATAAATAATAGCATAGTATTAATGTTTAGTAATGTCTTAAGTGCTCTTCTATTATACAATCTTGATAACTTTATGTTACTTCATAATATAATATTTCATTTATTTAAGCAATCTCCTATTACTAAACACCTGTATTTCTAAATTTCTGCTATTTTAAAGCTATTAGAAATAGAAAGCATTGTGCATGATTCTGATTATTTCTTTAGAAAATTCATAGAAATAAAAGTTGGTAATCCTTTGAAGGTATATAAGAGCTGCAAAATTGTCATCTCAAGAAAGTTTTACCAAGTTTCTTTATGGTGGAATTTTAATAATGGGATTTTTAATTACTTCAAAAGGAAACCAACATTGCCCCCATCCCGAAACAATACAGAGAAAAATCATGGTTCTTCAGCAGTTTGCAGTTGTAACTTAATGAAGTTGTCGGTACTAGAAGTTACAAATATCTTTAGTTTTATAAAATTTCACTGGTGGCAAATTTTGTTCTCTACAATATGTTGGCAAACTGATTTTAATATCTCTACTATTATTTACTAAGTATATATATATATATAATTTTTAAATTTTATTTAAAACAATTTTTTTCTTTTATTGATTCTTGAGAGAGAGGAAAGGAGGGAGAAAGAGAGGGAGAGAAATATCAATGTGAGAGAGAAACAGCAATCAGTTGCCTATTGCATGTGGCCCGACTGTGACCTGAACCTGAAACTCAGGCATGTGCCCTGACAGGGAATTGAACCCATGACCTTTCAATTTGCAGGATGACAACCAACTGAACCACACTGGCCAGGGCTTTTTTTTTTATAATACTTTAAAATTTTTGGATGCCATTCATCCTGTGCTTCTAGAGGTTTAACATCATTAATTAGATACTTCTGTTGTCTTTCAACACAGAAAAGAAACAGCATATAACAAATAATTTTCTACGATTATTTTTAACCATCTAGATAAGACATGAATATAGCTTTTGTCTACAGTCTATTATAACAGCTGATCAAAGAGCTGTTTCCTCTTTAAATCTTAATTTCCTCTCTAGTTCACATTGAAATCCTATGGTATATTTTAATCTATTTAGGAGTCATGTAATATACAGTTGACTTTGAGAATAGCCCTTTTATTCTATGTCAGTCAAAAATGAAATAGTCCTTGTTAAGCACTGATGATAAGCACACACAAAGGCATACACTCAAATGAATCATATTTGTTCATCAAATGTGTTTTCCTATCTTGTTTCTTCAGTAGACAAAAAGAAGTCATGTTTGCTCATTTATTAATGATTGATTGATTCCTTTATTCAATATGCCCTTATTAAGTGTCCTATTTATCAAGCATTGGGCTAGGTGTGGGAATATACAGATGGGAGGGACACATCAAACAGAGGGTGGCAAATGCTGAGAGCTGGTGGGAAAGGACCCAAATAAAGTTCATTTGGTTCAGATAACACAAAGGAGAGGAGGATAGCAGCTTCACCTCAGGGCCTTAAAGGACCTGAAGAATGATTTGGTGATAGGAATTATTATAAAGATAATCAGCCAATTTAAATATTCCTCTTTAAAATATAGCTTAAGTGGTCGAAATTCAAATCCATGCTCTAAACAGGGATTTCCTAACCCCCGGATTGTGGACTGGTACTAGTCTGTGGCCTTTTAGGAACCAGACCAGACAGTAGGAAATGAGCAGTGGGCAAGCAAGTAAAGCTTTGCTTGCATTACCACCTGTCCCCATCCCACTTCTCCCGCTCCCCATCTGTGGAAAAATTGTATTCTACGAAACTGGTCCCTGGTGCCAAAAAAAGTTGAGGACCACTGCTCTAATATGCAGAGGGCACTAAAATTTCAGTTTCTTTCTTTCTTTTTTTTACTGTTAGCCCTAAAATGGCAGTGTAGTGGATGCTGTAGTGGGCTACCTAGCCTTCTTCAAGACAATTAATCCTCCATCTCCTAAGAGTGTTGACTGGTGCTGGTTCACAGCTGAGCCCCTCTCTGGAATTTGTCCTTGACTGAGAGGAGCTGACTCACCCAAGGGTATGCCTCTTCCCTGGGGTCACCCTACAACAAATATGGAGGTATAGAGGCCTGGGCCCCTTGCTCAATTCATGAAAACTCTGAAGGATAATCTCAGCTGTGGAGCTCATTGTAGGGTTGGCCGAGGTGTCCATAAAGACTCTATCTCAGTTCATCTCCTCCCTCTGCTCAATCCTGCTTTTCTTACTGCTTTACATGTATTGAACCCTGATAAAGCTTCTACATGCAAATTTGTCTTAAAGACTCCCTGCCATGGACACTAATCTAGACATACAACAATTGAACAGCATTTTTGTTCTGCATGTCAGAAGGTGCTCTAACCATGAAGCTTCAGTAAGTTGGAGGTGGATGCCATGAAAGGACTTGGGCTTTTTTAAGATGCCAGAAGCCAAAAGGCCTAGGGACAGTGCTAAGTCACATTTTGAATTGACATGTCCAGAGATATGATCTTCTATGTAATTCACCAAATGATGTAAGGGCCAGGAAAAAATATAACATGCTATGATATGATATATATATATATGGGATTCCCAAAACTTGGAATTTACTTATAAAAATGTATATTTGTTCTTATATATTTAAACTTCAGTCACCTTCAAAGTACTCTCCATTTGATGCAATGCACCTGTCGAGACTTTTTTCCAGTGTTCAAAATAGTTTTTGAACTCATCAATTTTGATGCCCTTTTAGTCCTTCTACCATTCTTTGTTTCACCTCTTCCACATTGGAATAATGTTTCCTTTTGAGGACTTTTTTCTTCTGGGGAAACAAAAAAAGTCATTCAGAGGTCATGATGTTTTAGGTCAAAAACTGCTGATCACCAGTGGTGTGGGTACGCTCATAAATTACCCATCACGAAATGGGCAAATGTGTTGAAAGAGTCTTCAAAAAAAATTCACTGAAGCTGAATGCAATCTCTCACAACAACCCCGGGTAGTACACTGATGCAAATGGGTTCCTATAACACTCACCAAGCAGGGTAAACCTGTACTACAAAGGACCCATCCTCCAGAAGATAATTCCAGTTTTGGATGGATTCCCCACATATATATGAGGTCTATCTGGAAAAAGTCCAGGTATTGTTAATATAATTAGAATGGTTTGCATGACATCAATGTAAGTAGGCAGCCAAGGAGAGTGGACTAGAATATGCATGTGTGAACAATGATGACTTCACTGTACTAGTCAGTGTGGGAGGTAGACACCATTAAGTGAGCATGTGTACTCTGTGGCCATCACATTCAAAATGGCTGAGCAAATAGAGCAATGAATCTGCATCAAAGTTTATGTTAAGCTTGAACATTCCCCCATGGAAACTCTTTAGATGATTCAGAAGGCTGCATCTATGGGTAACTGGTGATTGGCAGCTTCATTTAAACAACACACCTGCTCGTGCATCACGTCTTGTGCAGACTTTTTTGATGAAACATCAGATCACCCAGGCAACTCAGCCCCTCTACAGTCCAGATTTGGTGCCCTGTGACTTCTGGCTTTTCCCAAAACTAAAATCACCTTTGAAAGGGAAGAAATTTCAGACCATCAATGAGATTCAGGAAAATATGACGGGGTACTGATAGTGACTGGGAGAACTGTGTGAGGTCCCAAGGTGCCTACTTTGAAGAGGTCTGAGGCATCATTGTCCTATGTATAATGTTTCTTGTATCTTGCATCTCCTTCAATAAATGTCTCTGCTTTTCATCTTACATGGCTGGATACCTTCTGGAGACATGTGTGTACACATTTTTTTGTGTGTGTGCACACACATGTGCACGTGTGTGTACACATATATGTATGTGCATATATATAGTTTTAGTAATTTGCTATTGTTTTAAAGTTGGGTAAAGGAGACAATTGTCTGTAGAGTATGTTTAGGGTGACTTAGAAAGGCAGGAATCCTGCCCTTTGGGTTCTGGAGATTCTAAACAGGTGTCTGTTCAAGTTGTAAGCACATCACTGGGTGGGATAACCAACACCTCAACTGCTGAGTTGTGTGATTGATGTACATCAGAATGGTGAGAGTACTCAAAGCAAGGTGCTTAGGGTCCAGCAGTGCAGAGTATCTGGGAAACAAAGACAGACTTTCCCTACCAGATCATTTTCTTGAAAATAATTAGACATGCATACAGAAGGGCAGGGATTGTATATAATTCAGAATTATATAAATTCCAGTGGTGAGAACACCATTCCAAGGAGAGAGAAAGACAAAGAAACAAATCCTGTCCTTCTCAGACCTGTGAAACTAAACCAGGTAGAGCTAGACTACTAGTATTGTGATGACATTCTTTGAGGATCCTCTTCTCTAACAGAAAAGAAACAAAGCACATTAATTATGGAAATATCTGTAAAAAGGAAATTGTGGGCTAGTATTTAATCCTGTGATTCAGCCTTTTATATTTACTATCTACCCAAAATCTTAGCTGGCAGCATGCCAATTTATCTCCCTTTGTCCGCTGCTAGTCTTTCATTTAGAAAACATGAAGTCAGTGCCTTCTACGTGCTAGATGCTAAGAATAAGCAATCAGGAAACAGTTGCAGGTTAACACATGCACACACACACCAAACATGTTAAATTATATTTCCTGTGCCTATTAATTGCTGGCTTATGCAAAAATGTACCTTTTAAATAGCAGAAAAATTTGTGTCCTTTAAAGTAGCTCACCTTTGAAGTTAGAATGGATGCTAATTTTGGTTTTGTTTTCCAAGTGTTGTGTCCTCTGCTAGCTTTTTTGGTCTTACTCATAAATAGTGTGATATTCCTGGCTTTATGAGGGGTAAGTAGAATATCATACTTGCCTTTTCTGTCATCTGAAATTGGGCTGCACATAGGAGTGGTTAGTTAGAGTCTGAAAGCAAATCACATGGTCCTAGTTGATAAAAGACAGAACATCCATAATACACTGCCTGTGATATACTTTTCTCCCTTTTTTATTTTGTCTCTGATTTAAGGAGAATGTGTCCATAGGGAAAGTGAGATTTATGTAGATAAATCAGTCTACCAGTCCACAATATTGAGATTCCAGTGGATAGGTCTGAGAAATAGGGAAGAGTACGAAGAGGTTGAGATGACTGTAACGTAAGGGAGGCAAAAACATTTTGTGTGCAGAAGAAAAATTATTTGAGGTTTATGCTTGCTTTATGTCTGGGTTTTAGTTTGTGAACACAAAACTGTGAGAAGCTGATGAAAATTGTAAAACATTTTTCTCCTATTGTGTTCTTTTAAAGGAAGGTATGTGAGGGGTAAATGGTGATGGAAGGAGACTTGATTTGGGGTGGTGAACACACAATACAGTATACAGATGATGTGTCATAGAATGGTGCACCTGAAACATGTACAATTTTGTTAACCAGTGTCACCCCAATAAATTCAACAACAAGGAAAAAATAAAATAAGTAAAAACTTCAAAGAGTAAAGGTATACTTCAGTATACAGATGTCTTTTAAATCTGTCTTCCTTCCCTATAGATGAATTTCTTTGAAAATGGTTTTCACATTTAAAGATTGCTTGAGAATAAGTTTAAACCAATCTTTAAAGTTAAAAGCATTAGTGAATTTTAAATTTCCAATGAATATATGTGTCTGCGTGTGTTAAGATGTTTAAATACCTTTTCTTAGAAAATGGGAATTTGAAAAATGCTAGCACTTAGAATTTAAACCAGTCTTCAAGTCATGCATCCTATGTGTAAAATCCTGGCATTGTTTTTCAACATTTTTTGAAATACAGTGGATGAAGACTTCAATTACAATGAAAAATGATGTTTGTGCATAATTCATAAACTGAGAGCTTATTCAGTCTTCCTGTGAAAACAATGGCAACTATGTGTGAAGAACAAACAAAATTCTTATTCAGAATAATAGTAACATATCTGGTTCCTATTTCTAAGGGAGCTTGGTTCCATATAATTCTTGTAGATGTAAAAAAAGGCAATATTAGATTTTTCTTTGTCAACAAATACATCCTTCCTATAGAGTAGTTTGTGTGGTGTCTTGATTTGTATAATTGTACATAAAGGGGAAGGTCAAAAAAAGATGAAGAGTTGAAACACATGTTGAGGGCTTGTATTACTCTCACATTGTTACTTGTCTAGTTAAATATTGGTTTCTACATCTTTGGCCTCTGAGCCTTGTGGTAGAGGGTGTTTGGACCTTATAAATACTTATTTAACTAATAGTGTTTTCCAAAATAATTCTCACAATCTAAGAAAATATCTTCCAGCTTTTCATGTTATATATTAACCGGGCATTTTATTTTATTTTTTAAAAGATTTTATTTATTTATCTTCAGAGGGGAAGGGAAGGAGAAAGGGAGAGAAATATCAATGTAGGATTGCTTCCTGTGCATTCCCTGCTGGGAACTGGCCTGCAACCCAGGCATGTGCCCTGACTGGGAATTGAACTGTGATCTCTTGGTTCATAGGCCCGCACTTAATCCACTAAGCTACACCAGTCAGGGCTAACCCGGCATTTTAAAACATCCCTTCTCATCAAAGTTCCCTGTTTCCCTCCTACTTGTCTAGCTGCTGCTTCAGATTCCTTTGCTTACTCACTTCACCTCCAGTGTTCTGTTTTGGGAAAGAAAACCACTCTCAGACCAGTTTTCATACTGACACCCTTGACATTTGTAGCGGACACTGTAGGATTCCTACCACCCCCTCTGGCACCCATTCCCATACACAGAGACTTATGGTTTCTGACTGCTGCAAGTCTTTGCCTGAGGACTTTTTCTGGCCAATGGAATCTTCTCACCTCCCATCCAGGACAGACAAGCAGTGGGGTATGGTTAATGCCCCCAGGAACAGCCATTACTTAGGGCTGACAGGATAAATAACCCAACTTTCCCACCTCTTAGTTGGAATCATTGAGATGTATTCCACACAGTCTCTCAGAGGCCCCCAGTGAGATTGAGTTCCTATGCCCACATTGGCAGCCTACTTGGTACTGAAGCCCTTATTGCCTACCTTCTTTCCCTTGACTCATATCCCCCAGAACCTATCAGGACTTCTTGAGACCACCTGCCAAATAAACTAGTGATACCCAACTCCTCGTTTCAGGGTCTATTTTTGGATACTAGATATGAGATACTTTCTAATTTTTTGAGGAATCTCCATACTGTTTTCCATAATGGCTGCACTAATATACAATCCTGCCAACAATGTATGAGGGCTCTTTTTTTCTCCACATTCTTCACTTTCAAAATATAGCTCAGACCTGTTCACCTCACTGTCTCCTTGAACTGAGGTTCCTCACATGGACCACAGTAGTTCCCATAGTCTGCTTATTTACATCCCATCCTTCAGCCCAGCCCTTCTCCAGTCCACTATTTTCTTTCATTGTGATAATATATATAGTAAAAAACATACCATTTGAACTATTTTCAGTGTACAATTTAGCAGCATTAAGTAATTCATATTGTTGTGCAACCATCGCCACCATCCAGCTCCAGAATTTTGTCATCATCCTAAAGTGAAATTCTGCCCATTCCTTACATTCTTCTGCCCCTGGCAACCCCCATTCTACTTTATGTCTCTCTGAATTTGACTACTTTGGAAACTTCACATAGGACAATTCATACAGTATCTGGTGCTTTTGCATCTGGTTTATTTCACTTAGCATAATGTCTTCAGGGTTCATTCACCCAGTCCACTCTTACACTGAAAGAAGAATAATTTGTTTTCAATGGAAAAAATTCTAAGCTATACAAAAATGTTTATTGTTGGCATGAAGCCAATAAAATTGTTCAAAGACAAAGTTGATTATCTATTGGCTTTACCCCATCCTAATCCTCCTGGGGTGACCCCAGCTAATAGCCTGGCATGTGTCTGCCTAGACTTTTCTTCTGATAGGGCAATCTTTCTAAAATACAAATCTCATGAGGTCACTCCTTTGGGATGTGAGTGCAAGTCATTTATTTGGGAAGTGATCCCAGCAAACACCGATAGAGGAGGCAAGGAAATCAAGAAAGGGTGCATTTTCAAGTATGTTTCCACTGTGGGTGACTGGTGTTCAATCTTGCAGGGGGCCTCAGTGAATGAGTGTAAGATATACCTCAATTATCTCCACTGAGATGTGAGGCAGCTGGGATACTTAATGGCACCTGCAGCAAGAAATAAGCCCTTGGATATAGTCAGTTTTAGTTATGGGCTCAAATAGAAGTGGATTAGGAGGCAATATTGGGTGGTGCATTCACAATGCCTGCTAAAACATCTTTTACTAAAACCTCAAAATAGTTTAAAAAGGTAATGATAATAAAAAAACTTAGTTCTAAAATTTCAACTTGTTAAGATTTTAAATAACATTTTAATTGCTATGTATAATTCACATACCATACATACAATTCACTCATTTAAAGTGTACAATTTACTAGTTTTTTAACATATTCACAAGGTTGTGTAATAATGATCTCAGTGTAACTATTGAATATTTTTGTCCTCCCCAAAACAAACCCTACATCTACTAGTTGTTGTTCTTCATTCACCAACATCAGTGCCATCATGACCATCATCCAGCCTCTGGAAACCACTAATCTAGTTTCTTTCTCTAGATATTTGCTTGTTCTGGGCATTTCATATAAACAGGATCATGCCATACATGACATTTTGGGTCTGGCTTTCACTCAGCATGATATTTTCAAGGGTCATCCATATTGTAGCTACCATGTGTTAGTACTTTATTCCTTTTTGTGATTGAATAACATTCCATTATATAGATATACCACATTTTGTTTGTCTCTTTATTAGTTGATAAACATTTGGGTTGTTTTGGCTTTTTGGCTATTGTGAATTATGCTACTATGAACATTTGTGTATGAGTTTTTGTGTGGGTGTATGTTTTTATTTCTCTTGCATATACCTATACCTAAGAGTAGAACTGCTGGGTCATATGGTAAGTCTATGCTTAACCTTTTGAAAAGTATCTTCTTAAGATTTTAAAATGTGATTTTCAGTGATTTTTCTTTATACAACATAGTATGAGTTCACCTAGAAAGTAATTTTGTGTTGCTTTCTGGAAAGAAGAGTTGACTGTGTTAGTGGAGGAGACTAGCAGAAGACAGGGAAGCCTCTAGTTGTAGTAAAGGCACATGAGTAAAGGTGCCTGACCAGATTAGCTGCCTGCTTCTTCCATATGTTTTTCCCAGATGGTTGGTGCTGGAGGAGCTCCTTTGGGCAAAAAGTTTCAATATTCACATGAATGTTGGAACCAAAGAAAATACTTACATGTGTTATTTAAGTATATACTTATATATAAGATGTGTATATTTATGTAAATACATTTATGTGTAATTTAGATATTATATTCAATGTGTAATAAGTATTTTCCTTAGTCACAGTTTTTCTACAACTGTTGGGGCATTGTAGTTGGCCCATGAGACTGGAGTTACAGATTCTTGTGGGGGTGGCTCCACCTGCAGGCCCCCCCCACCCTGGGCTGCCACTGATGAGAATAAGTCTACCAAGACATGATCTGCTTGGGGAGGAAAGGTGGCCAGTCTCTCAAAGGAGAAGGGCCAGGAGCCTGATCCTCAATGGGCTTTTATTGGGTTCATTTGCACAGGATTACAGATAA
>CM052552.1:45793367-45822188 GCA_028533065.1 Trachops cirrhosus
CCCCTTGGGGAATCTTACCCATCATTGGCTAACCGACCAAGCATTAGGGGCCAGTTATGGGAAAGAGGAGCAGAAGCAGTGCTCCTGCCAGGGAGATAAGCTTTTGTCTCCTTGGTGGCTTATGTTCCAAGGTCACTCCCTCAGCCTTAGCCTTAGCCTTGGCGGGGGTTACAGTTTCTGAAACCAGTCAGGGCGGTTCCCAACAGATTGTGATACAAAACATTCCCTCAATTGGTGAACAATAATTACATTGTATTCATCAGTTTAAGAAGCACAATATAAATAATATTATTAAGTTCCAAAATATATACAATAATCTAATAAAGATGCTATTCAAAGAAAAACAATTAAGAGAAATCGCTTCTGAGCCTTGGAAAATATAAGGTGTATCTCTCTCTCATTTTCCCAGTCTGTTTATTATGTTGTAATTGAAGTAAGTTTCATAAAATATCAAGTAGTTTAGTTTATTTTTATCTGATTTGATATAAAGTTGACCTTTGGGAAAGCACTTTTATCAATTTACTTGCATTTTATTTTTCTGAAATAGGAAGGGTTAGTGGCAATAGACTGTGGTTTAAGAGAAGTTGCAATTATGTCACTCTAAATGCTTAATTTTAGGTCTCTAAAAATATAAATTTATAACAAAAAGTCAATCACTTATACAGCAAATCCTGGAACTAGTCCAGCAAATGAAATTATGTGGTATTATGAGTAAAATTCAGGGTAAATTCCTGAACCCTGGGTGAGATTACTGACTCTCCCTGGTGATGAAGGATGTAATTTGACTCCTTAGAGATAGGCTGCTGTCAGAGATGCTGACATTAGGCATGAGGATGGTAAAGCCAGGAGGGTTAGCTTTAAGGTTAACATGTGAAAGCAGATTCTAAGAAAACACACCCTTGCCCTTATCCCCTCCTGGCAGCATTTCTTAGCTCACACTCCTCACAGAACTCCTTGATGGTGTTTTCCAGAAAAACTATAATTTTTCTTTTTTTTTTCATTGCTATTTGTTTACAACTTAGAATTCTGGATGCAAGGTCTATTCTAGTTGAGTTAATATAAACAAAAACAAAAGCCAAACATGCACAAGGATTCTAATTGTTGGTGTCATGATTTCAAAAGAATCCTTGTTTTCTTTCTCCAACTCCAGTTACTTACTACACTACCTTTGTGTTGTCCCCCTATTTTTGCAGGAAGGGTGGCACCTAATGCCCAGTAACAGTGCAGGAGCAGTGGCAACTTCTGCCTTGTTGCTGCATTTCACTCCCACACCTGAATAATTCTAGTTATGTGTATTGTGCACAACTTCAGCATGTGCACACACACATATTCACACATTAATATGCTAGACACTGAAAACATGTATATGTACTCCTACATGGGTCTAAGTCTACACACTCTTTGGGTGGGACTTATAGTTTTAACATGAACCTTTTAGGTTAGGTTAAAAAACATACTGTGCTTCGCCTGTGATTATTGGCTAATATTTTAATGCCATAATTGGTCCCTCCACCTATTTTGACTTCTGTTTGAAAGTGGTTAAAAACTTAAAGGACAGATTTTCCCATGCACACATTTCCAAATAGCCCATTTCTGGCCATGTTCATGCCCTTGCCTTGACACCACGTTTCTCTCCTGTCTGGTCTTGGTGCTCAGAGACCTGGAGCACCTGAACTAGCAAGATGAAACCTCTCGTATCTGGGTGTGTCACAGCTTTTTCTTGGCACTGAGAAAAGCAATTAGACTCAGAAGCCAGAGTTTTTCTTGGTGAGTTGAATAGTTTCATAAATAGCATTGACAGTCATTTCATTTTGAGTAGACTTTAATGAGAGACTTAAACATTAGACATTCTAAAAATAGTATGGAATTTGTATGGAGCAAAGAAATTGAATAATCTTGGTAAAGGCTAGTTTTTTAATGAACATCTCAGAAGGTTTTATTCTTCATTTAAGGTCTAGATTGTTCATGCACACCCATTATAATTTACTACTCTGAGTTGAATGTTAAAAGGCCTCCCCTTTATTAGGCTATCTACGTGCTAAAGCTGAAACTCAGATCCTTAAGTTTGTCACCATGAGATTAACCCAACTGCTCATGTAACACCCATTTAGGCTAGTGCCCCATTTGCAGCATCTAGAAACACTGCCACTGGCAAACTTCCTTTCCTCTCTGCCCCCATATCCTTCTTCTTTTCCCCACCAACACCTTAGAACTCTTGAGCAATAAGAAATGCCAATCTAGCCTGCTGACTAGGACTTTCATCATGTTATCCCAAAGTAAGTTCAATGAACAGTCAAGTTATCTTAATATGGAAAATACACTTTCCTATGTGTATTGGTTTGTTGGGGATGCCGTAACAAAGAACCACAGATTTGGTGGTTTAAAATAAGAGAAATGTATTGCTTAGAGGCCAGAACTCCAAGATCAAGGTGTGGGCATAGTTGGTTCCTTTGGAAGGTGTGAGGGACAATCTGTACCACGAGTCTCCCCTTCCTTCTGGTGGTTTGTTGCAGTCTTTTTGACATCCCTTTGCTTGTAAAAGCATTGCCCTAATCTCTGCTTTCATCTTTACTTGATGTTCTCACCATGTGCATTTTTGTCTCTAAATTCCCTCTTTATAAGCAGATTGGTCATACTGAATTAGGGCCTACTTTAGTGATTTTATTTTAACTGGGCCCTATCTCCTAGTAAGGTCTCATTCTGAAATTGTGGGTAATAGGACTTCAACATGTGAATTTCAGGAGGGCATAATTGAACTTCTAACACTGGGGTACCCAAATGTACTCATCTGGTTGTCTTTTGGCTAATTTATGGTAACAGCCCGCTTTTCCCTTTTCTGGGACTCCAGCTATGGTATTGACCCCAAGGCTTTCCAGATCCCTGGACTTATCTTCTATCTTTAGCCTGCCTTTGCCTGGGCAATCCTGCTATACTATATGTCCTGAGAAGAAGAAAGAGATAATTCTCTACTTCCGCTCATAGTAGGATACTTTTTTCCTTTTCATTTCACCATTTCCACCTTTCTATAACTCAGCTGAACCAAGTATACTTCCAGCCTCTCCAAGAAGCTCCCATTCTAAACACATTATAATCATTCTCTTCCTAACCAAATTATGTCTCTCCTGTTAGGCTTTGTTCTTTTCTAGAAGCAAGTCTTCTCTTGAACATCAACTCCTTCATAATGTGCAGCTTAAGGAGACTGGTTGTTGAGAATGTTTGATTTTTGGGTGGGAAGAGAAGAGGAATTTTTTCCTTCTAATTTTAATATTTTAGATTTTTTATTATTTTTAACTTTAATTTGTTATTGTTGTTCAAATACAGTAGTCCCCATTTTCGCCCCATTATTCTGCCCAGCACTATCCACCCCCACCTCGCACATTCAATCCTACCCCACATTGTCTCTGTCCATGGGTCCTTTATACATGTACTTTGACTTGACCTTTCCCCTTTTCCCCCTGTCATCCCTTTTCCCCCACCTCTCTGATAGCTGTCAGTTTGTTCTTTCTTTCCATGTCTCTGGTTCCATTTTCCTCATTTGTTTGTTTTGTTGGTTAGGTTCCACTTAGAGGTGAGATCATATGGTATTTGACCTTCACTGCCTGCCTTATTTCACTTAATATAATACTCTCCAGTTCCATCCATATTGCTGAAAAGGGTAGGAGTTCCTTCTTTCCTTCTGCTATGTAGTATTCCATTGTGTAAATGTACCATAGTTTTTTGAGCCACTTATTTACTGATGGACACTTAGGCTATTTCCAGCACTTGGCTATTGTAAATTGTGCTGCTGTGAACATGGAGGTGCATAGGTTCTATAGAATTAGTTTCAGGATTCTTAGCATATAATCTTAGAAGTGAAATTTTCAGGTCAAAAGGCAGTTCCATTTTTAGTTTTCTGAGGAAATTCCATACTGTTTTCCATGGTGGCTTCACTAGTCTGCATTCCCACCAACAATGCACTACGGTTCCCTTTTCTCCACAACCTTGCCAGCACTTGTTGTTTGTTGATTTGGTTATAATGGTCATTCTCACCAGTGTTAAGTGGTATCTCCTTGTGGTTTTAATTTGTATCTGATGGCTATTGATGCTGAGTATCCTTTCATATGTCTCTGGACCCTTTGTATGTCCTACTTGGAGAAGTATCTGTTCAGGTCCTTTGCCTGTTTTGTGATTGGATTGTTTGTCTTCCTGGTTTGGAGACTTGTGAGTTCTTTATATATTTTGGAGGTGAAACCTTTGTTTGAAGTATCATTGGCAAATATATTTTCCCATAAGATTGGTTCCCTTTTCATTTTGCTGATGTTTTCTTTAGCCATGCAGAAGCTTTTTAATTTTGATGTAGTCCTATTTGTTAATTCTTTCCTTTATATCCCTTGCTTTAGAGACATATTGGTGAAAATATCGCTCCATGGAATATCTGAGATTTACCTGTCTATGTTCTCCTCTAAGACTTTTATGGTGTCATGATTTATATTTAATTCTTTTATCCATCTTGAGTTTATTTTTGTGTATGATGTACATTGGTGGTCCAGTTTCATTTTTTTTTTTTTTTTTTTTGCATGTAGCGGTGCAGATCTTCTAATGCCATTTGTTGAAGAGGCCATTTTTACTCCATTTTATGCTCCTGACCCCTTTGTTGAATATTCATTGACCAAAGAGACATGGATTTATTTATGGGCTCTCTATTCTGTCCAATTGATCTATGTGTCTGTTCTCATGCCAGTACCAGACTCTTTTGATTACAGTGGCCTCGTAATATAGTTCTATATCAGGTATTGTGATCTCTCCTACTATGGTCTTCTTTTTCAAAATTGCCATGGATATTCAGGGTCATTTATGGTTCCATATGAATTTTTGAAATGCTTGTTCTATATATGTGCACTATGTCATTGGTGTTTTAATAGGGATTGTGGTGAATCTACAAATTGCTTTGAGTAGTATGGACATTTTGATGACGTTAGTTCTTCCAATCCATGAACATGGTATATGCTTCCATTTATTTGTGTCCTCCTTGATTTCTTTCTTCAGTGTTGTGCAGTTTTCTGAGTATAGGTCTTTTACCTCTTTTATTAGGTTTACTCCTAGGTACTTTATTTTTTCTTGTTGCTATAGCAAATGGGATATTTTTTCTAATTTCTGTTTTTGATATTTTATTAGTGGTGTACAAAAATGCCTTCAATATCTGAATTGACTTTATATCCTGCTGTTTTGCCAAATTCACTTATTAGGTTGAGTAGTTATTTGGTAGAGTGTATAGGATTTTCTATGTACACTATCATCTTATCTGCAAACAATGACAGTTTTGCTTCCTCCTTTCCAATTTGTATGCCTTTTATTTCTTTTTCTTGTCTGATTGCTGTGGGTAGAACTTCCAGTACTATGTTGAATAGAAGTGGTGAAGGAGGACACCCTTGTCTTGTTTGTGATCTTAGTGGGAGAGCTTTTGGTTTTTGTCCATTGAGTGTGATGTTGGCTGCAGTTTTCTCATATATGGCCTTTAGTATGTTAAGGTATACTTCCTCTATTCCCATTTTGTTGAGTGTTTTTATTATCAATGGGTGGTATACCTTATCAAATACTTTTTCTGGATCTATTGATTTAATCATGTGATTTTTGTCTTTGCTTTTGTTTATGTGATGTACACGTTTATTGATTTGCGAATGTTGTGTATGATCCTTGCATCCCTGGGATGAATCTCACTTGATCATGGTGTATGATCTTTTTGGTGTTTTGCCAGATGCAGTTTGCCAATATTTTGTTGAGGATTTTAACATCTACATTCATCCACGATATTGGCTTATAGTGTTCTTTCTCTGTTATGTCTTTATCTGGCTTTGGGATTAGGATGATGCTGGCCTCATAAAAAGAGTTTGGGAGTCTTCCTTCTTCTTGGAATTTTTAAAAATCATTTGAGAAGGATAGGAGTTAGCTCTGCTTTAAATGTTTTGTAAAATTCTCCTGTGAAAACATCAGTCAAGGGCTTTTGTGTGCCAGGAGTTTTTTGATTAATGTTTCAATTTCCCTAGCTATTATCAGCCTGTTCAGGCTTTCTGATTTTATTCAGTTTATATGTTATATGTTTCTAGATATTTGTCCATTTGACCCTGGTTTTCAAAATTCTTTCCATATAGTTGTTCATAGTAATTTCTTATAATCCTTTGCATTTATGTGGTATCAGTAGTAATTTCTCCTCTTTCATTTCTGATTTTATTTATTTCGGTCATCTCTCTTCTTTTCTTGATGAGTCTGGTTAAAGGCTTGTGATTTTATTTATCTTTTCAAAGAACCACATCCTGGATTTATTGATCCTTTGGATTGTTCTTTTAGTCTCTATGTTCTTTAATTCTGCTCTGATCTTGATTATTTCCTTTCTTCTACTGGGTTTTGTCCGTTGTTACTCCAGTTCTTGTAGCTGTACAGTCAGGTTGTTTATTTGAAATATTCCTATCTTTTTTAGGTAGACCTCTATTATTATGAACGCTGTGCCCATAGGTTTTGGGCTGTTGTGTGTTCATTTTCGATAGTTTCCTAAACCTTTTTGATTTCTTCCTTGATCTCATCATTAACCCATTCATTGTTTAATAGCATACTATTCAGTTTCCATGAATTTGAATGTTTTGGAGTTTTATCTGTGAGGATGGTGTCTAGTCTGAAGTCCTGGTGGTCTGAGAAAATGCTTGATATGATTCTAATTTAAAAAAAAAATTTCTTGAGGCTTGTCTTGTGTCCTATCATGTGGTCTATCTTTGAAAATGTGCCATTTGCATTTGAAAAGAATGTGTATTTTGCGTCTTTGGGATGAAAAGTTCTGTATATATCAGTTAACAACATTTGATATAGTGTGTGATTCAGTTCCATGATATCATTGTTGATATTTTGTTTGGAAGATCTATCCACTATTGATAATGGGGTATCAAAATCCCCTACTATAAGTGTGTTGCTGCTTGTATCTTTCTTGAAGTCCTCCAAAATTTTCCTTTTATATTTGGGTGCTCCTATGTTGGGTGCATGTATGTTTACAATGTTTATGTCTTCTTGATGGATTCTTCCCTCGAGTATTATGAAGTGTTTTTCTGTGTCTGTTTTTATAGCCTTTGTTTTGAAGTCTATTTTGTCTGATATCAGTATTACAACCCCACGTTTTTTTCAGTGTCTGTTTGCTTGGAATATTTTTTTCCAACCCCTTCACTTTCAGTCTGTGTAGGTCTTTTGTTCTAGATGGGTCTTTTGTTGGCAGCATATGTGTGGGTCTTGATTTCTTATCCATTCAGCTACCTTATATCTTTTCATTGGAGCATTGAATCCATTTACATTTAAGGTTGTTATTGATAGGTACTTATTCATTGACATTTTACCCCCTTGTATCTGTGTTCCTCTCTCTCACTGTTTTTCTTCCTCTTCTTAAAGCAGTCCCTTTAGTATATCCTGCAATGCTAATTTGGTGGAGGTGTATTCTTTCAGCCTTCTGTTGTCTTAGATACTCCTTATTTTGCCTTCCATTTTAATTGAGAGCCTTGCTGGGTAAAGTAGTGTTGGTTGCAGACCTTTACTTTTCATTACTTGGAATATTTCTTGCTATTCCCTTCTGGTTTGTAGGGTTTCCATTGAGAAGTCAGCTGCTAGTTTCATAAGGGCCCCCTTGTATGTTACTTCTTGTTTTTCCCTTGCCCTTTAAGATTCTCTCTTTCTTTGAACTTTGCCATTTTAATTATGAGGTGTCTTGGAGTGGGCCTCTTCAGGTTCATCTTGATTGGGACCCTCTGTGCTTCCTGGACTGTGTGACTTTTTCTCTCATCAAATTAGGGAAGTTTTCCATCATTAGTTTTATAAACAGGTTTTCTATCCCTTGTTGCTCTTCTTCTCCTTCTGGTAGCCCTATTATACGGATATTATTACATTTCATGTGGTCCTGCAGTTCCCCTAACCCATTTTTTTAAATCTTTTTTCCTTTTTTTTTTTTTTCCTTGTTGTTTCTGGGAAATTTTTCTACCTTTTCCTTCAGCTCGCTGATTTGATTCTCCGCTTCATCTAGCCTGCTTTTGATTTCTTCTACTGTGTCTTCATTTCAGAAATGTTTTCTTCATTTCCTGCTGGCTCTTGTTGATAGTTTCTATGTCCTTTTTCATGCTGATCTAGTTTGCAGTAAGTTCCTCATAGTTTCCCAGTAGTTTTTGGTAATTTTCTGTGAGCTCATTGAGCTTCCTTATAACCATTGTTTTGAACTCAGTATCTGATTGTTTTCTTGCCTCTGTTTCATTTAGCACTCTTTCTAGGGATTCCTCCTTTCTTTTCAGTTGGGGGTTGATTCTTTGTCTCCCCATTTTAGCAGAGACTCTTATTGTTTACTTCTGCTTATTAAATTGATTTGCTTTGACTCTGTGTCTTTGTGGTGTAAACTTATATGGTAGGAGACCTGTGAGATTCAGTGGTGCAGTCTCCTTGATCTCCTGAACTTGATGCTCTTGGGATGCCCTTTATGCCATTTATATTGGCTCTGTGTATGTCTTTGGGTTTTGATTGTTGTTGGGTCTTCCTTTGGTGGGTTCTTCACTTCAGCTGGTTGACTGAGGGTCATTCTACCTACCACGTTTTGTATGCTTTTGTGTAGTTTCAGCCAGAATAAAACCACAAAGCCCAGGGAACAAACCCACACCTGGAAAAAAAAACTCCCATCCACACTCCCACTACTAACAGGAAATGATCCAGTATTAATAAGAGTGTAAAGAGATTAAGACTGTTATAAGAAAAGGCTGTGAGTATGAGATGGCCTACTGAGAGAAAAATGATTTTGAGAGTTTAAAGGGAGGAGCACTAATAAGATTAGGGAATTGGAACAATGCAAAGAGAGAAAGTAAATTTTACATCATAAATAGAAAGTGGAATGAAGAATGTGGAAGGCAGTAAGAGAGGGGAAGAGTTACTGTTATGTTTATAGAGAAATTTAAATAAAATAAAATAAATCAAGAGAAAGAAAAGGAACTAAAGTAAATAAATAATAAAATAATAGGAACCAAATTGTATAAAAAGATCCACCACAACACTATCAACAACAAATGAGGTAAAATGAATTCCATCCAAGATGGAAGCATAAGTGGAAACCCTTCACTTCCTTGCACAACCAAAAGAAGGAAAACAACCAATCTAAAATCAATAAACAACAAGAAGCACCAGAAAATCAAACTGCATGGAACTTTGACAACAAGGAATTAAAGAAACAGTCAACCAGACCAACAAGACCAAAAAGACAGGTGGACAGACAGAACTCTCAGCAAGGTGGTGAACTATGTGGGCAGGGGAGGCTGAAAGAACCCCTGGAGAGGAGGTGGACCACATGGGCAGGGCGGAGTGAACAGGAAACTGAGGCTCAGAGCTGACTATGGGCTATAGCAGGGGTTGCTATGGTGGAAGAATCTCCCAGTCTCACACGAGAGTTTGGTGGAAAGTAGGGCTAGAGTCGAGCAGGTGACCTGCATTGTTTCCTCTCGGGAGCTTCCCCCACAGGCCAGCACTGCAGCACAGCAAGGAGGGTTGTCCTGCCCTAGTGCATACCTAAGGCCCTACCCCCTTACAACTTAACATGTGTCCCAAGACAAAGAAATAGGTCCCAAATGAAAGACCAGAGCAAAACTCCAGAAAAAGAGCTAAGTGATGAGAAGATTGCCAACCTATCTGATGGAGAGTTTAAAGCCCTGGTAATCAAAATGCTCACAAAACTGTTTGAGCTTGGTTGGCAAATGAAACATACCCAAAGTGAAATAAAGCAAAACATTCGGGAAACCAACAGGGACAGAAAGGAAATCGGGACTCAAATCAATGATTTGGAATAAAAGGAAGAAATAAACATCCAACCAGAACAGAATAAAGAGAGAATTCAAAAAAAATGAAGAGAGTATGAAGAACCTCTGGGACAACTTTAAACATTCCAATATCCAAATTTATAGGGGTACCAGAAGGAGAACAAGAGCAAGAAATTGAAAACTTATTGAACAAATAATGAAGGAACACTTCCCCAATCTGGCAAAGGAAATAGACTTCCAGGAAGTCCAGGAAGCCCAGAGAAACCCAAAGAAGTTGTACCCAAAGAGGAACACACCAAGGCACATTATCATTAAGTTACCCAAGATTAAAAGTAAAGAGATATGGAAGAATTAACATCATCAAAATGTCCATACTATCCAAAGCAATTTATATATTCAAAGCAATACCTATTAAAGTACCAATGGCATATTTCACAGACATAGAACAAACACTTCAAAAATTTATATGGAACCATAAATGACCCTGAATAGCTGCAGCAATTTTGAGAAAGAAGAACAAATTAGGAGGGATCACAATACCTGATACCAAACTGTATTACAAGGCCACTGTAATCAAAAGAGCCTGGTACTAGAATAAGAACAGACATATAGACCAATGGAACAGAATAGAGAGACCAGAAATAAACCCAAGTCTCTATGGTCAATCAATATTTGACAAAATGTGCAGCAGCATAAAATGGAGTAAAAATAGTCTCTTCAACAAATGGTGTTGGGAGAGCTGTACATGGAAAAAAATGAAATTTGATCACCTACTTACAGCATACACTAAAATAAATTCAAGGTGGATAAAATACTTAAGTATAAGCCATGACACCATAAAAGTCCTAGAGGAAAGCATACGTAGGACAATCTCAGATATTTCGTGCAGCAATATTTTCACTGATATGTCCCCTAGAGGAAGGGACATAAAGGAAAGAATACACAAATGGGACCTCATCAAATTAAAAAGCTTCTGCATGACTAAAGAAAATGGCATTAAAATAAAAAGAGAACCAACTATGTGGGAAAACATATTTGCCAATGATACCTTGGACAATGGTTTGATCTCCAAAATATATAAAGAAGTCACATGACCCCACTCCAGGAAGACAAACAACCCACTTAAAAATGGGCAAAAGATTTGAACAGACACTTTTCCAAGGAGAACATAAGGAGGGCCCAGAGACATATGAAAAGACACTCAGTATCACTAGCCATCAGAGAGATGCAAATTAAAACCACAATGAGATACCACTTCACACTGGTGAGAATGGCCATCATAAACAAATCAACAAACAAGTGTTGGAGAGGATGTGGAGAAAAGGAAACCCTAGTGTACTGTTGGTGGGATTGCAGACTGGTGCAGCTACTGTGGAAAACAGTATGGAATTTCCTCAGAAAACTAAAAATGGAACTAACTGTCTTTTGACCTGGCAATTCCACTGCTAGTTTATACCCTAGGAGCCCTGAAACACTAATCCCAAAGAATGTATGCACCCCAATATTCATAGCAGCACAATTTACAATAGCCAAGTGCTAGAAGCAACCTAAGTGCCCATCAGCAAATGAGTGGATCAAAAAACTATGGTACATTTACACAATGGAATTCTATGAAGCAGAGAGAAAGAAAGAGCTGCTACACTTTGCGACAGCATGGATGGAACTGGAGAACATTATATTAAGCGAAATAAGCCAGGTGGTGAGGGACAAATATCATATGATGTCACCTTTAACTGGAACATAATCAACAAAAGAAAAAAGCAAACAAAATATAACGAGAGACATTGAAATTAAGAGCAATCTAACAATAGCCAGAGGGGAGGGGAGAGGGGACTGTGGGGAGAAGGATATTCAGGAACTACTATAAAGGACACATGAACAAAACCAAGGGGGAGGGTGGAAGCAAGGGAGGGAGATGTGTTTGGCTTAGGTGGCAGGGGAGTGGTGGGGAGAAAATGCAGACAACTGTATTTGAACAACAATAAAGTAATTTATGAAAAAAATAGTATGGGAAATGGAAAAGCCAAAAAACTTATATGTACAACCCATGGACATGAACTTGGTCACACACATAATGGCCGAGGATGCTGGAGGGAGGGGGTACAGGGTGGAGATGAATAAAGGGGAGAAAAAAATCGAACAACTGTAATAGCATAATCAATAAAAAATATTAAAAAAAGAAATGGAAGAAGGTAAAAAATACGAACAGTAAAATGAAAACAAACTCACAACTATCAACAAATGAACCTAAAAGAAAAGAAAAACAATGAAAACAAAAACTAAGCAAACTAGAAAAGGAACAGAGTCAGATAAATGCACATCACGTGTAGGGTTTTCAGTGGGGTGATGGAGGGGAGGAATAGGGGGAAAAGGTACAGGGAAGAAGAAGCATAATTGGTAGGCATAAAATAGATGGGGAGAGATAAAAATGGTATAGGAAACAGGGACATCAAAGAACTTATATGTACAACTCATGGACATGAACTCAGATGGAGGGAATGCTGCAGGGTTGGGGAATGCAGGGTAGAGGTATAAAGGGGGAAAATTGGGAAAACTGTAATACCATAATCAATATAATATACTTTAAAAATAGAATAAAATAAAAGAAAAATCAAATGGAGTTAAATTAATGTAGGTGGCATGGGAGTAAGGTGGAAAATAGGAAGAAAGAAAAGCTTGAGATATATGTAGAAGAAAGGGAAGTGATTTTGACATGATAGAAGGAGAGGGGTGAAGAATGGAAACGAGGATAAGAGAGAGAAAAATTAAAATTTGAGATGGAAAAATGAGTAGGAGAAGGGAATGGCAACATTTGAGATTTGAAATACAAAAATGGTGAAGATGTAGAGATAAAATTGAAAAAATGGAACAATTACCCTACTCACAACCAAAGAGCAAAGATTGCTAAAGGTGGAGAGAGAACACGGGTATTTTAAGAGTGGGAAAAAGAATGTGAGATGACCATTGACAAGAAAATTGGTTTTGTGAGGTTGGATGGGGGAGAAATAGTAAGAGTGCAGAATGGAAACAAGTTGTAGCAAGAGAGAAAACAAAATTTAAAACAAAAATAATAAGAAATAAGGTAAGATGGGATAAGAGAAGGGAGGAGCAAAATATGTGAATTGAAATAAACTATAATATAAAATCTATGACTTAATATGCACAAACTTAAAGGAGAAGAAATGAATGGTAAAACACTATGCAGGAAAGAAAATATTGGAAATCATGGAGAAGACCATGGTGAATTTCATCTCAGTAGCATCTAGTATTTACCACTGCTTTTTCTTTCTGGATCTGCCTCTGGAGATGTCAGATGTTGACCCCGGCTGACCTTAGGCAGCCTGTTCAAGACTTCCAGGGATCTACTGTCTGTGGCCCCTTCAGTTGTTAATCTGTTCATTCTTCACTCAGCAGTCAGGCTTAAGCACCACAGGGCCAGCACAGAGTCCCTCTGGGGGTCGGGGTTATTGTTTCCCCTCAGGCTACTGCTGCTCAGAGGGGAGTGGTCTGCCTGAGCAAGAGGCTGCTGCCATATGGGTGATGACTCAGCACTGTGATTCCAGCAGCTACTCTCTCAGTTCTCTCCCCAAAGCTTCCGTCCCTAGTCTCTCTCAGACATCTCCAGCCTACACTGCCCCTGCCTTTGCCAAAGCCCAGGGTAAGTGGCTGCAAATGAAAATTTGTGTGTTGGCCCTTTAAACACCTCTCTGTATCTCCAACCATCCATCTGTGGCAGAGAGCAACCCTTTTGCTTTTTGCTGCTGGTTGTTATCTGTGTACATTTCAGGCTCTGGTACTCTAGGCTGGGGATCCCAACTTAGAGTTTAGACCCCACTCTTCTCAGGGGGACCTAACCAGCCACTTAATTATCACTCTGGCACTTCAGCTGCTGCCCATGAGAGCCCAGACAGCCCTCTAATGTTTCTAGTGCATTCTATACCAGTCATGTTGTGCTGAAGCTGATTCTTCTGTCTGTCCATGTTTATAACGCTTCTCTGTAGCTATTGTTCAGTTGTTTGTTCTGAGTGATTTCTCCACAATTTAGTCATAATTCCAGATAGGTCCTGGGAAGAGGTTAGTGTAACTTCCACTCACTCCTCTGCCATCTTGGATCTCCCTCTAGAATTTTTTTTTTTCTTGAGAGGAAGGTTCTGTGACAAACCCATGACCAGTTATAACTACACTGACCAAATGACCCAGTTTCTTTAGGGTTTCCCAAAATATGTGAGGAGACATTTCTGGCCTCAAAATATCACTGCCATCACGTGTTCTCCAGTAAGTTATAGAGAATGAGAAATGTAAATGGTATATATAGTATCTCCTGATGGAGGTATTCAATATGTAATGGTTCTGATAGGTCCAGCAGAATAGAAACCAGCTTAACTTTTTTCCAGAATTTTCTTATGAAAATTTTCAAAGAATTTTACAGTCCACACATACACCTACCAAGTAGATTCTACAATTAAAGTTCTTGCTCTGTCTTTTATTCGATTGAATCCATCTATCTACCCCTCCCTCCATCTACCATTCCCTCTTATTTTTGATGCATTTTGAAGTAAGTCACAGACATGAGGACCTTTTGACCCTAATTACCTTAGCATACCTGTCCTTAACCAACTTTGATTAAATCAGCATTTCATTGTCCTGCATGACTACAAAAATCACATTTTTTATTAACAGCTATTGATATCACCCACATTTCATGCTTCACAGGGCAGACATTAAACTAGATGCATTGGGGTTATAAAGAAAGATACCACTTATGTAATAAAGTTTCAGCTTAATGTCATTGTCCTGTCTCATTTAGATTAATTATAGAATGGAAGGGGCATAATTTAATTAGCTTATTTTATACATGGGGAAAGTGAGACTGAGAAAGGTGAGGACACTTGCCCAATGTCATAGAGCCAGGCAGTGGCTTATTAGAGATAGAGTTTTTTCCACAGAATTGCAGTGTTCTGCCTTGTCCTTAAACCAGGTAGTGTTTCCTTTCCACTCTGGTCCTTGCACAATGCTGGCCACCTTGGTCTTTGGCTCACAAGAATATTCTCAGGCACAAAGTGAAGTTCCTGGGCCAGGCTCTGCACTGGCCTCCCAGAGGACATTAGGAGGGTCAGACTTTGACATTGCCAAATGACTCATAGTATCATTTATCCAGTTACTAGTTCCATCTCACTCTGATTTCTTTTCCTTAGTAAAGCCCATTTTACCCTCTCTTTCTTGAATTCCTAATTCATCATTTCATTTTTGGTTAAAGGAAATGTTTAAGATTCTATTTTTATTTTATTTTTTAGGGAGAGGGGAAGTGAAATAGAAAGAGAGGGAGAGAAACATCAATGTGTGGTTGCCTCTTGAGCACCTGCTACTGGGGCCCTGGCCTGCAACCCAGGCTGTACCCTAACTGGGAATCAAAGCAGCAACCCTTTGGTTAACAAGCTGGTGCTCAATCCACTGAGCCACACCAGCCAGGGCAAAGGAGTTGTTTAAATGGAGAAGTATTCAAAATATCCTATGGTCAGCCTCTGACCTTCTTCAGGCCATTTATAACATTCAGCTTTTTCAGAGCCTAGGATCAAGGAAGTGGGTGAGCCAAAGGGAGTGTGGTATCCCTCTGATTTTATATTCTACCTTAAAAATGTTTGTGATTTGAAAAAATGATGTTGACATGTAGGAGGGCTACTATCATGGCAATGAGATAATTCATCCTCAGATCATAGTCAAGGAAACGATGATAGCTTCATATGGTTATTTTCTACACTTACTAGTATTCTTAAGAGTATGTTTTTATTTATTTGTACATGTTCAATCAAATTCCCAAAAGGATCTGAGGCAGGTGATTAAAAGTTTAGTACCATATGATCTCACCTATATCAACAAACCAAACTAATCAACTAATCAACAAAACAAACATAAAGCAAAGTATAACAAGAGACACTGAAATAAAGAACAAACTGACAGTAACCAGAGGGGAAGGGGAAGGAGGATAATGGGGTAAAACAGGGGAATGTCCATCAAGGAACATGTATAAGGAACCCATGGACAAAGCCAAAGGGGATAGGTTCAATGGTGGGAGGCAGGGAGGGGTGGGGGGCATGGTAGGGAATCTAGACAACTGTATTTGAACAACAAAAATAAAGTTTAGTTTTATGTATCAATTTTTGTTTTTTATTTTTTGATCACATAATATGACTTTAATTTTAAAAAATAAAATAAGAATTTGTTACACATTTTTTTAAAAGGGAAAAGGAAACTAGTGAAAATAATTGAAAGTATGAGGGCATGGAAACTGTTGATAATAACAATTGATTTCTATGGAATAATGTTGACCCCTAAAATGACACACAGACACACACAGATTTACTCAAGGACATTTAATTATATCAAATTACCTATTAACATTAAATATGTCTAATTATTACTCATTTTTAACATTTCCACAATTTTAGCTTGCAATAAAATCATTACAGATTAAATTGCAAGGGAGGTCTTCTCCCTTAAGACATGTAAATTTAACATGTGTTAGGTACTACACTGCCTTCATATAAATAATTATAAGAACAATTACTACTAGGGTGATAAAATGAACAATATTGTTCTTGGGTTTTAATATTTCAGTGATTAAATTTAGTGGTCTTACTGGTGGACAAATCAGTCTGTGTCCTAACTGTATGGTTACTGTGATGTGTTTTTTTTAATTGAAATGTGTGCAGGTATAAAAGCAAGTCCTGGGGCTTGCATAAATGACTATAAAGCTTTTAGTGAGAAGACTGAAGAATTAGAACACAAGGTATGTACCTTTTTGATACATTCTTGTTCAATACTTAGTACTCCACAATAAGGTGAATCTTAATTCTAAGCAAAATACCAATAAGCAGTAAAAGGAATAATAAAATGAACTCATGGAGTATTTTTCTTGTGTAACAGTTTTTAAAATGAAGAATCTAACACACAAACTTGATAAAGACAAAACTGATTGCTGTTTTTGCATCCTGTTTTCATGAGAGACCATGTTGAAGTAAAGCAAAACAAATTTTGTCTACCATGATTACAATACACAAAGGATATCCCACTCCTTTCAAACAACAATGGATAAAGACAAAAGCTTCAATATGCAACAAGACTCATTGTGATTGCTAACATTTTTGGAAATTCAATAATTCATGTATAAAGCATGATGAAGAAACAATGTTTTGGCTTTAGCTATATTCTGAAAGGCCTTGGAAGGCAATCTCATTCTAGTATTTCAAAGCAGCAGCATTTGGAAAAGGTTTCTATAGCAATTCATGAAAACTTAATGTTTTTTATTCTTTTCAAAAGTATAAATTATCCCACAGCCTGATATTTCATTCAGTAAAGTTCTCCTTTATTTTAGAAGCTGTTGTCTCTTGTGTTTGTGTTATATATTTTAACCCCTTTAGGGAAACAGAGTAAAGGGCTTCCAAGAAGGAGTGGTGTATTTTTCATATTTGGGTGCAAGAAGTGAATAACATAATTCTAGACTTTGCTTCTCAATGGCAAAAAGGGTGATACACATATGATACATGTTTGATTTATGCTGGGTGTTGTTTTGATTTTCCAAAAAGTTTGTATGTTCTCAGGAAAAGGAGTCAGTCTATACTTAAGGAGGAAGAGCTGTTCAGCCAAAGCACCTCTTAATGAGTAGTTTAGTGAAACTGTCCTAGAGGACACAGTATTGCTCCAAATGCTTTCAGATCTTCCTGCAATGATATAGTCTCCGGGCTTTGGGAACTGACAGGCTCCTTGTGGTTGTCATCAACATATTATTTCCAAGAATGTTAATCAGGAAATATTCTAATTTTAAAACTTGACATACTTTCAGATTTCTTAAAGCAATTTAGCTCTTTGTATATTATAGAAAACAATGTGAATCATGAAAAACACATAGGACACAGAAACAGAACTGGGTTTTATCCCTAATTCTGCCACCATTAGCTATATAATGCTGAGTAAGCCCTTGAATCTCTTTGAGATTCCATTTTCTAATATAAAAAATAGGAATAACAGTGCCAACCTCAAAGAGTTGTTAAAGACAGAATGTGTGTGAATATTGGAAACTGCAGTGTTGTACAAATGTAAAGTAGTTATGATTATTGGTTAGTTATCCTTCTTCCCATTTTTTCTCCTTGGAAAAAGTCAAAGGTATCCTTTATTGTTTCAAATGTGGTTGGAGGAAATCAGTTGCAGTGTGTGTAAATATTTTAGTTTCTAATACCATATTAAATATATTATGTTTATAAAGACACAATTTCAGCCATTTATTCATTGATTGATTAAATAATTAAATGACATCTTTGTTGAAGGATATAAAATGAATTCATTTAACAAACATCTAAGTGATAATTGTGCGCTAACATTGACTAGATGCAGAACAGATCATTAAATTCTGATCATTCAGGAAATAAGTTTTCTGAGTTTCAAGGCCATAGCATAGCATAAGCTGTTTAGGCAGTACCCTGCACAAGGGTACCTGGCTGATTCAGTGAAAGAGGTTATGCAACCCAGCCTACATTTTGCCAGCCAAGCCATTTGCACAGAAGGAGGCTGCATTCATCTGAAGGGAGGATGTCTTTTTGAAATTTACCTGCCAGGAGTGTGCAACTTCTAATTTACACAAAGGCATGGAATGGTCTAGATGTGGCCCTGCTGCTAATATGGTTCATGGTGTTCAATGGAAGGCTTTCAGTGTTTCACTGGGAAGGCTGCTGGGTATGTTTATTATCTGGAGTCAGATTGCTTCAGATACTGGCTCTGCCATTTGTTAGCTGTGTGACCTTGGATATATGATTTGTCCTTCCGTGCTTCACTTTCTTTTTGCTTTTAAAGATTTTATTTACTTATTTTTAGAGAGAAGGGAAGGGAGGGAGAAAGAGAAGGAGAGAAACATCAATATGTGGTTGCCTCTTGCACACCCCCAACTGGGAACCATGGCAACCTAGGCATGTGCCCTGACTGGGAATTGAACCAGCGACCCTTTGGTTCACAGGCCAGCACTTAATCCACTGAGCCACACTAACTAGGACTGTGCCTCACTTTCTATGTTGGACCACTTCATAGAGTTGTTGGGAAAATAAATAGACTTTTATATGGAAAACACTTATAATAGAAATTGACACACAGTCAGTGTTCAAAATGTTTGCTGTTTTTAGCTTTATCTTCACCTTCCTCTCTACTGTGTTGAAAGTTCAACAATTAACATATAAATTCCACTTACAAATACCCCTTTCTTTTAATGAATTAAATTTTACATTGAGGATAGTTTTCTTTTTACCCTAAGCCTTTTTTTTTTCTTTTTGCATGTACTTGTGTTAACTAAGAAACATTTTCTTTAGAGAAATCAAAGAATTCCAGTTCTTTGGTCAGAAGGTCACTTGATTGTTTCTAGAATTACCTCATAAAACCATTGTTTTGTCAGATGAGGACTCTGTATATTTTGCCTTTTTTCTTTCATGGGAGAATGCCTACATTGTTTATCAAGGTTATAAGTTTAGAGATGCTTTGAGGTATAGTGAATTTCGTTGTCAATGTTAGTTCACTTAACTTTTTTTAATTGGAAAGAACTGATCTATGTAGTATCAAAGTACAGATATCTCATAATGTTTTCAAGATGATTGGCATTTTAAAACATTTAAATCACTGTGTCGTATATCAGATTTTGATATGAAGGACATACAACAGATTAACAAAGCAAAGAATGAAGCAGATGGTAATTTTGGTTTTTTTCTTTCCCTCTAAATCTTAACTCCTCTACTGCACTAAAGATACCTGGAAAAGGCACCTTTGTTACCTGCACTGTGTGCTTTCCAGTCTCTTACAGCATCTATCTACTGGGCCACTTTCCATAGCACAAAACTGGAAGCATAGAAAGCTAAGAATGCTACACACCACTGATTTCCAACCTTTAAAATAATTTAGGTGTCTGATCCAAATTTAGGTATCCAAATAATTGAGTTAGTCATTACTTTGATGAATATTTTTTTCCAAGTAGACTGCTTGGGAAGAGAGATGCAATATTTTTATAATTTCATGGCATCAGGCATTAGACTACCATTATTCCTGTGTGCCGTGCTATGATTATTCATCCAAGAGATACTCCCTGAGCCAACATCTTATAGATCCTGCACCATTTGGAAGCAACAAATAGAATGATCTTATCAGAAGCCTGTCAGGGGCACACAGGGACTGCTTCTGAAAGTGGTAAATGATAATTTGTTTGTGAAATGTTAATTGAAGTATTAACTGAAGTTTAACTAGCTTTTTAAAATTACAAAGTGATTTTAAGCATGATCCTAAATTGGTTGCAAAAGTTAAATATCCGTTTAAGAGAAAAACTGGTATTTTAAGATTCTTATATTTAGATAGAGAGCAAAGTATTTTAAGGCAATTTACATCAATCAGTTTATTAAGTTATTGTATTTTTCATTTTTTCCTTTTTGGTACCAGGGTGGTGTCTAAGAGTTCAGCTTTAGGTCTGAAATCTGACCCTGCCATTTACTAATTATATAATCTATGGCAAATCAATGAATGTCTCTAATCCTCCATTTTTCTTTTTCAAAATAAGGATAATAATACTTCTCAGCATTCTGGTGAAGATCAGAAGCACTTTTCATGTAAAGCACTTCACGCAGAGTAAAGCAAGTGCTTGATGCTTTCTGATAATGGCTGTTATTATTGTAGATATTTTGTCTTTAAAACACTTATTGTATTGTGTCAGGAAGTGATTGCTTAAGTTTTTAAACAGTGCCGATTACATTCTTTAGTGTTTCAGGGCAAATGCACTTCTGCCACTTTATGACTTTTTCACAATAATATTGCATATTAAAATTCCAAGACTTGCCAGAGAATGCATTATCTCTAATATTTTGTTCTATGGCAAAACGTGTTAAAAGTTCCAAACAACTGACATAGAAATGAACTCGGGAACAACTCTGTTGTAAATCAGGGCAGCTCTGTATAGGTTTATTTTTAATTACTTTATTGTTGTTCAATTAGAGCTGTCTGCATTTTCTCCCCAGCATTCCCTCCCACCTGAGCCAAACCCACCTTCCTCCCTTGCTTCCACCCTCCCCCTTGGTTTTGTCCATGTGTCCTTTATAGTAGTTCCTGAAAACTCTTCTCTCCACTGTCCCCTCCCCACTCCCCTTTGGCTATTGTTAGATTGTTTTTAATTTCAATGTCTCTGGTTATTTTTTATTTGCGTTTTTCTTTTGTTGATGTATAGTTTATTGTTTGCTTACTCTTCCATCAGTCAAACCATTAGTCCTTTTGCCAGTCATCACTGAGGAATTCATTGAGAGCTACTTCTTAATGACCAGACACCAACTCCTCAGGTTCTTGGGCATTCTAAAATCCCCTCCAGTAAACTGAAGTGACTTCCCTAAGCCACTGATATTTGGGCCAATTACTTTTACAATCAGTTTTTTCAGTTGCTATCCAACAAGAATTTTGAATGGCCCCCTATGAAAATCAGTGTGACAAATTGTAAGATATTTCCAATAAGTTACTCTTATATTGCTTTATTTGAAGATATTTTTGTAATTTTCTATCTAAGACTTTTTAAGGCACAAGAGTTCTATAGAACGCTATTCAATGATTCAATGGTTTGATAGGACCCTGGGTTGTTCTAATAACTGTTTATGTTTAGTATTGGGTACTACTGAGTAACTGCACTTACTAAATGACAATACATTTTGTGGAATATAAAATGGTTGTATATATGAGTGATGTATTTCTGAACTTTTTGTTTTAGCCTCAGTATGCACAGCAGGTCTGTCTGAATTTCCTGATAACAGCTGTTAGCATGGCTGCATCTTATTTCATATTTTATTTGTTGAACTGATGCTTGATAAGAAAAATGACATTGAATTGTCCATGATTTTGAATCTAAATAGAAATATTTTCTCTTTTTTTACATATAGAGGTGAAATTAGGATACTGGAGTTAAAAACCCAAACCCAGTGTTAGGGTTGTGCAATGCTCTTGTGCAACCCTGTTTATATGTTTAAAAACATGTCAATCCAAATAAAGTGAAAAATATATTTTGAAATATAATTTCTCCCTTTAGCAAAAATAGAGAGATGCGATCTATCAATATGAAGAGGATGGCACTGAGGCCCCCTGGAAAGCAATAGTCATAGTGTTCATGAATACTGACGCTGGAATGAAATGACCTGACTTTGCCTGCTGGCTCCTTATGTGACCTTGGACATCTTTTTGTCCTTCAATTTCCTCAGTCATAAAATGGGAATTATAAATAGTACTTTTCTTATTGGGTTGCTGTGAGAATTCATTGAATTAATATACTAAAAAAATCAGAACAACTTTTTAAATGTAGTAAGCACTATATGGCTATTTTTATAGGAATCTTTTTCACATTAGGCAGGGGTATAAAAGTCCCAGCACTATTATTTTTGAAAGATAAGATTGAAACTGTTTCATTTATCTGTAAGGTACAGCATCTTGATCTTTTCTCGATTTTGTTTGGTCTCATAAAAACAAATGAGTAACATAATTGGAACTGAGAAAATTCAGTTAATCATTCAGAGCATCAGAATTCTGTTGTCTGAGGAAAGTTATACAATTCTGTAAGGGTGGATTTAAAGATGCAGGATTTTAAGACCTCTAAGATAAAAAGAAAACTATATCCAAGATGGACTTGTATGTTGTCAAAACTCATTTGGTATATATGTCTCACATCATCTTTATCCACTCATCTACTGAGTGACACTACTTGGACTGCTGCTATATCTTGGCTATTGCAAATAACATTGCAATGAATAGAGGGGTGCCTATATCTTTCTGAATTAGTGTTTTGGATTTCTTTAGATAAATACCCAGAAATGGAATTGGTGGGTCATATGGTAGTTCTATTTTTAATTTTTTGAGAAACCTCCTCACTGTTTTCCATAATGGCTATAATTTTTTTGCAGTTCCACCAACAGTGCATGAGGGTTCTCTTTTCTCCACATCCTCACCAATACTTGTAATTGAAAAATAAATAAATAAACAAATAAACAAACAAATACATCTCATTGGATAAAGTTTATTGTATGTAAATTTATCTCAATAAAGCTATTTTTAAAGCTAAATATATGGTGGTGAGTATGTAATAGCAGGCATTGATTATTTTTGACCATATTAATAATTGAATGGATGAATGAATGCTTTTTTTTCAAAAGAATGCCCACATTTAATTCTTCAGCGATGGATCACATGGGGATTAGGACACATAAGGGGGTGAAATTTATGTCCTTGGTTTTGAAACATTGCATCAACCTCTAAAAGTCTAATTTCACCGTAAATCTTAGGTCTTCTCACATTCTTTGAAGGTGCACTCACCCTCCACCCCCGGCAACTTAGCAGTTTTTCAGATTTACCTTGGAAATAAAATTATTGGTTACATTTGGTCCTGAGTGTTCTGGGGCTTATACATTTCTCTTAAGTGAGGCCTTGTGTTTTTATCTGTGTTGTCAATGTATAATCATAGAATTTATTACTTAAAGACAGACATTTTGATATACTGACCAGAGTTTTTAAAATTTGAGACATTTACCAAAAATAAAATCCCTTTTGTTTTTTCTTCAAATAGCAGTTGGTTTTCTGACTTTGAATTTGGGTCTCTGTTGGGAAACCCTAACCACCAATAAGTTAAATGTAACAGTAGGCCATGTTTGAATCAACATGGACTTTTCTCATTGGCTGAAGAACTTACCTGGAGTCCCTATAAGGTGTTTAATTCTGTTTTCTTATTGTATTTTCTCCCAGGTATGGCAGCAGCCAAATTTCTGCATGATTCTGGCCTGAATGTTATTGTTCTGGAAGCTCGGGACCGTGTGGGAGGCAGGACTTACACTATTAGGGTAAGACATTAAAGACAGAGGAGAAAAAGGGGATCAAAACTGATTTTTTTTTTCTTGCTAGAAGTCTTGAATTTCATTTGACTTTTTCTAAGAGAATGAAAATTACTCTAAAATATTTCCCACAGACTGTCTCCCAGTGAGTCTTTTTCAACTCTTTCTACTGGACCTTTTCTCTTCTTACCTCATGACACTTGACACTTGCCCAGTAAATTATTGCACCAATGAATAGGTGTTTGGAATGCATTTGTTAATAAAACAAATATTCTTGCTTTTGTGAAATGTTTGTTCTTTGGGGTTGGGGAGCTAGACAATAAAAACAAACAAACAAACAAACAAACAAAAACAAAAAAGGAGGGCTTTCTCTGGTGTTGCTAATAGGTACCCAGATTTGCTTGAACACATTCAGACATAAGGAATTTTTCCTTTTTTAAAAAAACATTTTTATTGTTGTTCAAGTATAGTTTACTGACTTTTCCCCCCACCCCAGCCCAACAACCCAGCTTTCCAAACCTCCCTCCCCTGTTTCCAGCCCCCCTGTTATTGTCCTTGTGTCCTTTATATTTGTTTGTGCAAACCCTTCACCCTTTTCCCCTGAAATTCCCTCCCCCCTCCCCTCTCCCCTCTGGTCACTGTCAGCCTGTTCTCATTTCAGTGTCTTTGGTTATATTTTGCTTGTTTCTTTGTTTTGTTGATTACGTTCCTGTTAAAGGTGAGATCATATGGTATTTGACTTCCACCACCTGGCTTATTTCGCTTAGCATAATGCTTTCCAGCTCCATCCATGCTGTTGCAAAGGGTAAGAGCTCCTTCTTTCTTTCTACTGCATAGAATTCCATTGTGTAAATGTACTACAGTTTTGTAATCCATTCATTTACTGATGAGCACTTAGGTTGCTTCCAGCACTTGGCTATTGTAAATTGTGCTGCTATGAACATTGGGGTGCATAGGTTCTTTTGGATTGGTGTTTCAGGGTTCTTAGGATATAATCCTAGCAGTGGAATTGTTGGTTCAAAAGGCAGACCCAGTTTTAGTTTTCCAAGAAAATTCCATACTGTTTTCCGTAGTCGTTGCACCGGTCTGCAGTCCCACCAACAGTGCACTAGGGTCCCTTTTCTCCACAACCTCTCCAACACTTGTTTGTTGATTTGTTTATGATGGCCATTCTGACCAATGTGAGGTGGTATCTCATTGTGGTTTTAATTTGTATCTCTCTGATAGCTAGTGATACTGAGTATCTTTTCATATGTCTCTGGACCCTCTGTATTCCTCTTTGGAGAAGTGTTTGTTCAAGTTCTTTGTCCATTTTTTTAATTGGGTTGCTTGTCTTCTTAGACTGCATCATGTGAGTTCTTTATATATTTTGGAGATCAAACCCGCGTCTGAGGTATCATTGGCAAATATGTTTTCCCATAGAGTTGGCTCTCTTTTTATTTTAATACTGTTTTCTTTAGCTGTGCAGAAGCTTTTTATTTTGATGAGATCCCATTTGGTTATTCTTTCCTTTATGTCCCTTGCTCTAGGGGACATATCAGTGCAAATATTGCTGCATGAAATATCTGAGATTTTCTTGCCTATGTCCTCCTCTAGGACTTTAATGGTGTCACGACTTATATTTAAATCTTTTACCCACCTTGAATTTATTTTTGTCTGTGGTGTAAGTTGGTGCTTGAGTTTCTTCTTCTTCTTCTTCTTTTTTGCATGTAGCTCTCCCAACACCATTTGTTGAAAGAATTTTTCTAGTAACTTCTTGTTCAAAGGTTGGTCCTCAGTCACTGGATGTGAAGCTGATTCAAAATTATATTGAAAAGTTGCTACTGAACATAAGAGCAATTTCAAAGGTTTAAATTATGACCAAACATTCTCCAATGCTATCTTTCAAACATCTAGATTGGCAAACCACATAAGAAGTGATCATTTCCTTTCTTTCTTTTTTTTTCTCTAGCATTAGATGCATCATAATAGCCTCAAGTACTAAGTACAGAAAATTCACCAACTATTCAGAGCTTATAAACTTAAGGTACTAAAAAACAAACCATGTTGTGGTACATTGTGAATGATGGGATTCAGAAGTCTCTTGCCTATACAAAGTTCTATCAATTTTGCTTTAAATTAAGAAATTATTTAATAACTGTTAAGTTACATGAATGCAGTTGAGAACAGAATCCATTTTTTTGTGGATACACAAGATGTGTCTATACCTATGAAATGTTAATTTGCTTATTTCAGGACCCAATTTTTTATGTTACTAATAACATTTTTACAACTACTTACTTTTATTTTTTCCTTGGATAAACAGAATGAAATGGTTAAATATGTGGACCTTGGAGGATCGTATGTTGGGCCAACCCAGAATCGTATCTTAAGATTAGCCAAAGAGCTAGGATTGGAGACTTACAAAGTGAATGAAGTAGAGTATTTGATCCACCATGTAAAGGTAAGACTGGACAGCATTTGAAGCATCTGAAGGCTACCCTATGGGTATTTCTATATGTGAATTCTAGATTGTTCTCTCAAAGAAACTTTTGTGTCCTTGGATGTATGCAAAAGTATGTATTTTATAAGTGTATTTTGACCATTTTGAGAATTTTTTCACTGTTATCAAAGTAGAAATAACAGAATTCTCAACCTACTCAGGAAAGTAATTTAGCATTATTGCTCATTTGGTAAAAAGTTTAACAAAAGTAATAGAGAAAATGCATTTGTGATTAATTTATTTAAAACCTTGGGCTGTTTTATGTGATACAAAAACTTGTGTACAGTTTTACAAGTTCTACCTTAGACTTGACACTATAAAAAGTATTTGCTATAAGTCTGATATAGTATTTTGAAATTTTATCATTGTGTCCTATTTAACAGCTAAAGTTACTTATTAAAGGTTTACATAACAGTGGCTCAAGTCACAAATTCCATTTCTTTTTGTGGGGAAGCTCCATTGATCTTCCCAAGATTTCAATGCATTTACTACATCTCACATTCTCATGATCATTTGTGGCTTATGGTTCCTGCCTCCATGACACCTATGCTCATTCACATCTCATGGCCTCTTTCCTTTTGCTCTATGCCAGCCTCGGTTGAAAGTCACCTCTTCATTGTGTTTCCTCAGACCACCCCAAGCTTTTGTGTACAGCAGACTTAACTGAAATGTTGAGCAATGTGGGGTGGGGAGTATAGTTAATTGCAGAAACACAAACTTTTAACTTAGAATTGAATACTAGACATTCTAATTCTAATAAGCTCTTAGACTTATGTGTCCCTGGGGATTTTTCACTAGCCACATTTGTCTGTGGATTCTAGTCTCCCACCATGTTGCTAGTCTTCGGACTTTTCTCACATCTCCCTGATCCTTGTTTTCCCACCATCATAATTTTGGGCCAAAAAGTCACTGATGTTTTCCAACAAGCTGTGCATGACTTACTCTTGCACTTCACCTAGAGTCCCACAGAAGAACTGGCAGAGGTTTTGAATTTTAGACTGTCTTCCTCAGTCACTTCTGTAGGTGGAAGTGAGCAGTATAGGCATATTCCTTGCCAGTAGAAATCATCCTCTGAGGAGACAGGAGAAACTAGCAATTGTCAGTTTGATTCATGTAACAGTGCTGACACATTGACATACTTATATTATTTGTGAGTGATAATACCAAAAAAGACAGATAACAGACTATACATTATGAATCATTTAATACAACGGGAAATAAAAATCTATCTAATTTGGCATGATGTGGGTAAAAGATTTCCTTAATTCATACATAAAAATTTTGGTTGAATGTTGGATTTTGTTTTATAAGCTTTTTCATTTTGCTTCCATATGTGTCTAATAGAAAGAGAGACACATCATTTACAAATGAAAATGTAGCATGGTGATACTGCAATTTGTTGAACATCAATCAGCAGCACTTAACTAAACATTCTTCATTGGGTTCCTTGCTTGTAAATGTAGGTCACATTGACTGATTTCTTCTGTCTCCCTTGTCCTAATACCTAAGACTTACAGAGATTTATTTCCCAGACCACTGGTACCTCTTTTAGGTTTCTCCAGACGGAGGAAATGACTACAGTTTATATTCACTCTTCTGTCTTTGTGTGTGCAGGGTTTCTTGGCAGTCAAGAACTATGTTCAAAATGTTTGTTTTCCTGGTAATCTTTTAAAAAAATTTTAGTACATTTTATTGATCATGCTATTATAGTTGGCCCATTTTTTTCTGCCCTTTATTCCCCTTCACCCTGTACCCCCTTACCACCATTATTCCCCTACCTTAGTTCATGTCCATGGGTCATACATATAAGTTCCTCGGCTTCTCCAATTCCCATACTATTCTAAACATCCCCTGTCTACTTTGTACCTACCATTTATGCTTCTTATTCCCTGTACTTTCCCCCCCATTCTTCCCCTCCCCCTCCCCACTGAAAACCCTACATGTCATCTCTATTTCTGTGAATCACTTCCTGTTCTAGTTGTTTGCTTAGTTCATTTTGTGTTTGTTTTTTTTTTAGGTTCAGTTGTTGATACTTGTGAGTTTATTGTCATTTTACCATTTGTATTTTATACCTTCTTTTTCTTAGCTAAGTCCCTTTAACATTTCATATAATAAGGGCTTGGTGATGATGAACTCCTTTAACTTGTCTTTATTTTGGAAGCACTTTATTTGCCCTTCCATTGTAAATGATAGTTTTGCTGGATAGAGTCATCTTGGATGTAGGTCCTTGCCTTTCATGACTTCAAATACTTCTTTCCAGCCCCTTCTTGCCTGTAAAGTTTCTTTTGAGAAATCAGCTGATAGTCTTATGGGAACTCCTTTGTAGGTAACTGTCTCCTTTTCTTTTGCTGCTTTTAAGATTATCTCCTTATCTTTAATCTTGGCTAATGTAATTATGATGTGCCTTGGTGTGTGCTTCCTTGGGGCAAACTTCTTTGGGTCTTTGTGAGCTTCCTGGACTTCCTGGACATCTATTTCCTTTGTCAGATTGGAGAAGTTCTCCTTCATTATGTTTTCAAATAAATTTTTCGTTTCTTGCTTTTCTTTTCCTTCTGGCACCCCTATGATTCAGATGTTGGAATGTATAAAGTTGTCCTGGAGGTTCCTAAGCCCCTCCTCATTTTTTTGAATTCTTGTTTCTTCATTGTGTTCCAGTTGAATGTTTATTTCTTCCTTC
>CM052552.1:45822688-45850121 GCA_028533065.1 Trachops cirrhosus
CAAAAACAAAAACAAAAAAACCAACTGATTGGAGCAACAAGAAGAAAAAAGAATCCAAGAAAAAAACTAAGGATAGTATAAGCAGCCTCTGGAACAACTTCAAGAGGTCCAACATTCACATCATTGGGGTGCCAGAAGGAGAAGAGAAAGAGTAAGAAATTGGAAATCTATTAAAAAAAAAACAATGAAAGAAAACTGCTCCGATTTGGTGAAGGACATAGACATGCAAGCCTAGGATGCACAGAGAGTCCCACACAAGCTGGATACAAAGAGGCCCACTCCAAGATACATCATAATTAAAATGTCAAATGTTAAAGAGAGAATCTTAAAAGCAGCAAGAGAAAACCAGTTAGTTACCTACAAGGGGGTTCCTGTAAGACTATTAGGAGATTTCTCAAAAGAAAATTTGCAGGCTACAGGGGATTGGCAAGAAATATTCAAAGTCATGAAAAGCAGGGATCTACAACTGAGATTGCTCTATCTAGCAAAGCTATCATTTAGAATAGAAGGGCAGCCCTGGCTAATGTGGCTCAGTGGTTGAGTGCTGGCCTATGAATCAAAAGATTGCTGGTTCGATTCCCAGTCAGGGCACATGCCTGGGTTGTGGGCCAGGTCCCCAGTTGGGGCCACATGAGAGGTAACCACACATTGATGTTTCTCTCCCTCTTTTTCTCCCTCCCTTTATTTATAAAACCTAGAAGGGCAGATAAAGAGTTTCCCAGACAAGAAAAAGAACTGAAGGATGTCATCATCACCAAACCATTATTATAAGAAATGTTAAAGAGACTTATTTAAGAAACAGATCAAAACTAAGAACAATAAAATGGCAAAAAATACCTATCTATTAGCAGTTGAATCTAAAAAAACAAACTAAACAAACAAGAAGAACAGATACAGAATCATGAATACAGAGAGCATTTTGATGATTGCCAGATGGGAAGGTGTTGTGGGGAAATGGGTAAAGAGGTGAAGGGATTAAGAAGTGCAAATAGGTAGTTACAGAATAGCCATGAGGATGTAAAGTACAGTATAGCAAATAGAACAGCCAAAGAACTTATACATAGGATCCATGGGCATGAACAGTGGTGTGGAGATTGCCTGAAGGAGTTGGGAGTGCTGGGTAGAGGGAGACAAAGGGAGAAAGAAAAATCAGGACAACTATAATAGCATAATCAAAAATATATATTAAAAAATAAATGTTATTTCTTTTTAATTATTACAAAGGTAAAGCATATTTATTGTAAAAATGAAATTAGAGAATATGGGTAAAGAAAAACTGAAAAACAAAAACAAAACTCCAAAAAACCTCTATAAACCTATCTAGGGAAAATCAAATATTCTCTTGGTTCACAGATGCTTCATATTCCTGTATTGCTATTTTCTGACCTCTGCTGGAGGAAATGAGGAATATCAATGAACTTAAAATATTGTATACATATGCTTATGCATAGGTGTACATATATGATACACTTACTCTAATGAATGCTCACTAAAGAGATAATTGAAATACTAATGAGAATATGAAAAAAGATTTTTATTTCAATCTTGATAAATGTGCTAATCTGACCTCCTCATGGTCATAACCCATGAAGAGCTATATCATAATAAGTTATGATAAAATCCTTACAGCTAAGAAGTCTTCCCCAAACTAAATACTTGTTCTCCACCATCATCACTTCTATGTATTTTATTGTCCACATGTCATTGTTCTCATTCTTAGCCTGTAAAAACATCTTGGATGGCTGAAATTATTTATGGAATTATTTACCAGAATTATGACATTCTATCTGCAACTACATTTCAAAGAATGTAGTTCAGAAATTTGTCTCTTCTGTTATATAGGCATTTTGACATTTTAACATTACTGTCTATTACATGTTTTAAATGCTAGTGTTCCCAAGTGCAAACTATGGTTTATGCAAGTATATAGTATATTTTTTGCCTTATTTCTTCAGAGAACTTGCATGTATTTCTTAACCCAGAGCCTGAGAGTATGAAGTATGCTTCTTACCATATTGCCAGATCCTGCTATTTGAATGAGCCTATTCAAGGGATCTGCATTTTAGATTTTTCACATGATTGTTAATGGAAGACAGAGTTTTATGTGCAGCCTTATTAACATCAGGATAAGGAACTTGGGTATGCCGGTCATAATTGAAACTAATGAAATGGAGCTACCCAAAAAAGGGAGAAGTTACAGCAGCTCATTAAGGGAAGGGTGTATTTGTCAAGAAATGATGATTCTGGGTATCTCTAGTTCCCTAGTATTTGTAGGAGAAAATGGTCTGCCGATAGGGTGTGTTCATGCCACCTCTATAACAGGAAACCACTAGTGTGCTATGATGTGCACTCTTTACTGTTTGCCCCTATCTATTGGAAATGATTATATGTACTGAGTGGTATTCATTTTTAGTGCTACTATATATCTTTCTCATGTTGCCAAAATGTGGTTTTCCAAAGCCTTGTTGGTGAATAAAAGATATGATACCAAGCTATATTGGGATTTAATTATCAGTGGGAAAAAATTATCACTTCAACCCAGATCTATATAATTTAGGTGTTTTCCTCACTTCTAAAATAGTGATGCAGCCATTAGTGCTTAATAGTTATTGTTAAGCATCTACTAAAATGTTTAATCTGTTTAGAAATAGTCATGCTAATTTCTGCTAGTATAGTTTATAAGGCAGCGGTTTAAGTGCCTTGGAGTGACTTATAAAAATTGTTACCTTTTAGGCACTATCTCATAATTAAAAAGAAAAAGACAAAAATTAAAAAATTATTAAGCAACATTGCTATATGTGGACTTACATCCCTTCCTCTTTCACCTTCTGTGTGTGTCTGTTTGCGTGTGCACATGTATATGATTGTTTCATTGTTGTTCGCTTTTTGTTCTTTTGCATTTTTACTTTAAAGAAGTTGGGCCCTAGCTGAGTAGCTCAGTATGTTAGTGTCATCCTTATACTCTAAGGTTGAGGGTTCAATCCCTGGTCACAGCACATATAAGAATCAACCAATTCTCTCTCTCTCTCTCTCTCTCTCTCTCCTTTCTCTCCTCTCTCTAAAACCAATAAATAATGAATTTTAAAAAATAATGAAGTTAGAAAATTCTTCAGTTTGGTACAGTTTAGCCTCTTGAAAAATAAAGTTTCACTGTCTCAGAAACTTTTATCAGTCTGAAATTTGGAAGTAAAGTCTAATCAAAGTACACATGAACTGCTTTAGTCCTGAAGGTCGAACTGTTAAGAGTTAGGTAAATGTAAATATGTATTAATAGTTCAACCTCACATTGATAATAATTTCTAAACTCCAGCTATCTGGAGAAACTGATAAAAAGATGCTCTGTTCTTAGTATGCTTCCCAGTGGGCAGAAGCCAAGCTCATTGTCAAAGTCCCTTTTGTGTTGTATGTCATCAGTATCAATGCTTGAAAAGTTATCTGAATGGGGAGACATCTCTCAAATACATTGCCTACTTGTTGCTCCTGTGACTTCTATTGCTCAAACAACTTCATGGAGGAGGCAACATTTAACATATTCTTCAGTATGTTGAAAACTCTGAAATCCCTTTGAAAATACAAGTACACAAAAAGCACATAAATGCAAAGAACAATGGAAACTAGATCTCTATTGACAAGACCAGTTCAGTGAATTTCTTGGAAGAGATCACAGGTGATGAACTGTCTCTTGGTATTGCAGAAAAGCAACAAAATTGGAAACAAAATACTGAGAAATAAAATATTCAAATTATCGTTGCATTTGGGAAACAGAAACTATCTTGTTATGCAGGACCTCAACATATCCCAGAAATCAGCAGACCAGAATGTCCACTGTTCTTCAGGCTCTCAATAACTCCTTCTCCATGCCTGTGCCTCCAACCCTATTAATCAAGGGAAGCCGAAATCAAAAAGTTCAGGGTGCAGTTGCTTCTCTCATGGTGACAGAAATCTTCAGAAGCAGGTTAGACAAATGCTTGTATTTCACCCAGGAACAGCCGTCCATTTTCCATGAACTTCCCACATGCTATACAGAGCTCACTGGCTCCAAGAGTGTCATCCGTAGATAAGATGAGTTTCATGAACCTTCTCTTCTGCTCCCACCCATTTCATTTCTTATTTTTTGGAAACAAATCTTTCTTATCATCATGGGAGATTTTTTTCCACAAAAAACGTGAAGAACAGTAATTTCCTCTTTACCATCTGAAATCTACTTTTCTAGTGATTATTCTAAAGCTTATGTTAAGTTATTCTGGAAACCAAAGTGTTCATTGTGTTCTTTAGAAAATGCAGGCAGATTTTTGGCATGTGATAATTTGCTGAAAATTATGCCTTTGATGGCTGGATTTGCAGCAATATTTTGGAATATAAGATGAATTATTTCTAAGCCTTCAAGGTTTCCATTTGGAACTTAAAGTCTGATAAAACCAGTAAACATATTCTCTATGTACAAACACACTCATCTAGATAAAGTGGGTAACAGAGAGATAATTTTAAATTATGCTGGAAAGTAGAGAATGTATAGAATTCAGTTTTATTGGTGAAATTCACTAAAGGAAACAGATTTGTATCTTAAACCTTGTGCGACTTTTACAGTGTCTATATTGTGTCATCATGGGGCATAGCTAAGTAGTCCAAAGGAAATGCAATAACAGGGGCTTAACTCACCAAATGAAGGTGAAAAACAAGGGCGACTATGTAACAGGTCAAAGAGCTTCAGCAGCCTGCAGTAGGGAAGTACTGGCAGGAAGTACAAGATACCTAAAATATATTAGTCTACCTTGCCACTCCTTAAACAGCAGCAGCCTGTGGAAAGGCTTATGCATGATTCCATGTCAGCTGATCACAGAGTCCATGCCTTTCTCTTGGCTTCTGCTACAACTAGAAAATAATAACAATGATAATATTATTTTGGTATGGACATCTAGAACCTTCTGTGTGCTTTCACACATGGTGTTTTATTTGGGCCTCACAATTATGACTCCCAAATAACTAGAGCTTATTTGGTTGTGAATAGATGAGAACATAAAGGCTATAAAGAGCAAATGGCATATGGCAGAAAGTGATAGGGGCAGAGCATGACTGAAGTCTTCAGGTGCCAAAAATCCACTGTACAGAGTTCACTGTCCCCTGGCTGGGAGTTTTTCTGTTATTTCCTTCTGAGCCCCAGCATCTGGCTTGCCTGCTTTCTTTCCTGCTAAATGTACACTCTCACATCTCGGAAAAATCCAGTTCGAGATCCTCTTTTCCTTAAGATTTTCTGCAGTTGACTACAGTTATTCCACTGGCTGCTTCCCAAGCACTGCATTCTTGTTACTTTCCTGATTACACTTTGTAAAACTTGTTTGGAAGTAGGATGAATAATGTTTCATTATTTGTACTTCAGGATTATACACATACATACACATACATATACAGCATATTTTCTTTATATTTAGCATTATTAGATTCCTATTTTTATATGTTCGCAAAAATGATTTTATATATGCTTTTCACTTATGAGTATTTAACCAATTTTTACCAATGTTGTTAAAAATTCTTTGTTGATATCATTTTAAATACATATATAATATTCTATTAAAAGAAAAATGTAATATATAGTATATATTTTGCCAGTTACTGTTAATTATCTACATTCTATTTAAATCACCCAACATTTATTGAGCCTTTAGTATAAGTTACTACAATGCAAAGCCTTGTGCTAAATAATTGAATTTGAGACAATTTATGGTACAGTTAGTGTGGGATTGTGGGGTCAAAGAATCTCTTCTCAATATAAAAGGAAATGAATAAAAATAGGAGAAAATAACTAAATAAAATGAAGTAAAAAATGAAAGATTCCCATGTCACAGTTAAGCCAGAAAAAGACAGCAGCTTTAGATCATAAAATTTGATAACTGATGGCAAGGAAAACTTAAGGGTTCTAATCCTGGCTGCTGAATCCCAGAGCTATGACATTGCTGAAAGCAAATTGATAAATAGTTTGTCTGCCTTTTAAATTAGTTAGGCAATAATATTGGCAATATTTTACTACTTTCTCCCCCTTTCAATCCTGTGGCATCTCTTTTCTGACCATGTGCATCCTGTCCACTAAGTGAATTGCACACAATTTAAAATTTTGTCATAGCAGCACTCCATATCAAGGGATCATCAAATAATGACTCAAAATAAAGAACTCAAAAATATATAAGCTTTGATAAAAGTTGATGATTATAGTACAGAATGTACTGCAGACTATATTTTTAAAAACTATATATGGTAAAAACATGTAATCTATAAAATCAGAATGTGGGGAAAGTGAGAAGGGAAGATTTTAGAATGTGGACTCAAACTGGCTGAAACAAATTGGTTGATACCTTAAACTGGTAACTTGTTGTTCCACTGGTATATTCTTCAGGGTGGTTCCACTAAAGTTTTATTTTTCAAAATATTTACTTCACATTATTGTACATAAGTGATCACATGTCAGTGTTCAAAATGTATCTTACCTAAAAATTAGTGAATGCCCTAACTTTGATGTTTTTTTAAGTCTGTGCATTTGGTATTGTTTAACCCTTAAGCTTTTTTATCTCTTAGCATGGAGGATGAAGAAAGGCTGTACATTGTTGCTTGAAAATCTATACACTTAGACCAAGTTTGTATTTGCATTGTCAGTATGGCAAATGAGTGAAAAAATATGCTATTGGATTTTGTTCTCCCTTCCCTTCTCTTCCCTTCCCTTCCCTTCCCTCCCCTCCCCTCCCCTTCCCTCCCCTCCCCTTACTTCCTCTCCATTCCCCTCCCCTCCCCTCTTTTTTTTTGATACAGCTTGTACCAAGACTGAAAACCTCAATTTATGTTCATGACTGGGGATTTTTAAAAAATGTCTACATACTTTCTAATAAACTGTTGGAAGACTTAAAAAATCTTCATTGCACTGAATCAGTCTATACCAAAGTTAAACTTATAGCTAATAAAAAACAAAGACTCAAACATATTAGTGATTTTTATGATCTTTTGATTTTATGCTATTGGGCTCTTTCAGGAACAACTATTTCTTGAGGTGTTTTTTTTTTTTTAATTTGGAGTTTAGCACTTCTTCAGTTTTCCCCTCTCCTTCCTTTCACCCTTCTTTATTTTTTTCCTTCCTCCCTCTTTAAATCATCCACTTTGCACTGACTGGTGTGGCTCAGTGGATTGAGCACCAGCCTGTGAACCAGAGGGTTGTTGGTTTGATTCCCAGTTGGGGCACATGCTTGGGTTGTGGGCCAGGTCAGGCCTTTAGTAGGGGCTGCATGAGAGGCAACCATACATTGATTCTCTCCCTCTCTTTCTCCTTCCATTTCCCTCTCTCTAAAAATGAATAAATAAAATCTTTAAAAAATAAATCATCTATTTGTTCATTTGTCCATCCATATCAATCTTCCATCCATCCGTCCATCCATCCATCTTTCTATATTGTAGAGACTTATAAAGAGGTCTGGAATGTCATGCACCAAATGTTATAGCTATTTTTAAACCTGGATTATAAAATTAGAAGTAATTTATTTCCTTCTTTGTATTTTTTAGTACTGTTCCAACTTTTTATAATGTACTCCTCTCATTTTTACTTTAAAAATGTAGTTAGACACAGACTCTACTTTTGAGAACTCATGGTCTATAAGAAAAAGTTAGACCTAGTGTTTCCAGCAGATCTGTGAATTTCTCACCTGCCTAAGCAGCAGTCTCCCAATTACAGATCTATTAACAATACCCAAACTGCTTATGGCCAGGCTTAATGACTGAGCTTTGACCCTTTGAGTTTAGACAATCTGGATCCCAAAGGAGATGTTCGAATGCAGAACCTCAAAGAGTCTTATCCTGGTATTACTAGGCTTCAGAATTTTTCCTCTGTCTTACACACATGCACACACACATACACTTCATCGTTGAATTTTTGTGTGACCTCGGCCATGTTATTTATGCTTCTGGGCCTTGATTTCTTCATTTGCAAAAGAAGGATATTTGTACCTGTCCTGCTTAGTGCTTTGAACTTTTAAAGGGAAAAGATGATAATGTAAGACTGCTTAATATTATTCTCACCAACAAGGCTTCTATGATACACTGAAGATACTAAGAATGTTTTGATAGGAAAGCTAGAGTCTCTTTACTTTTCTTTTAAAATCAAACTTTTCTAATAGGCTCTAGGGATTCTTACTACCAAGTAAGTATTTACCTGGCAGGACACCAGGTAAGATAAACCTTTACTAATTCTTTTCAAAGAGAACAAAGTCAGTAAACTTACCTTAAAAATAATTTATAGATCCCTCATACACCGAACTTCTCCTGCTCTTGAGTACATCTTCTCCTTTACTTTTTTCTTGTATTACTAGTAGGCTAAGACACCAGCATTTGGCTGCAACTAAACTTACATGCCTGGGAAAACAGAGTAAACAGATAATAGAAAACAGAAAAGAAAATCTTTCTGGCTGTGTTACCTTCCAAGTTTCCTTCAGCTCTGTTTTGATGTCTTTATTTTTTTTAAGATCTTATTTTATTTATTTTTAGACAGAGGGGAAGGGAGGGAGAAAAAGAGGGGGAGAAACATCAATGTGAAGTTGCCTCCTGTGAGCCCCCAACTGGGGACCTGGGCTACAACCCAGGCATATGCCTTGACTGGGAATCAAACTGGCAACCCTTTGGTTTGCAAGCTGGCACTCAACCCACTGAGCCACACCAGCCAGGGAGGGGTGTTTTTATCTCTTTAGAGCCTGCCTATGGAACAGTGGTTATTATTTGGCTCCACTGAGACTGTTTCTTCCAGGTTACTATGTGGAGGTGCTGGCTCTCTAGTAGAGCTGTCAGGAGACAGTGGGTGTGTCAGAGTTTACTAACCTCTAAATGACCTAAATTCAGAGAGTCAAAATGCAGTCATTTTCCCCCTTTTTGACATATACATGAAATCTTAGAATACTCATTAGAATTTGAAACAACACTGTCCAACAGAAATATAACATGTGCCACATATGTCATTTTAAATTTTCTAGTAACCATATTGAAAAATAAACAGGTGATTACTTTTTATTTTAATAATACATTTTATTTACTCCAGAATATCTAAAATATTATCATTTGAACATGTGTTCAATATAAAACATTATTAATAAAATACTTTATATTCTTTTTGTACTAAGCTTTTGAAATCTGGTATATATTTTACCAGATTTCAAAATAAAATAAATTAAATTAAACCAAATAAAATTAGCAAGTAAAAAAAAAAAAGAGCCTAAGGAGGCCACTGACATGAACTGTCCATTTTGTTAAATTAAGGGCTATTGAGAGACATTGAACTATTTTATTTCATTCTTAATCCAGAAATTTAAAAAAAAAAACATCAAAGCTGCTCATTCTGGTAACACTACTGGAACTCTGTGTCATACCAGATAAATATCTCACATTCATTTCACTTTTCCATTGCAAATTATAAACCAATATGGTTAGAAAAACATTTCTGTATGTATGAATTTCTGCTTAGGCAGAAAAAGAAAGTAAATCTATATATTTAAGGATGGCTTAGGTAGAATAGATATTTTGGCAGTTGAAGGTTATCATTGTGATACCTAATGACATTGATCGTTTGGATTAGAAAGGATGATAGTCCATCTAAGAACAACAGGTTGTTTTTAAGCTGCTACCTCTCTTTCTAAGGCCAGGATAGTTGTCCTGCTGCTATTTTAAGGACCTCATGTTTCTCTCTTATTGTTTCCAGGCACTTCTCCCAGATCATTGTTGGTATCCTGTTTATGTATCCAGACTGTAGCTAAGGTTTCTTGACTCTAGAACTCTGGAAGGAAAGCAATTAAAAATAAGTTAGAAGAATGAATGAAGTTAAATTTTTATGATGGCCCACAAGAACCTATGTGATATGCTCCTACCAACCATCTGACTCAGCTCACTTTAGCCTGGACACTCTGGCTTCTAGTATGCCAAGTTTTTTCCTACCCCAGGATTTTTGCACTTTGAGTCAGATTAAAGATGGCCACATATTCTTTGACATTCCTTCCACAGAGAAAGAGAGGTGGATGTAGGTTCAGTTTGGGGGCATAGGCCTTAAGACACTGGCACATTCCACTTCTCCCTTGGAAAAATCACTTTTGGAACATTGAGTTACGCCATGTAAGAAGTCCAAATACTTTAGACCACCATGCGAGAAAGGCCAGATGTAAGCACTCTGGTCACCCGTCCCAGCTGTATCCAGCCTTTCAGCCATTCTTATCACGGTACTAGACTTGGGAGTGAACTTGTCTTGGACCTCCAGCACAATTGAGCCTTCAAGTGACTCCAGCCCCAGCCTCTCTCTGATGCAGCCACATAAGTGACTTCAAGCAAGAACTATTCAGCTGAGCCCAGTCAACCCATAGAACTATGAGAGATAATAATAGATTAATCTTTTAAGACATGGGGTTATTTCTTTATATAGCAATAGATAAAACCAAAACATGCTTATATTCCCTCCACTTTGAATGCTCTTTTCTGGTCTTAACTCAAACATCTGCTCCTCAGAGAGGTCTTCCTTGATAACGTGATATCTTAAAAAGTAGCTCCCCTCCAACCTGCTATTCTCCATCTCTAAGTTATCACTTCTCTGCTCGAATGTTTTTTCATAGTACTTACAAATGTCTAACATTATATCATATTTGTTTTCCATCTGCTTTCTCCTAGAGGGCAGATTTTTTCTATTTTGTCCACTATGGTATTTCCAGCATTAGGATAAGGACCTGGCATACAGTGTGCTTTAGGTAAATGTTTCCTGCATGAATGACTGAAAGAATGTGTTGTTACCACTTTGTGAGCCTATCCTTATAGTGCATAATTGGGTAGACCTTTATTTGGTATTGCTTTTAGAGGCAAAACTAAAATATTTTATTATAAGTAATATAGTACTGTAGGAAAAAAGGTGCTTAACTTAGATAATGTCAATAGGTCAGTCCCACCATTTCAATTCATACACCACCAGCTACCACCAAAATTCCATAATGGAAGACTACTCCCTTTGTCCACAATTAAGTTACAAATAAACTTACAAGTACAGAGGCAAACAAAACATGCAAAAATCCTTGACCTCCTGGAGCTTATGTGTTAGCTGGGGCAGGAGGGGGCAGGCAGTAAACAAACAAAATATATGGAAAAACAATTTATATACCTAAGATAGAATTGCAATTTACCATGTTTAATTTTATATTGCCTTCCACTTATAGTAACAAGCATAATCAAGAAACATGGTGAAATGCAAAATAAAAATGGTATAAAATACAGATTTTCTTAAAATGAAGTTAATTCAGATGTACCAAACATTCACATATTACTTTGCTGGAAACTTAAAAATGTTAATTTTAATTTAACACTCTAAATGCTAATGTATATATGAGTTGATTTTCAAATACATTTTGGAGTTATAACCCCATTAACTACCAATTTGTTGAATTAGGCAAAAAGCTTTGGCTTTCAAAATCTGTTTGAATTCTCATATGTACAAAGGGTTTGAACTTTTGAGTTAGATCTATTAAATCTCCCATATAAACTAAAGCAATGTATAATGAAACACCTCAGCAATGTTTGAAAAATAACAATTATCCTGACTATTATAGAAAATGGGGGTATAGAGATTTGAGAGAGTAGGATCCAGATTCAAATAGAATAATTGGGTAGGGCTTCACTGAGGAGGTGACATTTCACCAAAAAACTAACTCTCATCTGTAAGGTTTGCATGGTATAAATACTTCACCATGGGTCATGTCAACTTACCAATTTATCATTACTGAATGCAGAATTGAGAAGAGAGGAACACAATCAATTGGTCTCATGAGCCAGTATGAATGAGCTCCAGCACAACACTGGAAGGTCAGACAAGTAACATCCAGCACTAGATGGCAGGGGGTCTACAGACAGTTATAAGAACATAAGCTTTTACTCTGGGTGTTATGGGAACTCACTGAAAGGTTTTAATAGAGAACTAACATGATCTGACTTGTTTTAAAAGTAATATTCCACAGAAGTTTGCTCATGAGTAAATAAATAGTCTGTGTGTATGCATGGGCACACACAAATGCATGAATATGTATATATTTCTGTTTCATAGATGTCAGTTCATCCCAAACACCATGCCTTTTCCTATTAAGGCTGATCATCTTTATTCATTCTGGCATTTAACCAAACACCTGCTGAAAACAATATATATTATCATGATTTTAGAGTATCTGGCTTATTCAACCCTAGAAATTCTCACAAAACTGAAATTTAGCACATGTCGTGAATCCTTAAGTTGTCGTCACAATTATTTATATAACTTCATTTCATTAATTGGTGATGATAGTATTCATAAGATCTCGCTTTGTTTTCCATGTCCAAAGCTCATAGTATTCTATTCAAATTGATATATGTACATTTGGAAAACATAAGTGATATCAGCAGACATTCAATAATTTTGAATAGGGACATTTTGAAACTACCCTAAGACCATCCTGCATTTCTCATTACCATGGTCATCATTTAAACCTACATTAGGTCAGCATAAGTTAACTAGCACCCTCTGGCTTGCTTTGGAATTTACAGCAATCATATGAAACAATATCCCTGAATGGAATTTTAAAATTGAAGCTATACATAAGAATGGCATTGGTGGTATTTTAGGAACCTTCTAAGTTAATAGATTAATTTCGAGTGAGTCTAAATGAAACAGATCAAAAAAAAAAAAAAAGAAAGAAAATGCTGGTATAGCAACAGACTTCCTGTACATAAATACACAGGCTTGATGATGGAAAAGGTGAGGCAGTTGAATATAATGCCAAGAAGGAAAAAAGAGGTAAATGCTTATAAATTGAAAAGAAGCCATGAATTATTATACAGTCCATCTTAAAGAGTGCCTCTCCTCACTATGAAAGAAATAGACTCAAAGACACGTTGTGATTATCATAACAAAGCTCCTCAGAGCCTTGAAAAATATGTTATCAAGTGTATTTTGTGTGGGAAAGTCAAAAGATAAAACAACCAGTCTGTATTTAATAATATAAAGATTAGGATCATAGGCTTAGGACCCAGAGACCTAGATTTGACTTTCCTAAATGAAGAGGTGAGATGATTAAGTAGTACAATAGGTAGTTACAGAATAGTCTTGGGGATGTAAAGTACAGTATAGGAAATGGAGTAGCCAAAGAACTTATATGATAATATAATAAATGATCAAAAATGTAAATACTAATATTATCATTAGTATTACCACAGTTAATGTAGACTCCTCAAGTTAAGGACTCAGTCCCATGAAACTGCTCTCACTTCAGATGCCAGTTGCAAATTCCAGGCCTCCCATACTTATGACTGGCCAGCTATAAGTCGGATGTTCCCATGATACCCTCCTCAGGTTAAAAAATTAACTAGAACAGCTTACATAACTCAGAAAAAACCAGTTTACCTACTACTACTGGTTTATTATGTAGGATACAGATGAACAGCCTGATGAAGGTTTATAGGATGAGGTCCTGAAAGTTTCTGAGCACAGGAGTTTCTATCCCCATAGAGTTTGTAGAAAGGACAGTATAGGGACATTAATAATAATATTACTCAGTATTTACACATTTACTATGTGCACTACCCTCCAGGCATGTGGATGCATTCTTATTCACCAACCTGGAAACTCTCTAAACACCTTCTTTAGGGGTTTTTATAGAGGTTTAATTATGTAGACAATAATCAATAAAATCATTTAATATTGGTGATTAAATCTATCTCCAGCCCTCTCATGCTCTCCCTATAGGTCCGGGGATGGGTTAAACATGCCGAGCTTCTAATCATGTCTTTGGTTCCTCTGGCAATCTGGAAGCTATCTTGGGGTCTACAAAGAGTCACCTCATTAGAATAAACTCAAGCAGAGTTGAAAGGGGCTGGTCATAAATAATAAAAGACACTTCTCTCACCGCTATCACTTAGGAAATTCCAAAGGTTTTGGAATCTTTGTACCAGGAACTGGAGACAAAGACTAATTACATATTATCATAATATTGCTCTTATGTAGAAAAAATTTTCCCAACCATAACGTATCTATGTAGGCATGCAATTTTACAACTCTCTAATGATGGCTATTTTAACAAGTACTTTATCTATATTTTTGTGTATGAAAAACCACATTAGATATATTAATTAAACTGGAATATTAGAGCTGAGAAAACTGTCTTTTGTGCTAATTATTTATGGAGTATTTTACGAAGTCTTTTAGTGAGACCAAAGTGTTGTTTCCTCTAATTTAAGATTACATGTAAGCTGATGCAGCTGTCAGAGAATGTTAAAATGCATGGAAAGAATATTTTAATATTTAGACATTTAAAATTCATTGGAATTTGGAGATAATGTGGATTTTAACTCCAAGGTCTTTTCCTAAATAACTCAAAATTATAAGAGATTCTTTAAAGTTTCTTGGAGACATTTTTAAGATGGCAAATTTACTCTTGCTCCTGGTAAAAACTTTTATATGAACATTAATGGGATTTTAAAATTATCATCTATAATGTAAAAATTAGCTTTGCCTTGTAGGCCTTACATTTGATTACACTCTCTCTCAATTCCCTGCTTTCAGTCTGAGTATGTTTGTAATAGCAATACAGCTATTGCTCTATTTGCCATTTTCATTAGCAGTCAGTGAGGATCATGGAGAAAAAGAAGATTGTGAACTCCCCCATAATCCTCCTAAAAGAAAACACTCCCATTCTCATATGCCTGGGGTCTACAAGTTTTTCTTGAGGTTTGGGTCACCCCAGAGCCCTGGGATTAAGATTATTTCCACATTGCTGCAGTCTGTTGTGCTCATTCCAATGAGTGGCTGTTGTGGTGTTGCTCTCAAAGAACCTGACCCTTGGATGGAGATTAGCATGCAGGAGGGTTCTTAGGGGGTGCTCCAGAGACCAACAGCTGTGGATAGGAGGGGAAAGAAGCAGGAGCTAGTGAAAGGAGTAGTCAAACTGTAATGTAATTTCAATGAAAGCCTCAGACAACTCTGCAAGGAATTCTGAAGATGATCCTTCACATCAGTCAGGCAGTCATTGGACTTGTTGAATAGAGAAGGTGGCCTAACCTTGGGAAAACTAGTTTTTCTGCAGCTAAGGTAATCCCTGAACAGGCTAAGAACTAAGGGTTACCTGCCAGGAACACTCCTACCAGCTGAAGAAATAAGTCCTTTATTTCTGAATGAGGATGTGGGCAAGCTTATCACAGCATCCACCATATTGACCACTTGGGTAGTCCAAGTGGTAATCTTCTCTTTAGTGGTGTTAGGCCAGCCTTTACTTATTGGGGCTTCTGTATACCTTGCCACTTGGTTGATGATATGGCTCATGATGAAGAGGTGTATCAGTGTCTGGGATAAGATATATGCAGTCATGAATCTTCCTGACTGTGCTCTTCATGAAATAGCTCCCTATTCCCCAAGACTGGTGGTTCCACTAAGGAGCTTTGCAATACACAGCCATGTAACCAGGTAATGGTCATGAAGCCAGCCATGTACCATGCTTTAATTATGATGCTATTATTCTCTGTTTCTGTGGAGGTGCCTCTTCAGCTGGGCGTTAAAAGTCCTTGACCCTGGGACTATGTCTTATTTTAGTTTTGTATCTCCAGAGCATTACATTTTGCCTGTCTCATACCTTGTGGTTAATATGTTTTTACTGAGTGAAAGAAGAAATTGCTCAAGTGTTAGTTACACTTAGAAGTATGATGCCTAGTGATTTTTTCCTGGGTCTGTCTAAGCTAAACTGTAAGAAAATTTTGATTCTCTGCATTGTTTAGCTAAATATAGTGTTAGGTCTAATTTGATAGTTATCTTTTCATTTGTCTGTCTGCCTAGGGTTTTAAACATCACAATTACATTTAGGCAGACAGAGTGGCATGGCTATGAGGCTGGCCATATTTGTGCCTGTTGTCTGTGCACCAGTGACCATTCAGATCTGGGATCTCCTGATGCATGAGATGTGACATGAGCTGAGAAACTAGCTTGACTTTAAGTACAGCTGAATTTGAAAACCTCTCATTAGCTGTGTGATTCAGGGAAGGTTGTCCACCAACAGATGGATGGATAAATAAAATGTGGTATATTCATACAATGAAATATTATTCAGCCTTAAAAATGAAATGTTGATACATGCTACAAAATATAGGAATGTGCAAAATGTTATGCTAAGTGTAATAAATAGGACACAAAATCCACTTTAATGAGCCAGAATAGGCAAATTCAGAGAGCCAGAAAGTAGAATAGAGGTTCCCAGGAGTTAATGGGAAGGGGATATGAATTAGTGTTTAATGGATATGAAATTTCAATTTAGAATGATGAAAAGTTCTGAAAAAGAATAGTAGTAATGGTTGCATGACATTGTGAATATACTTAATGGTACTGGATTGTACACATAAAGATGGTTAAAATGGTAATTTTATGTTATGCATATGTATTTTTCTGCAATAAAAATGGATTGATTTGGTGGTATGTGAATTATATCTAAATAAAGTTGTCATTAAAATATAGGGTTTATTAACAGTACCTATTCCCCAAAAGATTTGTGACAATTAAGAATGGTGGGACAACTGTAACTGAACAACAATAAAATAAAATAAACAAAAAAGAATGATATATGAGAATTACTATGTATATGGTAGGTGCTTACTAAAAGGTAGTCGTTACTAAGCATGGCATACAAATTAAGTAGTTATTTTATGCAAAGGAACCCATAAGTCTAAAAGGCACTGATGCTTAATGACTGGGATGTGTAGCCCATTCTCTGGCCTCTAGATGGTTGCAAGAGTCTTCTCTAATGATAATCCATACACACACTTGGGTGAGAGCTGTCCTTTCTCAGAGTAGTTATGCTTCCCCACTGCAGCTCACCCCACAGTAATTGAAGAAGAACACTTGTTTTACCCAGGTGCCTACCCTCTCACTAGCCTGAACCCCTCTGTAGTGAGTCATAAGTGTTAAGACAGACACAGTAGTGTTTCAGTTAATCACCATGGGACAGTGATCTGACTTCACAAATAAAGAACTCATAAAGAACAGCTTCCAGGTATGTGATTAAAGCATAGCTACCTTCTTGGCCTTATTGCTCTTTGCTATGAATCTCCTCTGTCCTCTAAATGTGGTTTCAGATGAACCTAGTATCAGATTTTTCTTTATCGGTGGTTGTAGATCATTCTTATTGCTGTATTATATTTCATTGTAGGAATGTAACTCAACTTATTTATCCATAGTAATGTTAATGGACATTTAACATTTTCATGTATGTGTTTGGGGAACACTTCCTTGGGCATGTATCTAGAAGTAGGTCAGAAGCTATGTGCATATGGAACGTCAGTAGATACTAGCAGAGTTTTCAATTAGTAGGGGATGAAAATTCTGGTTACTCCTTAATCTCACCAACACTTGGTATTTACCACACTTTCTCAACTTCAAATCCCTAAACTCTTAGGGAAGGGCCCGAGATAAGCTTCAGGTATACTCTCCAGTTTTATGTACAGAACAGTTTGTATGTGTGCACTTTATTGGAGAGATCCCATGGTTTTCAATGCATTTTCAGGGGAGCACTTGTTCTAAAGAAGAATAAGAACCATTTTTTCAAGTTTCAAGCTTTCTTATAATCCCTAGCATTTTTATAGCGCAGGCTTTTATTTGAACCAAGATTTCTCCTGGGAAAGCTAAAGCATCATTCAAGGCTGGAGCAGTCTGGAATTTTGCTAGTGCTGGTGCATGCGGGGTGATATGTTGAGGATGTTCAAAATTACTTTCTTTAAGTAAAATGATATTTATTAGGATATTTTAAATGCCTATGCTATTTGATCAAATCACTTACGTGCCTACAAATTGAAAGAGTAAAAAAATTGGCACAGGAAAATGGGTTTTAACTGTGGGCATAGTGCTTTGAAAACAACCTCTTGGCATCAATGATGTGTCCTGATGGTTTGCAATGTGATATGACTGGAAATGGCTGATATAAGCAGCAGAGGATTAAGGGCACAAAACTCGGCATCTTTCTCAACAGATTATTATCCCTTGAGGGATCTGTATCAGCCAATTTTCAAGACTTTCCCCTGTGAAACTCAGGCCTGTCTCCCTTGGCAGGTGTATTCACAAGATATTATGAGGATAAAGATGATAAAGACATTGATTGGGTCTTTTGGGAGGAGAGGTACAATTTTCAGCTTCCTAGTTTAAATACTTGTTTTAAGTTTCTTCAGAAGAAATTGATTTTGATTGTTTAGAAAGCATTAAGTCAGATTCTGTCTTAGGCCCTGAAGAATTCCTCTTCTAATGTTAATTCTATTTTCCTTAATCAGCTCAGGCTGCTATAACAGAATACCATAGACTGGGTAGCTTATAAACAACAGACATTTGTTTTGCACAGTTCTGGAGGCTGGGGACTCAAGGTGAAGATGCCAGTAGATTTGATGTTGCTGTGTTCTCACATGGCAGGTCTCTCTCCTTTTTTTAAATATTTTATTTAGTTATTTAGAGAGAGGAGAAGGGAAGGAGAAAGAGAGAGAGAAACATCAATGTGTGGTTTCCCCTAACATGTCCCTAACTGGGGACCTGACCTGCAACCCAGGCATGTGCCCTGACTGGGAATCTAACCAGCAAGCCTTTGGTTCACAGGCCCATGCTCGGTCCACTGAGCTACACCAGCCAGGGATAGAGTCTCTTTTATAAGGGCAATAATCTCAGCCATGAGGATGCCTTCATGACTTAGTCACCTTCCAAAGAACCCACCTTCAAATACCATCATACTAGGGGTTAGTTTTCAACTTATGAATTGCGGGGGACACAAACATTTAGTCTATAGCACCATTCACCCAATCATCTGGTGCTTGTCAAATACCAATTGAATATATAACTCTCTTAAGTACTATGGGAGGATGCAAATGATTGATTCCTTTCCTGAACTAGCTGGAGAGAGAAGAGATACCCATATAGAACACATAGAGAATAGTATCAAGATAACTTGGGCAAATGTAAGCTAATATTTTAGGGACTTCAAATGGGGTGAACTTGATCTTTAGAGCACTGATCAAATGTGAGGTGAATTTCAAAAGCCTTGAAGAAGGCGAGTATTGAGTTGGGCATAGAAAATGGTTTAATCTTTGTACTGATGAAGATTAGAAGGCAAAGAGCCTTTGAGAAAAAAATGTAGCAATAATACAGTGATGAGGATGGCCTGCTGAGATGAAGGAAACTGTTTGACCAGAGCACAAAGGCCATCTTCTTAGCAGCCACCTTTTTCGGGCCACCTTGAGAACCAGGGCCAAGAGCCTGGATGTATTCCAGTGGGCAAGGAGATATTATTATTGAAGAAGAGATAGGATAAAGCTGCCTCCTTCCCATACCTTGTGCAGTCTATTCCTAATCCCATCTCAGGACACTTGCTGAGGCCTCTGCCTAAAGGCTCTCTCCCCACCACTCTCAAACAGTTGCATGGCTTTCTCCCTCTTCTCTTTCATATTCTCACTCAAATATCATCTTGTGAGATCTTCTCCGACCACTTTATTAAAAATTGCAACCAACCCCAAAGCACCAACACTTCTTTGCCTCCCCTACTCTCTTTTTCTTCATAGCACTTATCATCCTCTTTTCTTATTTATTTTGTTTAGTATCTGTTTAGTTAATGTATTTTGTTTACACATATTAGAATGTAAGCTCTCAAGAGAGCAGAGATTTTTTTCTGTTTTCACTCAGTATTGTGTTCCCAGAACTAGGAATAGTGGCAAGTACATACGAAATGCTCAAGAAATATTTGTTGAATGAACGAGTGGATGAACTGATGTAGCAGCCATTTGAGGATGGGCTGGACTTTTCCTTGCCTGAGAACAGGAAGGATAGACATAAGAAAGCTCTGGCTGGTCACTGAACTCATTATTAGGTTCTACCTAGTTTGTAAGAATCTCAAGTGGTTACTGGCCCAAAATGCCTTCCAGTGAGAGACCTTTCAACTAACATAGCAGTGGGTCATAAGAGAAGAGACCTAACTAAGAGCTTAAACTCTGAAAAAGCAAAACTGAGGTTAAATTTTGTTTCCACTGCATACAAGCTGATGTACTTAAAGAAATTTATCAACCTCTCTGTGCATCAAAACTCATTTGTAAAATGAAACATACAATTAGCCGTTTACTGACTGGATTGTTGTGAAAATTCAATTACAGTCATACTTCAGTACTCGTTAGTTTCAGAAGTCATCAAACCCTGTACTCATTGCATTTTGACAAGAAACAAATGTTTCAGTACTTGGTGTTTGTTCAGGACTCATCACACTTGCTAGAACTTATATGAGTCATAACACCCTGCAAGAGAAAATGCTTCTTTGTTCAGTACTCATCACTTTCAGCACCCATCATGAGTTCCAGAATGAATTAATGATGAGTACTGAAGTACCACTGCATATAATTTAATTAAAAATTTTATCTCAGTGACTGACAAGTGGTGTTTAATAATTATAATTATAATTATAATTAAGAGGCTGGGAAGCTTCATTATCAAAAGCATTAGCCTTTGTCTGAATTTAAATCCTGCTGCTATTTATTAATTTTGATACATTGGGCAAATAATTATTTCATTTCTCTGTGCTTCAATTTCTCCATCTGAAAAGGTTGTTGTGAAAATTAACAAATCAAAAATATGCAGAGTGCACAGAATAAGGCCTGAACAGACTAAACACTCAGTGTTAACTATTGTTATTTGCTGTTATTATTACTCCTGCAGGGTTTTGCCTAGTTTCTCAGCTACTACCACCATCTACCATCTTTCCCATTTCTTCCTACATAGACAATTGCAGGTATTTAATGTGCTTCAGTGCTGCTGGCAGTTTCTAAAAACATTGCCATTGTTGTCTGTCCCTCCCTCAAGCTTTGGACATGTGATGATACAATCATAAGACAGTGTCAGTGCCAGCTCCAGGTGCTTAGGAATGTGAACACATGAACATAAAAAGAAATCTATCTGTCTAAGTAGAGCTTTCAACTCTTCCTTTCCTCCTCCTTTATAAAGAAGATTAAATTTCTTTTCTTCCAAACTAGAGCCCATGTGAATCAATTTTGTTGGCCTCTTGAAAGCCATCCTGCATTTTCAGTGCTTTGAGAAACATCAATGGGTTGGTTGCCTCTTGCATGTCCTCAATCAGGGATCTCTCACACACCTCCAACCAGGGACCTGGCCCGCAACCAAGGCATCTGCCCTTACCAGGAATAAAACCAGTAATCCTTCGATTTATAGGACAATGTCCAACCCACTGAGCCACACCAGTCAGGGCCAGTGCTTCTCAAACTTTTACATTTCTTAAAAATTATCGAGAACTTCAAGTAGGCTTTTTGTCACATGACTCTATATATTCCATATTAAGAATTGAAACTGAGAATTTTTAATATTACCTATTAATTCTACTAAAATAACACTAACCCTATTACAAGTTAAAATATTTTATGAAGAAAATAGTTTTTAAAACAGAGTCAAGTTGAGTGACATTGATTTACATTTTTACTTATCTCATTCACATCTGGCTCGAGAAGAGACAGTTGGAGTCTCTTTTATGCATTAGCATTCAAGGTGTTGCAATATTTTGTTTTGGTTGAAGTACATGAAGGAAACCTTCCTTCATGTGTGGTTAGAAAGACTCCATGAATGTGTTTTGGGGACCATAAAGGGGTTCTTGGACTACAGTTTGAGGACTGCGGTTCTGTGCATATTACGAAATATTATGTAATAATAATAAGAATATGCCAAGTGAGTAAATTAACAACATTAGAAATATTTAGAATACAACATTGACTGAAAACAACAGGACAATAATAACATGTATAAAAGACCTCAATTGTACAATGTATAAAATATATAAAAACATGAAAGAAACATGCTGAAATGTTAATAGCCATGATAGAGTTCTACTTGGTGGGATTATAAATACTTAATGTTTCTTTTATAGTTTTCTAAAATATTCTGTAAGGATAAAATATACGTGTACATACGTGTGATGTGATATATAACAGTTACATCAAGTAACTCCTGGGCTTTGCCTTCTCCCTACCAGCAGAGAGGTCTGCCTTTAAGCTGAGATAATGTTAAACATTTATTGTGAATTTACTGTGTGCCAACAATCTATGCCAATAGGTCCTAGGCATGCAAAGATTATAACTGTAGCAGCTGCAGTAATTACAACATTTATTGACAACTTCCAACATGCCAATCACTGTTCAAAGTAACTTACATGGATCAACTCACTTCATCTTTCCAGTACCTCTATGAGTGAGTTATTGTCATCCCATTTGACACATGAGTAGTCTGAGGCACAGAGACCTTAAGCAACTTAACACAGCTAGTGAGTGGCAGAGCCATGACTTGACCTGAGTAAGCTGGCTTCATGAAGCTGATGCAGTTAAATCAGTGGCAGGTGAAAGGTAAATGAAGAACTTGGGACACTGAGAAAATCACTTACCCAGCTGTTCATGGTAATCTGGGCACACTTTCTGGAGGAAGGTGGTAAGGCTAAGAAACATTGAATTGGAAAGATTGATATCTAGGGCCCAACAAGATTATGCAACTAACTTGTTCTGTGTCAATCAGTTTAGGAGAGGCAGAGCTGGGCTGGGATCCATATGTCCTTTGTGGAGAGCAATCCTATGGATCAATCCTTATGTTTCTGCTGAGTAACTCTATGTGCTGAGCTCTGATGGAGGCATATGTAGAGGTTTTTAAGAATCAGCATGTAAATTTTATGGGATGGTATGTAAATTATATCTCAATAAAGCCATTTATTTTTTAAGCCAGCATACACCTAGCAGTTAGAAGTTGCTTCTAAATACAATTCTTTTGATAAAAGGGACAAAAGTTCTTTGGAGTAATGGCAGAACCTAGGGCTAGAACGGAGACAGTATAAGATGAGCCTGGGGAATATTCTAGTGCCAGAAATGAAGGAAGTGTTCAAGAAACAAAGGGATGGGGGAATGTCAAAAGGACACAAGAGTTCCCAATAACCACAATTAGAACAATGTAAGCAAAATAACAATAATAATAATATAATAATAATGATAATGTGCTATTGGATTATAACTCAAAGTATAAAGTAAATACATGTAAGTCTATACTGACATAACTAAAAGATTGAATAAATAAATAACAGGGGGAAAAAGGCAAATCCTCTTTTAAGAAGAATTTTAAAAATTTATGTGGATACTCTTCCTCTGGAAAGTAGAACTTACTTCCCACCATCTCCTTTTGAAGATGGACTGAACTCAGAGACTCTGTTCCAAAGAACCATACATGGAAAGGGGAAAAGTACTGACTTTATAGTGGAGAAACATGGCAGGTACCACCTTAACCAAGGAATCAAGTTTACATTACCAGTGATAAGTCAGGTATATATCCTGATGTGATGAGAATGCCTGTTGTGTTCTTCCCCTGAACCCCCAAACCCCATCTAAAAGTGAACAACAACAACAAAAAAAAAAACCCTTCACACAAATACAAATTGAGGGCCATTCTACAAAATACCCGAGAAGTATTCTTCAAAACTCTCAAGGTCATGAAAAATAAGGGAAGACTGAGAAACTATCACAGGCCTGAGGAGACCAAGAAAACTTGATGACTAAATGCAATGTGGTATCATGCATGGGATTCTGAAACAGAAAATTACATTAGTCAACCAACTTGTAAAGTCTAAATAAAATTGGAAATTTCATAAGTAGTATCAGTCTCCTAGTTTTGATAAATATATGATGCTAACATAAGGGAACACTAGTTGACAGGTATGTGGATACTTTTGGTACTATCTCTGCAACTTCTCTCTAAATCTAATTTTCTAAAATAAAAAGTGTATTTAAAATATAAAGCATGATAAAAAAGAAAAGTCTATAGTATTGGGCAGGATGTGGAGCAAGTAGAACTCTCAGAAATTTCTGATGAAATGTGAAGTGGTACAACCATTTTGGAAAATTTAAAACACTTAAAACTTCAAACTTTAAAACTTAAAACATTAAACAGGCACCCACCATACAGTCCAGACATTCCACTCCTAGGCATTTACCCAAGAGAAAGGAAAACATGTACACAAAAAGACCTGTACAAGAATGTTCATAGCACTTTATTTACAGTAGATCAAAACAGAAACTAAGCCCTGGCTGGCGTAGCTCAGTGGATTGAGCTCGGGCTGTGAACCAAAGCATCGCAGGTTCGATTCCCAGTCTGGGCACATGCCTGGGTTGCGGGCCAGGTCTCTAGTAGGGACCACATGAGAGGCAACCACACATTGATGTTTCTCTCTCTCTCCTCCCTCCCTTCCCTTCTCTAAAAATAAATAAATAAAATCTTAAAAAAAACAAAACAGAAACTAGTCATTGACAGGGGGATGGATAAACAAATCATAGTATATCCATACAATGGAGTACTATTCAGCAATAAAAGGAAACAAAATGCAACATAGACAAAGCTCAAGAACATATGCCAAGCCAAAGAAGCCAGGTAAATGTGGAATCATACATACTGCAAGATTGTATCTTTTAATTAATTAATTAATTTATTTATTCATTCATTTATTCATTTATTTTTAGAGAGGGGAAGTAATGGAGTAAGAGAGGGAGACAAACGTCAATGTGTGATTGCCTCTCACATGCCCCCTGCTGGGGACCTGGCCCACAATCCAGGCATGTGCCCTGACTGGGAATTGAACTGGTGACCCTTCGGTTCACAGGCTGGCACTCAATCCACTGAGCCACAGCAGCCAAGGCAAGACTGTATTTTTTTCTTAAATCTAGGACAGGCAAAACCAATTTATAGTGACAAAACTGATCAGTGGTTGTCTGTGGCAAGAAATGGGGCAGGAATTGACTAGGAAAGAGCAATAGAGAATTTCCTGGGATGATGGGAACATTTTATGTCTTTTAAAATCATTTTTATTGTTATTATATTACAGTTGTTTCAATTTTTCCCCTTTGCCTTTCTCCACCTATCCCAACCCTTCCCACAGTCAATCCCCACACTGTTGTCCATGTGTGTGAGTCATTCATACATATTCTTTGTCTAGTCCCTTCAAAGAATATTTTGTCTTGATTGTGCTAAATATTACAGAGGTGCATACATGAGCCAAAACTCCCCAAATTGTGCATTTAAAATGGTTTCATTTTATGTAAATTATACCTCAATAAAGTTGATTAAGAGTGTAATGGTTAATTTTATGTGTCAACTTGCCTGGTCCACTATACCTAGATATTTCTTCAAATGCTATTCTAGATATTTCTGTGAAGGTTTTCTTTAATTTATTTTTTTTCATTTAATCAAAAATATTTTTACATTCAGTATTATTTTATATTAGTTTCAGATGTACAACATAGTTATTAGATAATCATATACTTTACAAAGTGCTACCCTGACATTTCCAGTGCCCACCTGGCATCATGAATAGTTATTAAAATATTATTGACTACATTACCTATGCTGCACTTTACATCCCCATGACTATTTTCTAACTATCAGTTTGTAGTTCTCAATCTTTTCACCTTTTTCACCCAGTCCCCCAACCCTCTGGCAATCCTCAGTCTGTTCTTTGTATCTGACTGGTTTGTTTGTTCATTTATATTGTTCTCTAGATTGCATGTGTAAGTAAAATCATATAGTACTTGTTTTTCTCTGACTAACTTATTTCACTGAGCATAATACCCTCTAGATCCATCTATGCTGTCACAAATGTGAAGATTATACATATATACCACTGCTTTTTTATCCACTCATCTATTGATGGACACTTGGGTAGTGTGAAGGCATTTTTAAAAGTGAGATTAACATGTACATCCGTAGACTCTGAATAAAGCAGATTACCTTCCATAATGTGAGTGAGTCTCACTCAAGGGAATGCTGGCAGCAAACTGCCTTTGGACTTAAATGGCAACTCTTCCCTACAGCCTGCCAGCCTACCCGATAGATTTTGGACTTGCCAAGTCTCCACAATTTCCTGAAACAATTTCTTAAAATTAATCTCTCTCTTCCTGCCCCCACATACAAACAAATTCTATCACTTCTGTTTCTCAGGAGAATGCTAATATAGGAAAAAATGGAAGCCTGTACAATAACTTTCCACTGAGAACCTTGCTGGAGAGAGAAGACAAACATGACCACTGAATTAATACAAGAATGAACATAGATTAAGAAGTAAAAATTTCCAGTTATAAAAATAGTCATGGGACTTCTGGCCAGGATGGAGGTGTAGGCAGATACACTTTGCTTCCTTGTACAACCATAAGGACAACAACAAATTTAAAAACAAAAAATAATCAGAATTGCCAGAAAGTCCAACTATATGGAAGTCCAAAAACCAAGGAGTTAAAGAAGAAATATTCATCCAGACTGGTAGGAGGGGTGGAGACAGGCAGCCAGAGAAGAGAGGACACGTGGCAAGGCAGCGGCTGGAGGACTGGACAAGGTGGCAGCTGGCAGAGCAGGTGGTCCCACATTCATGTGCACATAAACTGGAAGGAACAACTGGGGAGAGAGTCAGGCTGCACAGCCCAGGGTTCCAGTTCAGGGAAATAAACCCTCAAAACCTCTGACTGAAAAAACCTGTGGGGGTTGCAGCCACAGAATAAACTTCCAGCCTCACAGGAGAGTTTGTTGGAGAGACCAAGGTTCTAGAATGTACACAAACTCACCCACCCTGGAATCAGTACCACAAAGGCCCAATTTGCTTGTGGGTAGTGCAGGAAGTGACTGAAAGCCGACTGAGAGCTGAGCAAGCAGCAACGCTCCCTCTTAGACCGCTCCCCCATGTACAGCACCACAATGCAGCGAAGTGGGTTGCCCCACCCTGGCAAATACCTAAGGCTTCACCCCTTATTATGTAACAGGCCTACTGGAACAAAAAAAAAATATGGCCCAAATGAAAGAAAAGATCAAAGCTCCAGAAAAAATACAACTATGTGATGAAGAGATACCCAACTTATCACATGCACAGTTCAAAACACTGGTAATCAGGATGCTCACAGAAATGATTGACTATGGTCACAAAATATAGGAAAAAGTGAAGGCTATGAAAAGTGAAATACAGGAAAATGTACATGGAACCAACAGTGAAGGGAAGGAAACCGGGATTCAAATGAATGATTTGGAGCAGAAGGAAGAAATAAACATTCACCTGAAACCCAATGAAGAAACAAGAATTTTAAAAAATGTGGAGATGCTTAGAAACCTCTAGATGCTTCCAACATCTGAATCATGGGGTGCCAGAAGGACAAGAAGAAGAGCAAGAAATTGAAAACTTATTTGAGCAAAAAATGAAGGAGAACTTCCCCAATTTGGCAAAGGAAATAGACTTCCAGGAAGCCCAGAGAGTCCCAAAGAAGTTGGACCCAAACAGGAGCACAACAAAGCATGCATATCATCATTAAGTTAGCCAAGATTAAAGACAAAGAGAGAATCTTAAAAGCAGCAAGA
>CM052552.1:45857593-45896495 GCA_028533065.1 Trachops cirrhosus
TCATCACAAAGCCATTATTATATGAAATATTAAAGGGACTTATATAAGAAAAAGAAGATAAAAACTCTGAACAGTAAAATGACAACAGACTCACAACTGTCAACAAATGAACCTAAAAAAAAAAAAAAGAAGGAAAAACAATGAAAACAAAAACTAAGCAAACAACTAGAACAGGAACAGAATCAGAGAAATGGACATGGCATGGAGGGTTTTCAGTGAAGAGGGGGAAGGGAGGAATAGGGGGAAAGGTATAGGGAAGAAGAAGCATAATTGGGAGGCATTAAATCGATGGGGAGAGGTCAAAAATGGTATAGGAAAAAGAGAACTCAGAGACCTTATATGTACAATCAATGGACATGAACTAAGTGGGGTGGAAATCTGGAGGGTTGGGGGATGCAGGATGGAGGGGGGATAAAGGGAAAATTGAGAAAACTAATAGCATAATCAATAAAATATACTTTAAAAAATAAAAAATAGTAAAAACCTATAACTAGAAAAAATGAATCAAAATTAGGCTAGTGATTATCTTTTGGGGAGCAGAAGTATGCAAGATATTCATTCTCTTTTTATTTTATGAATTTTCCAAATTTCATATAATGTATATTTTTTTCCATTTAAAAAATATAATAACATTTATCTTTTAAAAAGTCAACCGGGCTAAGAATGCCATAATATCATTGCACTATCTTTCTTGGCCTACCATCCCTCAGATATTGTTCTTCTCATTTCTTTTCTCACTAAATCTTTCAGAGTAAATCAAATAAAGGACTGGGAATGGAGTGACCCTCTAGAGAGAATTACTTTGATATCTCCCTCCATTTCAAACCATGATTATTTCTTTCTCACCAAATTGGCAGCAATAACAACTGCAATCCCAGCAATATTCTTATGTTTAATATTGGCTATCTAGCTAAGCCAGTGCTGTTTTAATTATTTATTACTCCCTTTACCTTATGCCATCTCAATTCACCTATAAAACAAATAAAAGAGACAGGACATCAGGAAACAGCAAGGGATATTTTCACTTTGAAGTAATATTTTAAACAAATGTTTGGATATTTGCTTCAGATAGATGCCTGCCGCATATTGCCTCCGCAAAGAAATGACAACTCGACAATTTCCAACCCTTTAGTTATCATGAGGAGTCTTATAAAACTAACTTTAAGTCACTTCAACGTATGTATTACACTATTTGCTGACTAAATGATGGGGATTGTCACAAAAGTCCTGTCAGGCTGTTACGCCTACATTGTCAGTAACTGGTACATGTGTCAGGTATGATTCTACAGACTTCCAGAGTAACAGTGCAGAGTAGATGTGCCCCTTCATGAGTCAAATTGTCAGTTGACTAATTATAAAGCATTTTGAGGTGTTCAAATCATGAGGTTTAAATCAGATATGATGTGGTTTCAATTTGTACCATTTAGTGAGTTGTGTACTACATATTAATAACCTCTCTGAGAGCTTGTGTACTAAGGAAAAAGAGTAAAAATTATTTCAAAACTATTTTATAGATTTATGACAATTCCATAAGACAGTAGGTTGTGAAAACCATGGAGTGTGAGAGTTCAATAAAAGGAAGACAGTATTATTTATTCCACCCATAATCAGCAGCACTATGAGATGTCAAATTCTGAGTTGTGCATAAGCTGATTAGCAACATACAATGTTTATGTCAAAGTCAAAAGGATGATTGGTCCTTGTTAAATATATCCCAGAGTACACATTATTGGTGAATTTCAAGGTGTGTTAGATATAACTGAGTCACTGGAATTATATGAAATCATTCACTTTCCAAAGTACCTGCAGATAGCAACTCTTGTCATGTACCTGACAACCCCAAACAAATGTTCGCCTATCTATGCCCTATTCATTGTTTTCCCCCTCATCCATCCTTTGATCTTGTCTTCCATTAGGCAGTAAATTGACTGAATAGATAACTGTGACTAATTCTGTGTTTGGTCCAGCACTTGGTATATTCTTTGTGCATTATAGATAATTTAAAAATAATGTTAAGCTGATATTTCTCATCAACCATTCATTCAATCATCAACAAGTAATTATTGAGTGCTTAACTTGTTCCAGGCACTTTTATTAAAGGGGGTACTATGGTGAGCAAGAAAGTTAAGATCCATTTTATCATTGGTTGATATTCTGGAGGGGGAGACAGCAATACAAATAATAAAACAATAATTAAGGCAATTTAAGAAGGTGAAAGAGTTCTAACAATAACTCCACTGTAGTAAAATGATAGAAGATGCCAGGGGTGCTGAGAATGTGGAAGTCAGTGCTCATTTTTATAGACATATAAGAAGAGTTCATCTTTTGGCCCTGGTTGATGTGGCTCAGTGGACTGAGTGCCAGCCTGCAAACCAAAGGGTCACCAGTTCGATTCCCAGTCAAGGGCACATGCTTGGGTTGCAGAGCAGGTCCCTGGTTGGGAGTGCATGAGAGGCAACCACACATTGATGTCTCTCTTCCTCTCTTTCTCCCTCCCTTCCTCTTTCTCTAAAAATAAATACATAAATAAAAACTAAAAAAATAGTTCATCTTTCTGAAGAGACATTAGAATAAGTACAGAGTGTATAGTAAGAGATAGAGTAGGTAAATATAGGCTACCTCACTTAGGACTTTGGAGGCCATCATGAAAGATCTGAATCTTATTCTGGCTTTGATAGGATGCCACTGGATGGTTTTAAACAAGGGAATTGCATGACTTGATTTACACTTTAGAAAGGACACCAGGGAGGGGACAGAGATAAAAAGTTTCTGGCTGTCAGTGTAATGAATAGATACCAGGTGAGGACAAGTGGAGGTAGAGAGACTGGTTGGGAAGAGACAATTGCAATACTCCTGGCAACAAAGGATGCTAATTTGGATTGATGAAGGTGGAGTGATGTGGTGAAAGACAATAGGACTTTGTGATGGATTGGATGAGGGGAGAGTGATGGAAAGAGAGAAATAAAGATTGATTTCTAGAGTGTTGGCCTTAGCAATTGGGTGAATGGTGATGCCTTTTACAGAGATGGGGATTACTGGAAAAGTAGCAAGTGTGTGGGGAGAAATGATAGTACAGAATATAGAATACAAGTTGATCCTAAGTAAAGGTATTTTTGTTAAGGGGAAATAACTCTCATATTCCCCATATTTCTGACCTCATGTTGTATAATACAGGATTCTAGTAACAATTTTTGTGAATTGCTAAGTTGTGCCAAATGTAGCCAAGTAAATTTATTGCTTGAATAATTTCCATAGAATTAAAATGATGCTCTACTTTTGCATTTGCCAATTTTGTTCTTGTTTCTTCCTGAGTAGATCTGCAAAGAAGCTTGCTACTCTCTTTGTGAACTTGTGTGTCACTGCAGAGACCCATGAAATTTCTGCTCTGTGGTTCCTCTGGTATGTGAAGCAGTGTGGGGGCACAACCAGGATCATCTCAACAACAAATGGAGGGCAGGTACCTATCTATAACCCCACCATTGTAACAGAAAACCACTACTGCCTAAATGACAGATTGACATTGTTCTTCAGTCATCAGCAGGCAGCCTTGTAGCTCTTAGGACTTTATCATGGCAGCTCTAGGTGGCTTTTGTGAGGGACAGTCTGTTTGTTAGGTACCCAATGTGAGAACCCAGCAGCCAATGTAAATTTAAGGGTAGGCTATTCTCTTTTATATACTTTTAAAATTTTCCATTCAGATATGCACTCAGTTATTATTTGATAAGCTTATAGGAGAACATCTGATGAACACAGCTTGAGCACTTCCTGGAAAAGTCAACAAAAAGTCACAAATGCATTTTCAACTTCAAACACACACACATGTGGAATTCATTCATTACCTATTTCCCCAGCATTGTATAAGACACTGTGTTTGGCACAGAGGGAAGTGGACAAGAGTTCTTATATAATCTGCTTGGTAGTCATTTTCATTTCCATTCTTTCTTCCATATCCACTTCCCCATATTCATTCTCCTCTTTTTTCTTTTTTCCCTCCTCATTTTCTTCTTCTTTCCTCTTTTTAAACGTATTTGAAATAGTCTTTTAAAAAAATTAGCCCTGGCTGGTGTGGCTCAGTGGATTGAGTGCTGGCCTGAGATCGAAAGGGTTGCCTGTTCAATTCCCAGTCAGGGCATATGTGTGGGTTGCAGGCCAGGTCCCCAGTAGGATGTGCATGAGAGGCAACCACACATTGATGTTTCTCTCCCTCTCTTTCTCCCTCCCTTCTCCTGACTCTAAAAATAAATAAATAAAATCTTTAAAAATTTAACTGAACTGAAAATTTAGGAAGAGACAGCTCATGTACACAACCATGCAGAACATTTGGAAGCTTTACGAGGGATCAGGACAGATGATGCAGTGGCCACAGAAGCAGCAGGCACATGACTCAGGATGAGGTGGACAGCTTGCAACAAGGAGTAGGCTGGCCTGGCAATGGGTGGGCTAAGGAAGTTCTATGCCTGAGTAATAAGGGTGGGGAAAACAGGCTCACACCAATGGTAGCCCAACTTTAGGCAATAGCTTCACCAGACCCAATGACCTAAAAAAAGATGCAGATAATACATAGAGCAAATATAGTGACCAGACAGGTGGGACATGGGGTTAGGGTGAGGTTGTCCAGCTGAGGTTGGAGCTTGAAAGTCTGCATTACCTGGAACATGACAATTAGAAAATCTGTAATTTTGTCAAAATCCAGCAACCAATAGTTAGACAACAGCAGTAAAAGATGCTATTCATGATAGCAAAATAAAATTTTATGTATCTCACAAGAAGATATATGATGAAAACTACCAATTTAATAATTTATATCCATTCCAATATTTCCTACATACCTCTATAATCCTTTTTTTTTTTCAGGAAAGGAAATTTGTGGGTGGATCTGGTCAAGTGAGTGAGCGGATAATGGACCTTCTTGGGGATCGAGTGAAGCTGGAGAGGCCTGTGACCCACATTGACCAGACAGGAGAAAATGTCCTTGTGGAGACCCTAAATCATGAGGTGTATGAGGTAACCAAGAGTCTTAAACTAAGGGGAAAAGACCAGAGCCTCATAGATAATCAAAGCTTAAATAAGCCAAGAATATTAGAGAATTCATAGACAAATCCTTTGCCAAAAGTGAAAAAACTAACTTTATCTGAAAGAAAATAAAAGAGAACCAGAATATTTTTGAGTGTGTGGGGGGGTTATAAAAACATATTTTATCAACCCTCTGTATTGGGGCCTTACATAATTAGGAAAACAAGGAAAATATTTGATATATACCAAGTGCCTCCTATCTGCCTAGCATTATTCTAGGAGAACAGAACAGTGAACAAAACAGATAAAGTTCTTTGTCTTCATGTGGTTTACATTCTGGTGAAGAAGAAAGACCATAATCAAATATATAGTTAAAATATAGAGTATGCCAGATAGCGATAAGTATTATGGAAAAAATCAAACAGGGAAGTGGGGCAGGGGGAGTCTGCCAGAAGGTGGGGTGGGGCAACTGGTCATATGATTTTAAATAGGTCATCAAGGGAAAATTCACTCAGAAGGTGATATTTGAGCACAGAACCAAAAGAGATAAGGGACTGAGCCATGCAACTCTATGAGGGAACAACATTCCAAGTAGACAAAACAGCCAGTGCTAAAGCTCTGAGACAGAAGCAACCCTGGCATGATGAAGGAACAGCAAGGTGGTCACAGTGACAGAATTAAGGAATGAGGCGAAGAGTAACAAGAGGTGATATCAGAGGCATAACAGGGGTCCATTTCACTTATGGTCTTGGAAGTGACTGAGGAACTTGATTTTGACTCCAAGTGTGATGGGAAGTCATCAGAGGTTTTGAACTCTGGAATAATAAGGGCACATTTTGGGTCTAACAATATCCTTCCAGTTTCTCTGTTTAGAAGACCGAAGTGTGGAGAAGAGTGAAATGAGGGAGAAACATCACAAAAAAAGCACAACCTACCAACAATTTTTACAGACATTTTTTTTCTTCCAGGCTAAATATGTGATTAGTGCTATTCCTCCTGCTCTGGGCATGAAGATTCATTTCAGTCCCCCTCTGCCAATGATGAGAAACCAGCTGATTACTCGTGTGCCTTTGGGTTCAGTCATCAAGTGTATTGTTTATTATAAAGAGCCCTTTTGGAGGAAAAAGGGTGAGTACTTTCCTTAAATAAAGATGCTGGGGAGAAGGTCTAAGAAACTTCATGCAAAGACACAAATTTGCATGTAAATGTTTTTGTTAGAATAATGGACATAAAATGTTAGTCCAGGTTCTAAGTACAATTCTATCAAATAAAATGTATTGGCACAAACTCATGGAATTATCTTCCCTTAGGATATGACCAACTTTTTATAATTCAGTATAAAGTTTATTTAATCCTCCCACAAAATCTTGTGAAAATAGGTTATTGACATTTTCTAATACAGTTTTTTTATTTTTTATAATTTTTTAATCATTGTTCAAGTACAGTTTTTTGCCTTTTACTCCCATCCCAGCCCACCCTCCCAGTGCTCCCCACCTCCCTCCCATTTCCAACATCCCCTTAATTTTTGTCCATGTGTCCTTTATACTTGTTCCTGTAAACCCTTCCCCTTTTGCCCTGAAATTCCCTCCCCTCTCTGCTCTGGTCATTGTCAGCCTGTTCTCTATTTCAGTGTCTTTGGTTATATTTTGCTTCTTTTTATTTTTTTTTATTTATTTTTTTATTTTTTAAAGATTTTATTTATTTATTTTTAGAGAGGGGAAGATGGGAGAAGGAGGGAGAAACATCAATGTGTGGTTGCCTCTCATGTGGTCCACACTGGGGACCTGGCCTGCAACCCAGGCATGTGCCCTGACTGGGAATCGAACCTGCGATGCTTTGGTTTGCAGCCCGCGCTCAATCCACTGAGCTACGCCAGCCAGGGCAATTTTTTTTTTGCTTCTTTTTAAAAGTATGAGTTTAATGTATGGTGCCAGGTGGGTACTTAAAATATCAGGGAGACATTTAATAAAGTAATATGATTACTTAATCACTATGCTGTACACCTAAAACTAATAAAAAAAATCTTGAATATAAACTGTAATTGAAAAATAAAAAATAAAAATATGAGTTTACAGAGCTATTCAGAAAGGTGGGGGTTCTGAAAATTTCCAGGCAAGTTTTCACTTGTGTCAAGATTCTATTAAATTAAATTAAATCAATTTATTCATTTATATATATTCAACAAGTGTGCTACTGTATTGGGTACAGCATTGCAGGGATGCTCACTAATGTGTTAGATTCTGGAATGATGGAAATGTTCTAAAACTGCTCTGTTTAATGTGGCACCCACTAATCACACGTGGGTGTTGAATACTTGAAGTGTAGCTAATAAGAATGAAGAATTTTATGTTTCTATTTTATTTCACTTGAATTGTTTTAAATTCAAATGTAAAAAGCCATATGCAACTAGTACCTACTGTATTGGATAGCACAATGTTAGAGTCCTATCCCATTTGCACTTATCACATCTACTTTTCTTCTAAGAGGAGGTCATGGTATGAACAGTCAGTACCTGGGACTGAGAGTAAAGGGAAGGATAGACTGAAATGAGGAACTAGACTGCAGAAAAGGGAGAAATTAGGCTTGAGGCAAAGGGAGAAAGTTTCACAATTTTACATTAGGCCAGTTCTTCCTGTATATATATTTTTTCCAGTCACATCATAGTCTCCTAATTCTCCACATTTGTGAGAAATCCTATTTAGGACTACTATTGAATTGGTGCATCAGTTAAGCAAATAATCCACCTTGTGAAAAGGACAATGTGTAGTGACCCACTGTGAGGAGCGAGCATACTGCTGCTAAGTTGCTTCCTCTTACAATCCAGATGTCCCATTTTAGATAGCTGGCTGATAGCAAGTTGACAGGGTTTAGGACCATGGGATAGAGATTTTTGTCTTATGACTTCAATACCTTTATTTATGGAGAGAATCTATAACTTGCAATTGATGTCTGCAAACCTCCACCTTAGGCCTGCTATATGCTGGGCAAGTTCATTGTTAGATGGTAGTATCAAAAAGAAAACTCAAGTTTTCCACCCTTAAGAAGAGGCTTGGTATAACTTAGTCATGGTTGGTAATGAGCTTTGAGTTACACTTTAAAAAGTGGTTGTGGACATGAAAGCCTCACAAAAGCATTTTTAATTTCTTTTTAAGTTACTACATTAATATAGTTCTTCAAACACTGACAAATATCAAACGCTTATTCTGTGACAGTTGCCATGCTAGGCATTGGGAATTCAAAGTCATGTTTCCTTGACCAGAAAATCCAGACTCCAGAAAAGGACAATCATGTAAACTGATAATTGCATGACAATGTATTGAGTTCAGTGTCAGTGTTACCTAGGCTATTGTGGAAACACAGGGAAGAGCTCACATACAGGATGATTCCTGTTACATGGACAAGCAATTTGATAACATCTTAAAGGATTTTATAAGAGAATAAAATATGATAAAGTTGAGTTTTATAACAGGGTGTTTACTTTGTGTAAGACCATCAGTGCCACTGCTGAAGACACTAATTAATGAGTAACACAAAAGCTCAGGGAATATTGAGCTAACCAGATAAAAGGGAGTGAATTTTGCAGCCCAAACAACCCTAGCACAATGACTATCACCTATTGGTTACTCAGCAGCCAATTATTCAAGAGTTTTGCTTATTTGTTTGCTTTTTTGTTGTTGTTTTCTAAGTGAAGTATGGTTTGGTTATTAAAGATAAGGTAACTTTTTGCATTTTGATACAGACAGCCTTAGCCAGTTCTTGATTGCTTGTAGATTATCTCAGAAAATGCTAAATATTACCTATAACAGGTAATATTTTATAGCCATGTATATAAAATATATTTTAAACACCAATTATCACTGAATATATTCATTTCTAAATTATACACATGGACCTCTGAAAATGCATTTTATAATTATAAAATATACAAAATATGCATTTTGAAAGGCTAAAATTAAAAACTAAGAATTTCTGATATCTCCTCCATTATCTAGATGTGCAATCCAGGTGTGCACATCCCACTTTGTATGTAAAAAATATATATTAACTAGTCCTATGGTAGTACTATAGTGTTTTAATCACTGTGGCTTTATATATTTCATATCTGATGAGGCATTTTCTCTTCATTATTTTTGCTGTAATTTTGTCCTTGGTAAACCTCAGTTATTCTTCCAGATGAATGTGATTATTTACTTAGAAATTCTACACCCCCACATTCGAAAAGCCTCCACTGAATTATTTTATTCTGAATATTTCTCTTTATCACCTCCCATAGCTACAACATCTCTTTTCTCCCTGAGGATGTTACTTGCCACTTTTGGGGAAATTTCTTGTACTCCTTGTCTTTTTTCCCTAAGAGTTCTTTCTTCTTTATTTTTTCTTACTGTTTTTGTCATTGTTACTCTTGGTAAAGGATTCATTAAATGCCTGGACATTCTTGAATGCCCTTTCCTTTTATAGAGTGAGGCTGGACCAAGCTAACAGCAAGTCCCCTTGCAGGGGAAAGCTCCTGAGCTTTCTACCTACACTGTTACCACATGGTTTGTCCTAGCTTAAGCATGACTCTTTCCTTTGCCCTGTGTTTGTTCTCTTCTGCCTAGTGCACCTGCATGACTCAGAGGACAGCTTTACACTAGGAAAGAAATGACAGAGTCCCTCTACTCAGAAAGCAGGACCTCCAGCACAGACAGCCAGGAATCCTCTGTTATCAATCCATCCAATCCAGCAACCCCCATGTGATCAGTGTGCATTTGTTCTGTTCTCATCACATCCTGTCCTGTTCTTCTCTCTTTCTGTCTTCTTATAACAGATGATTCCTTAGCTATTTACCTTGTATTCTTAAATCTTCTTGCATTCCTGAATGTATTTTAAACATTTCTCCATCCCACTTTTGAGTTTTTCTCAATGTTTTTTTTTCTGTCTCAGCATACCTGAGGGGTATATAGATGCCCCTCAACCCAGTGGCTGGCTGGGACATTGATTATTATGGATGCACAATGGGAAGGAATGTGGGAGGAGAGAAAGAGAAGAAACTGCAGGTAAAAAGGCCTACAGGTGTGTCTGCTCATATGCAGGTCAGGGCAATGCATACCTTCAAAGTTCTTTCTCTGTTTTTTCTTCATTTTGAAACCCCTTTATTTGATTTTGTATACAACATTTGTTTCAGAGTCTTGCACTATAATTTTGTTCAAAGAATCTCAATTTGCAAGTAAATGATGGAGCAGGAGGAAGGATGCACTATAGCAAGATATTATTATAACATTTCAAATTCTGCCCTGACATTTACACCATTGCTTTGTCATGGTTTTTTGTTGAAATTGCATATATTTTGTTCAGGTGGGAAATGAGACAAGGCCTTTGTCCAGAATGAGCTGAAATTGTTTTCCAATTTGTTCTGGAGGTTGTGTTTGAAATGAGAATTTGGAACTCTGTGAATTTTAATTATCCATATTCTCTCTGCCCTGTGTCCAGATAATAAAAAATTAGTTAATATAGAGTAAGTGGCTCCTCATAGAATGTGAATGTTCAGTTTCTTTTATTTTATAGTGATGGACTAGTATTTCTTTCAAACATCTTTTATTTTATCTGATTTCTTATGGAAGAGAAAATAGAAGACACAAGTATTGATGACAAGGAAAACAAGATTTCATTACATCGTGGCCTGGAATAATTCATAATATCCCATTGCTTTATTCTTTGAAGGGGTCTACAGTTTGATATTTTCCACAAAATATTGGCTACTTAGCCCTTCTTTGACATCAGTGTGGTTTGCCTTCATATATTGCGAGTATAATATCTTATATTCAGCCTTTGGCCTTCTGAAGTTGAAAAATGCATGCTCATTGTAACTGCTATGGGTAGCTTGATAGGATGATGAATATCTTCTTTCATTTTTCTGTTCTCAAAGATTTCTGTGGAACCATGATTATTGAAGGAGAAGAAGCTCCAGTTGCCTATACGTTGGACGATACCAAACCTGATGGCAACTATCCCTCCATAATTGGGTAAGGCACAGTTATGGTGGTGTGAATGCTATTTAGCATTGACAGTGTATTGCCATACTATTAATAATGTGCCCCAAACTGTTACAAATAATATTTTACATAATGGCATTATTCTCCTAATCCTGTAGTAGAAAAATTATTTTTAAATAGTGTTTTCCAATGAATGAATATTTAGAAAGAAATTAGAACAACATTTTAAAACTTGTTATATTAATTTTCTGCTTCATATTTAGTGCTGGGGGTGATATATTTTGGTAAGCTATCTTTCATGAAAGCATGATATAAAGACCTGACTTAGGGTGCTTTACTAAGAGGGCTTCTTGTGGGAGCTTATGTGAACATCAATGGTATTTACGTGGGATGCTGAGATTTTCCAAGTCCTACTAGAGAGGAGCCAAGACCAGCCCAGTCCTCAGCTTGGCAAGGAAGATGAACACAGATGGAGGATATGTTGGGGGACAGAACCTGGCCTAGAAAGGTAGTCACTTGGAGCACTCAAAATTAATATAGGCTCTATAATATGTATGAGTTTATTTCAGACAGAGCCAAGGGTCAGAGGTGGTAGATCAAAGTGGGTTATTGTAAGATTGAAAACAATCATAGGGCTACAAATGGAGGCAGATTCTAGAGGGCTGGGCACTAGGGAGACACCATTGTGTACATAGAACCAAAGGGCAAGGGCTGGATGAAATTGGAAAAGCTTAGACATGCCTTAATTGGGCATTTAAGACCCAAGACTCATTCCTCTCAACTACCAGCCATGTAGTGAGAAGTAGACCAGTCATAGTATTTATCCTAGGCAGAAATCATGGCCAGTGATCTATCTTTAGTGCATTGAATACCGAAGGCTAGAAGGTATATTTCAGTGTCAGAAATGTAACACATAAATAGTAAAACATTGAACATAAAATAACTACTGTGTAATTAGTTTCTTCTGGTTTATTTTTAACTTGTACACTAGGCACATATGTAGCTATAGAAATGAGGCCAAGATGAAATCAGCAATTAAGTCCCCCCTTTATTCTTATTTGCATGTTTTAGATTTATTCTTGCCCACAAAGCCAGAAAACTGGCATGTCTTAGCAAAGGAGAAAGGTAAGAAAGTGTCTCTTCTTTCTTCCCCCTTCCTCTCCTCCCTTCTTTTCTTCCTTCCTTCCTGTACCTCTACCTTCTTTCCAACCCCTTTTCCTCTCTTTCCCCTTCTTCTCTTCTTTTCCTGCTATTTTATTCTTTTCTGCCTACTTGACTGCCTTGCAATTTTACTTAACTTTTTAACTTAAATACTGACTAATAATATGTGTTTCCAATGTTACATGTGTGTTGTGTTCTTTATAATGGTCTTGTATAAAGTCACAGTGCTTATAACTTAAGAACCAAGTATTCAAATTAATATTTATTGAGTTTATTGTACCTAAGATACCATGCAAGAAGTTATGGATAATACATAATACACATACCACCTTAGAATACCAAAATAGATATAGTCCAGGAGCTGAAAATTTACCTGGGGAGGAGTGCACTTCTAACAAGTTCCTGGGTGATGCTGCTGCTTGGATCACACTGTTTTACATCATTAACAACAAAAAAATAATGTGAGTTTGTTAAAACTAAAGCTCTGAGAGCTTAAGTAATGTGCTTAAGAGCTTATAGTACATAAGAGGCAGAAGCAGAATTTAAAGCTATTCCTGCTCCCTTCTTTTTCCACTCTGCCCATTGCTTTGAAGTGGAGCAGGAAGGGAGTGAGTAAGGATTATGTCTGGGTTTAGCAGATTGACTGACACTTAAGAGGTACAAAATGCTTTTTATTTATTTTTGTAAAGATTTTATTTATTTATTTTTAGAAGGGAAGGGTGAGAGAGAGGGAGAGAAACATCAGTGTGTGGTTTCCTCTCATGCGCCCCCTACTGGGGACCTGGCCCACAATCCAGGCATGTGCCCTGACTGGGAATTGAACCAGCGACTCTTTAGTTCACAGGCCAGCACTCAATCCACTCAGCTATACCAGCCAGGGCCACAATGCTTTTTAGAATGAATGAACAAATTACCATGTGCTCCCAGTGATTTAGGCAATGCCTCACTTTATTTTCTTTAATACTATTTGTGACATAGATTTAAAACATTTGAAATAGAACAAAATGCCTTGTTTTGAAAAATGAAATTGAAATGTCAAGTGAAAGCAATGGCTCATAGTCTTCAATGTGGAGATAAATGCCTCTTTCTGTTTTCTTTCACTTCCTTCATTTTCACTTTTGCCCCCCCCCCCCGCTCCCCTGCCATAGGTTGAATAAACTTTGTGATCTCTATGCAAAAGTTTTGGGCTCCGAAGAAGCTTTGCAGGTAAGGCTGCTTCCCAACCTTTTCCTGAGGGATAGAGATCTTGCTTTGTCTTCAAGGGACTAGCAGGGATAGGCTCATCAGTAGGGCCCTAAAGCTCATGTTTTCCCTGATACATTCTTGAAGGGGTCTGTACAGGTCTGATCAACTTATAAGTTGGCCCAAAGAGTATGGGCCCTGGGTGTGTTGGTGGAAGCTAAGGAACCCTGCAACATTGCTGTGATTCAGGTGGTGCTATGCTTGTCCCTGAGATCAAAGCCCTTCCTGGAGCAGAACATTGGGCTACTCTGCTCCTAGCTTTGTCAGGGGGTAGAAGAGGGGTGCTTATGCTATCCCTAGTGAGATCGTACATCCTAGCAGCCAGGATAGGGATGAAAAGAACATTTTCTTTCTCTGCTGATGTAAAGACACCAGGGTTTCATTTACATACATAAACTAGCATATAAACATTTCCTAACACCCACCCCACCCCTCAATGTCTCATGGGTAAAAATAGGGTGGCCTGTCCTCTCTGCACATCCCTTTTTGCCTTATTTTACCCTTGAACATTAGGAGTTACAGGAAAAGACATGCTGATTGACTCAAGGTGAGCCCCCTCAGCAGGGTTTTCTAGACAACTTTGAAAGTAGCCTGATAAAGGTGAGATCATATGGTATTTGTCATTCACCACCTGTCATATTTTGCTTAGCATAATGCTTTCCAGCTCCATCCATGCTGTCCCAAAGGGTAGGAACTCCTTCTTTCTTTCTGCTGCATAGAATTCCATTTTGTAAATGTACCATAGTTTTTTGATCCATTCATTTAGTGATGGGCACCTAGGTTGCCTCCAGTACTTAGCTATTGTAAATTGTGCTGCTATGAACATTGGGGTGCATAGGTTCTTTTGAATTTATGTTTCAGGGTTCTCAGCATATAATCCTAGCAGTGGAACCTAATCAACAAAACAAACAAGCAACATATAACCAAAGACACTGAAATTGAAAGCAGGCTGACAGTGGCCAGAGGGGAGAGGGGAGGGAATTTCAGGGGAAAAGGGGAAGGGTTTGCAGGAACAAGTATAAAGGACACATGGACAATAACAAGGAGGGGGTGAAAACGGGAGGGCGGTGGGGAGGGCTGAGGAGGGGGGTGGGGGTAAAAGGTAGAAAACTGTACTTGAACAACAATTAAAATTTTTAAAAAAGTAGCTTGAGGAAACTGATCTTCAAGTTAAACAAGTAGCACTCTGCAGGTGGTCAAAGGTGGAATGCAGTGGTGTAGGGAGGCATTGGGAAAGGGCATCTGATAACAGTCAGAAGGTCCAATGTACTCATAACCAGTAGCCCTAACTGCCTCCCTCATCAATATTTAAAGCAGTAGGTCAGTGTTCTTATTACACTTATTAGACTTCTGGGTTTTTGATCTTTTGACATGGATTAAATCATTTTTTGAAAGCCATTATTAAATCCGGTTATCCATTAAGCATTTGAAGGCAATGGAAACTAATGACAAATGAGCAGTTAAAGTATGAGAAAAATCTAATGAGGAGGCTAAGAATGTTTAGCTTGTTAAGCCTCTTAAATACAAATTTCTTCAGTGTATACCATGACCTAGTTGAGCAGCTACATGGCTTAATCTTATTATTCTAACACTAACCTTGTTCAAATTTGCAGTGACTTGCTTCCTTCTAGTCAAGTTGTTGAGACATTTGAATTTGTCATTTTCATTTATTTTTTAAAGCAATTTTTCCCCTGTAGTTGATATAAGTGAAGCATCTGTTCTTAAGGATTTTGGGAGTTCTTTCTCAGCAAATGAACAAGAATAATTAATTGATTCATTCAGATAAAAACATAATAATGAAGAATGTGTTTTGTTTCATTTTTTTGCTTTCATATACCATTTAGCAAGTTTAAGTATGAGCATAGACTCTAAGCTCAATGGTGGTGTGAGTGAAGTAGCAAAACCACAGATATATATATGTGTGTGTGTGTGTGTGTGTATATATATATATATATATATATAAAATTATTTCATACCTGTTAAGAATTACTGGGTTTTCTGTTTACAAACACTGTTCAAGAGAGTTCACCCTGGTACATACTCCAATTTTTTTGAAGTTACATTCTGAGGCACTCACAGGTTTACGCAGTTTGAAATTAAAATTATTCTAACAACCTGTTAGGTAGTTGTTGAACCTTAGTTGGAGAGGAAAGCAGTTGTTCTCAGATTTCCAAAGAAGTTGATCATTTTTAATTTGGAAAAGTCAATTTTCCTATGAAGAATATGAATGATTAGTTGCTGATGATAAAATGAGCTGTTCCTGTCCTTATTTGCTCTTGGCATAAAGAGGGGAACTTGCTTTCCTCTTCCTTTGTTGTCTATTGCACAGAAGGAAGCAAGTCCTACAAAGGTGAAAGATGAAGTCCACCCTTTATTCTAATTGGCAGGAAACAGCCAGAGAAGGGTGCTCATGAGGTGCTTGTCACCATCTGATGCAGAGACAGAAGAAGGTTGGCCATCAGACATGGGAACACCACAAGAGGCCTGGAGCAACTTATACCCTTTAGGCAGTGCCTAGTGCTCTGTAAATAGGGGGCATTACAAATGAGTACCCAAAGTTCTATGTGACTGCATTTTTTTTTTTATTTCTGGAATTTTCCATTTTATTTTATTTTATTTTAATTTTTTTCCAATTACAGCCTACATTCAACATTACTTTGTATTCATCTCAAGTGCACAGCATGGTGGTCAGACAACCATATACTTCTCAAAGAGCTCTCCCTGACATCTCCAGCACCCAACTGGCACCATACAGAGTTATTACAGCATTACTGACCAGACTGCAAAATTTTTAAACAAAACATTTTATCAAAATCTATTTTTTGACTTTCTTTTTTATTGCTGTTCAGTTACAGTTGTCCCCATTTCCCCCCACTGCTCTCCTCTAAAATAAATTTTTTTCTTAAAACTTGACATGTTGATTTTATCTTTTTTAAATCATGCTTAATGATAATGTATATGTTTAGTTATATAAATAGAAAGCTTGAGCTTTGCAAAATATCATCTAATGTTTTCCCTGTTCATGGCAAAAACATATTTTAGACTAATAATTGTTTACAAATAATTGTTTACAAAAAACAGAATTGCCTACATTCCATGAAAACATTAATTTGTCTGTCTAGCTTCCTTCAACAAAGCTCAATTCCACCAAAAACATGAATCTAATCATCCTTTTCCCTTGACAGACTTTTTTTTTCTTTTTCCTACCCCAACAGCTACAGAAGCATAAATCCTTTTAAAAACTTGTCTTGAAACCATTAGGCACTAAAACTTATTAATAGTTAAGACCAATTTAAAAATGGAACTTGACAATTGTGTTTTATGGACAGTACCTAAGTTATATATAAATAAGTTGAGAAAACTTTCTGAGGTCAGAATTTCTTAGAAGTTTATTACCAAGGGTATTTACCTGCCCAAAGACAAATCTCTAAATACATCATGATAATAAGGATCTATTTCAGACATATAGTAGTTCTTTAGTATGAAGCCTATAGGAATGTGTTTCATTTATTCTAGAGTAGATAGTTTCATTTGAGTTTCCTTTGAGCTTTTTTCACTCTGCCTTGCAGCCAGTGCACTATGAAGAGAAGAACTGGTGTGAGGATCAGTACTCAGGAGGCTGCTACACAACCTACTTTCCCCCGGGGATCCTGACTCAATATGGAAGGTAGAGTGACAGTGTGCTAAGTTGAATCCAAATTCTAAGTAGGTTTATATAGCTCTTCTGTTTCTTGGAAATGTTTTTAAAACTGCCCAATTTTATGTGTATCTTGTGAACCTCATGAAAGAAATCACAATTATGCATCATAGGGGTGACTTTCACTCTTTTTAAAATTATATTTTGTTGATTGTGCTATTACAGCTGTCCCAACTTTTCCCCCTTTGACCCCCTCCACCCAGCATCCCCACTCCCTCAGGCAATTCCCACACCCTGGTTCATGTCCATGGGTCATGCATATGTGTTCTTTGGTACTCCATTTCCTATACTGTACTTTACATCCCCATGGCTATTCTTTAACTACCTATTTGCATTTCTTAATCTTGTCAATTCCTCACCCATAACTCCATACCCACCTCCCATCTGGCAACCATCAAAAGCCTCTCCTTATCCATGATTCTCTCTCTGTTCTTATTTGCTTAGTTTGTTTCTTAGATTCAATTGTTGATAGATGGGTATTTTTGCCACTTTATTCAAAATTTTGACCTTATTTTTCTTAAATAGGTCCCTTTTACATTTCATATAATGATGGTTTGGTGATGATGAAATCCTTTAGTTTTTTTCTTGCTTGGGACGCTATCTGTCCTTCAATTCCTTAGCAAGAGGTACAGAGTTTGGGGATTACTGAAGCCAGCTGTTGCTTGTTTGATAGGAATTAGGAAGTTGTGAAGCATGAGCCAAGACCAGCCATTCATATGGAAAAGTCACAGTTCACAGTTTGTGTGTGCCTGTAAATTGAGTTCAACTGAGTCTCAGGGGATCTCCAGGGTGGGGCAAACACTGTTAGCCATGTTAATAGAGTCTCAGATATGGCACCTGCCTGCTAGCTCTGTGGTTCTGTGGGGGGAAGACTCAGCAAATGGACAATGGCCTCTGCCCTCCCTTCTGCCTGAGAGAAACCTCTTTCCACCTCCTGCCTTGATGCCAAACACTTCAGTTTCTCCTTGTGTGCCACTGGTGCCTTTCAAACTGCTACCCTAGTGCTGGAGCTCAGAGGGAGTGACTCTGAATAAGTTCATGTGTGGGTTCTTTAAGAGGAACTGCTTGGGACTCCAGAAGTTTCTTCTACCAACTCAATCCCCACTGGGTTTTGCAGTCAGAAGTTATGAGACTTATCTTCCTGGCACTGGAATCCTGGGCTAGGGGGCCTGGTGTGAGGCTGGGACTCCTTGCTCCTCAGATATCCCTCCCGAATTTTTATCTACCACACGTGGATGTGGGACCAGCCCATTCTGCATCTACCCTCCTACCAGTCTAGATGGATGTGGTTAATTCCATAGTTGCCAGACTTCCATTCAGCTTGATTTCTGATGACTGTGAGTAATGGGTGTTCTATATTTTAGTTGTAATTTTGATGTGCTTGTGTGAGGAGATGAACTATGTTTATCTATGCCACCATCTTGACTGGAAGTCCTGCGTTTCACTCTTAATTCCTTTGAAGAGCCAATCCCAATCAATATAACCAATCAATGCAGCATAAGAATAGGTATTTAGATAGTCAGAGGGTTCACTTACATTTTTTTTTATTTTAGATCATTCAGTACAGTTTCTATCCTTTCTTACATTTTAAGAAGTTTCTCCATACTGAGATTAAAGCTCAGTAAGAATTCTTCAAATAGAACTATATAAGCACCAACATGGGTACAGCATTATAAAAGCAAAATGAGTTCTAGACTGAAAGTGAAGGCTCTTGGGTTCCCCTCCTGATTTTAAAAATAACCAACGTTGTCATCCTGGATAGGTCATTTTTGTTAATCAGTCTGTTATTATTTAGCATCTTTATTGAGATATAATTCACATACCACACAATTTACCCACTCAAAATGCACAATTCAATAATTTTTAGTATTCACAATGTTGTACATCCAATTATAACTCATTGGTGCTTAGTTAATTGTATTTGATGACAGCAACAAGGTGTGCATTAATGATATAGCAGTAATTATTATGACTATGAGAGGAATATTAAACCAAACAATAATATGATGCCAAAAGTTCAATCTAAACAACATAAGGAATATAGAGTAGTGACTAAAAGGCTGTTGAGAGTGTATAATTAAAAGACAGTGTGAATAAATGTAAATGACTAATAATCTGTCCATGAAAACTAGTAAAAAATATATATAAATGACTTTGGTTAACACTTTTTTCCCTCCTGAAGATGACAAAATAATAATGAAATGATAGATGATTATGAGAACATTCTTGGGCCAAAGGGCTCCACCTACTAGCTACTGGATCATTGTGTTAATTTTTGGATATGGTGAGTGTACAATATGTCAATAGTAATGGTTTCATTCAGCATTTATTGGCTATGCCAACCATTTGCCAAGTCTTGTGATGAAACCTTTGATACTAAGAAAAGCCCTCTCTGCTGTGAAGGATTGACAGGCTCTGATTGAAATGAGGAGAAAAGAGAATATCAAACACTGCTCTAATGTTATGGTAAGGACTATAATCACTATGGTAAGTATTGTAATAGAGGGGCATACTACTACCATAAGGACCCAGGGAGGGATGGGCTAGCTTTACCTAGAGAAATCTGAAAAGGCTTATAATATCCATAATATCTGAAGATTTTAGAAAGCAGAGAAAGGCTATTGGGGAATACACTCTAGGTGGATGAAACTGTATGCGCAAATGCTTAAAATTCTACAAGTTCATGGAATATCTGGGGAAAAGTTCTGTATGTCTGGGCTCTGGGTGATATTGAGCATGAAATGGAGAATTGGAATGGTAGATAGGATCTCTTGCCTCATACAACAGATTTGGGGATGCAAAATTTAACTTTTCAATAGAGAAAAGCCAATCAGAGCATTACTTTTGTTTTCAGTTTGTGATGTGATTGTATTTATGACCATGGAGTGGCAGGTTTTCATGCTTAGTCCCGTAAGATGTGTCAGGAAAATGCCTTTTGGCAATAGAGTGTGGGGAGGAAAAGAACACTCACCTGCACTGGTCTGAATTTGACCACATGAAAGAAGTAAGATAAACCCCATCTTATAAGGCATTGGTAGTGACATGGTAATGCCCTTTTTCATATTTATTCCTTGCCAGGGACATGTGTCAGGCTATATATCATTAGCTTCAATTTGTAGGATAGAAACTAAGGCACAGCATATCTTAGTGATGTGACTCCCAGCCTGAGCAAGGATTACCTTCCCATAGGGCTTTCCTCTACCCTTAAGGTTCATGACGTTTGGAATACTGCAAAAAGTTTTATCTTCATAGCCTTGGAATTACATGGAAATTCAGTGAGAGAAAGTGACTTGCTAAGTTCATTGGTAGAATAGCCATACAGGGAACTAGGCCATGTGTTGGCTTGTGAACAGCTAGTGAGCCATTGAAGGAGCCACATATGACTTCATGTAGATGAAGCAAATACATGCTCCATTGATGCCAGTGACTTGTAAGCTTTTGGTGCAGGAGTGGACTTTGGCTTTTATTCCATTTTGTTTGTGACAAGGATCATGCAAGAACTGGAGGAACCTGTGAACATTTTTCCAAAATTCACAATGTACTCCTGATGTTTAGAATCTGAGGAAATGAACCAACCTTGATATTTAAGGTTCTCTGGTTCTCTGATACTAACCGTTTTTACTTCTTTGTTTTTGTTTCAAGGGTTCTACGCCAGCCAGTGGGCAGGATATATTTTGCAGGCACAGAGACTGCTTCACACTGGAGTGGCTACATGGAGGGAGCTGTAGAGGCTGGGGAGAGAGCAGCCCGAGAGGTAGGACCTGGGGTCATGGGCTGTGGAGAAAGAAGGAACTCATGGACCTGACAAGCAGATCAAACATGTCTGAGATCCTGGAGGCCAACTCTCCTGTAACTTCCACATGAAGATGCATGAAACACAATTTTAACAGTAGTCTCAGTTGAAGTGAACACCTTAACCCAGAAGTAACAACAAACATATTTATTATGTCACCCAAGATGAAAAGAGCTCATAGGACAAAAGATCACTATGGCTCTCCTTGAGAAATAACCTAGGTCTAATGTTATAGAACCAAACGTGTTTCTATAGGACTCAAAATTCATTTATATGTTTCCTGATAATTCCTCTGATCTCATTCCTATTAAATCATGTTTCATAAGTAAAATTTATGGTGAGCCTAATGATTGGAGATTTTTGTGCCACCAGTGAAAGACTTTTTGGACCCTTTTAAAGGTTGAGTGACTATGTTGGCTGTTACCCTGGTGTTTTTTATGGATATCTCAAGATTCAGTCCTTTATTTAAAGAGCAGATTAGGAAAACTATGGTGTCAATTTCATTATTCACCAGGATACTCCTTCTTTTCAGATCCTGTATGCCATGAGGAAGATTCCAGAGGATGAAATCTGGCAGTCTGAACCAGAGTCTGTGGTAGGTTATATTTTATTTCATTAATTGAAATCTCTGTCCTCTAAGAACAAGTGTTCTTATTTGCAAAAAGAACACAACTTGTATATGAGTATATTCACATACATTCCCCTAAGTGATTCAACCCATGAAAATTTTCTAGCCTGAGTAAGGGCAGAGGTGAGAAATTTAGAACTTTGATAAATTTGTAGCTGCCACATTCATTATAGATTATTAGGAAAAATATGATCTTTTTCATCTGAGAGTTCTAGACATATTAAGACTTGAACATGTGCCTATTAAATAAATCTCTAAATTTGGTGATTCTCAACAAGAGGTAGGAAGTGAAAGTAGGATATAGCAGCATCACCTGTCCAGGGGCAAAGGACTGAGATGAAATGGAGCAGATTTAGATTAAAAATTCATTTTCAATATATACAATATTATTTTTGTAATAAAACCCCAGTAAGTCTTCCTGGCTGGAAGGAAGGGCACATGCATGATAGAGTGAAGTGTAACGCAGAGAATAAGGGTAAAACAGGTCAGAGTTATTTCTCTATTAAATGTGAAGTCAAAAAGAATATCCCTGACAGTGCAAGTTACTCTCTTAGTACCTGTCAGGGATGGAATTGAGGGCTGAGTGGACCATAGATTTACTTAACTCAACAAATTCTTATTGTGTACCTATTCTGCACCAACTAATGTGATAAAGCTACAGTAGTGCTTTCATGGAGCTCAACATGTGGTTGAGAGAATAGACGATAACCAAAAAGCACAACTGTGATAAAGAAGTCATGCTGAGAATGTTAAAAAGAGGGACTATTTTAACCTGGGGATACAGGAAAAGCTCTCTGAGGAAGTGAGGTATAAACTGAGACTTGAAGGTTGAGTCAGAATTAGTTACGGAAAGGACCCAGTAGGAAATGGGAATGAGTGTTATGACCAGAGGGAATATTATGTTTCAGTCTAGAGGTTGACAAAAGTGGGTCATGTTTGGAGAACTGGAGGAAATGTAGACTTTCTGGAACAAAGCTCACAAGACTTGTACTGACACCAAATGTTCTCTGAACCCAGGATGTTCCTGCACAGCCCATTACCACAACCTTCTTGGAGAGACATTTGCCCTCTGTTCCAGGCCTGCTGACGCTGATTGGATTGACTACCATCTTTTCAGTAACTGCTCTTGGCTTCCTGGCCCACAAAAAGGGTTTTTTTATGCGGCATCTATAACCACCCCTTCTTACTTTACTTGGTGTGTGGGTTTGGGGAAGGGGTTGTGATAAAGTTCCATAAAGATATACAGACTCTAGTATGAGATGGGGAGCATGAAGATAAGTCAAATACCTGACCATAGGAAACAGTATCTCTTTCTTCATTTTGGTTCCTGCTTATTGCCCCCTACTTGGCTTAGCACTCTGTCATGCCCATTTCAAAATTTATTGGCCCCAGAATCTTCACAGTAGTTAAGCAGTCTTGTTTCAAGTCCTTAATGTCTTACAACACACCTTGCCCGTGCACAAAAAAAAACTAGTTTTCCCTACCTCCGTGGCTTTGTGCTTCTCCTTTCTTCACTGAGCAACATCCTCATCTTTCAAGTTTTCTGCATTTGTCCTTAGAATACTGTAGTTTTATAGCTAGAAGATCTTAGAGACCATCCAGTCCTCATCTTCTATTTTTAGAGTTCACCCAAATAAAGCTGAGAGAGGTGGCACATAATTGCCCAACGTCCACATGAGACCTTGATATTTTGGAGACTAGAACACAGGTCCATTGCTTTCCCACATCCTAGAATGTATGCCTCAATAACCCTCCTCTACTTCCTGCCATGGTTACTGGTGTTTTCCTCTTGTATGGATTTACTCTGTACTAAATTGTTATGTGCTATTACTGTACTACTCCTACTATTGTTACACAATAAAGTTGATTTACCAGATGTCTGTTGTTTTTTCTTTTTAGGTAATGACTTTCAAGGTTTTGACAGATTAAATTGCAATACAATATTAGGCATATAATTGTGGCTTTAAAGTATTCAGTCAAAATTTACTGGAAGCTCAGATGATGCATGCATTTTGATTGGATGGCCTATTATGGGTGCTGTGTGTGGGAACACATGGTACATGATTTATAATGATATGACAAGGATGCTAAAAGGCAGAACCCCTTGCTTTCACCACCTCAAAAAACTGCCAAAATAACTGACATATTAATAAGCAAGATGTTTTAACTATTAAGATAATTACAATATTTCATCTGACCTTTAATATTCCTTATCAGTGCAAAGTTTTTTACTAGGTACACTAATTAATTTAAAACTACAGTTTCACATTGCACTAAATTCTATATGAATTACTCTTCAAATGAATGATATAATTTGAAATGACTCATAACTCTCAACTCGCTAAGCTTTTATCAAGATATATTTTAAATCTATAAATGGCCATTCTCACACTTTCCATTAGAAAATAAAGCTTATTAACCTTAGTACAAATGGAATTTAAGAAATCCCCTAGGATTAATCAATCATAGTATAAAGATTCTGATTTTACAGTGACATTTATATTCATGAATTTATAGGAAATTTAGAGAAAAAAATGAGGAAATTAAAGAACCCACTAGAATTTCTTTGTAAATTTTGTGTTTTGAATCTGTCTCAACACGTAATGTACTTGACATAAGTATGTCTTCCTGAACACGCTACCCTCCAAAAAAATTCCCCCCAAAAGTAGTCACATTACAGATCAACATATCCATTAAATCAGAACCCCAATGAAATATCACTTCACAGCTGTCATAATGGCCATCAACAATAAATCGACAAGCAGCAAGTATTGGCAAGGATGTGGAGAAAAGGGAACCCTCGTGCACTGTTGGTGGAAATGTAATTGGTACAGCTACTGTGGAAAACAGTAAGGAGGTTCCTCAAAAAATTAAAAATAGAACTACCATATAATTCAGTAATACTACTTCTGAAAATATATTCAAAGGAAACAAAACCACCATGTTGAAGATATATCTGCAACCCCATGTTTGTAGCAGCATTCTTTATAATAGTCAAGACATGAGAACAATATGAAAACAATGTAAGTGTCCATCAAAGGATCAATGGGTAAAAGAGTTGAGATAAATATATATGAAGGTCTGTCCGGAAAAATCCAGCCATTGTTAATATAATGAGAATGGTTTACATGACATTGCTATAACCTGGTAGCCAAGGAGAGTGGACTGGAATGCACATTCATGAACAATGATGACTTCAGTGTATACTAGTCAGTAGAGGTGGTAGACACCATTGAGTGAGCATGTGTACTGTGTGGCTGTCACATTCAAAATGAGTGAGTAGAGCAATGAATCTGCATCAAATTTTGCATTAAGCTTGAACATTCCTCCATAGAAACTCTTCGGATGATTCAGAATTCTGAAGCTATGGGCAACTGGTGATTGGCAGCTTCACCATGACAATGCCCCTGCTCATGCACCTTGTCTTGTGCAGGTTTTGGTGATACATCAAATCACCCAGGTCACTCAGTCCCTCTACAACCCAGATTCGGTGCCCTGCGACCTCTGTCTGGCTTTTCCCAAAACTAAAATCACCTTTGAACTGGGAGAACTCAAGTTCTCTCAAGGCGCCTACTTTAAAGGACACTGAGGCATCATAGTCCTATGTACAATGTTTCTTGTATCTTGTATCTTCTTTAATAAATGTCTTTATTTTTCTTAGTGAACGGCTGGATAGTTTCTGGACATATTATGTGCATGTGTGTGTGTATATGTATATGGATTTTGAGGGCAGTATGATAAATGAAATAAGTAAGACAGAGAAAGATAAACACTGCATGATCTCACATATGTGGAATGTGAAAATAAAAACTCTGAGATACCCACTTGATAGTCAAATTACATAGAAGATCAGGAAATGATTACATGAAATTGAGGATGGTGGTTTCCACCAGGAGCAAAGGAGAGAGTTGTGACCCTGATGGAAACATGAGACGCTTTTGAAATACCAACTATATTCTATTTCTTGACCTGAGTAAAATATGGGTGTTGCTTTATAATTACTCACAATATTATACACTTGTTTCATACATTTCTCTGTATGTATGCCATATTTGACAATTTTATTTTTAAATAATCTTTTATTTATTTAGTTAGCTATTAGAGAGGGGAAGTGAGGGAGAAACAGAGGGAGAGAAATATCAATGTGTGGTTGCCTCTTGCACACTTCCCATTGGGGAACTGGTCAACAACTCAGGCACGTGCCCTAGACTGGGAATCGAACTGGTGGCCCTTTGCTTCACAGACCAGCACTCAACCACTGAGCCAGGGCATATTTCACAATTTTAAAAGGGAGAGAATAAAAAATTACTAACCCCCCCAAAAAACTACTAGAAAAAAATATCAGATTTGTGGTTACCAGAGGTGAGGGGAGGGGAAATTGGATGAAAATGGTAAAAAGGTACAAACTTCCAGTTACAAGATAAATATATGCTAGGAATATAATGTAAGTGATGACTATACTTACTGTTGTATGGTATATATGAATGTTAAAAGAAAATGATATTTATTTTTATTTTTTGTATCTATATGACACTGTGGATGTTAACTAAACTTGTTGTGGTGATCATTTCATAATATATGTAAGTGTAATCATTATATTATACACCTTATATAGTACTGTATGCCAATTATATCTCAATAAAACTAGGGAAAAGATTTATTGAATGAAAAAAAGGAAGAGTCAAATAAGAAACTATCTTCTCCAGGAATCTCCGGGACTATTCATCTTCTTACTGTGCAAGGTGGCCCTTTGTTCTCCTAATGCTACATGCATAGACCTCATGTCTTGCACTTATACATTATGTTGCGATTGTGTCAACTGAAGTTACAAGTCACATTAGATATCATTTACCAAGGTAATCCCAAATTAGACCAAAAAAAGCAGAAAACTTTAAAGGAAAAAACCTCAAAACCTATTTCTTTTTTTAAAAAATTATTGTATTTTTTCCCATCACCATTTCCTCCCCTATACCCCCTTCCTCCACTCAATCACCACACTGTTGTCCATGTTCATGAGTCCTTTTTCCTTTCTGTTCAATCCCTCCATCCCCTAAATTCCTCCTCCTCAAAAAAAAAAAAAAAACTATTTCTTTTCTGTTGAAACTCCTCACTAGTTTTAAGGGTATAAAAAGAGTGTATTTTTGAAGGGGTAGATTTGTGAAGAGCTCTCCTTAGAGAGAGCTGCCATGCTTTGAGTCCAAGTCACCCCAATGGTGAGGGACATGGTGCTATACTCTCTCATCTTACATCTAGTGGGAGGGGTTGCAAGGAGACAACCCCTTTGAGAGCGTGACACCTCCCTGAGGAATCTAAAGTCCTGGATCCTGCTCAAGATTCTTTTGACTAAAGTGAAGGAATGCCACAGAGACTTCAGGAACGCAGAAGCTTAATGGAGATCAAAATTGACTAACCAAAGGAGAGGTACTGCCTGTTTAATGATAGAAAGAGCTATCATAAGAGTCTCTTAAAAAAACCCAACAAGTGTCCCCATAATGAAGAGTCAGTTCTCATAATAACCAGGTCAAGACCATATAAAAAACTGTCCCACAAGAGGATACCAGTCAAGTTGGAATGTTCAGTAAGCAATTTTCCTTTCTTCCTTAGCATGCCCAAACCAGCATCAACGGTTGGCAAGCTAAGCAAGGAGAAGAGAAGGAAAGGAAAAGTTAACCACAGGCTTCTGCAAGATGGCTCAACAGCCCCTGAAGCTGGTCCTAACTGGAAGAGGGGAGAAAATCAAACTCTAAATCAAGTTCATAGATTTGATTGTTCCACAATATTCCATTTCTAATTATCGAATTGAAACTGTGGCTTGTGACTTAAAGATGCCTTAGAATTTCCTCTAATTTAAAAGTGATTGGTAGAGTCATAGACTACCAGAGTTTTCGAACACAAGAAGAGAAGAAACTTCTCTTACTGGGAAATTTAAATAGACAGTGGAAGATAAATAAATTAGTGACTTTATTACATCCCATTCAGTACACTGGGACTATCTTCTATACTTTAGAGCAGAAACTATTTCCTATTCATCTTTTCATTTTCTGTGTCTCCCATGGTGCCTAAGCCATCATAATGTCTCAAAAATAAATGAATTAATTCCTGTTATTTTAAATTTTAATTCTGGATTTGAAAATCCTGTTATATCTATTCTTTGTTAAGTGAATGCTTCTGTGCCCTATTTTGCAGAGAGCTAATTTTCAGTTTTCCACATACTTATTTTGAAATTATCAATTTTCTTCACTATATTTTAGTTGAGGTAGCACTAATAAATGGCTGGATTTGGCTTTCTTCTTGGGCTTATTAATGAGTCTAAAGCAATGATCTCAACTGAAGGTGCACACAAGAATTATGGGGTGTTTTGGAGAAACCCATGTATTTAAGCTTTACATGAGGAGATTAATTTAGCAGTTTGTGTCGAGGGCAAGTGTCTTTATAGACCTTCTCTATAAAGGTCTTAGCCAAAAGCTAAGAATCACTAGTTTGAAGGTATAGTAGGGCTTGGATATCTGGAGTTGAGCCTTTCTCACAGCAGTGCTACTCTGCTTCCATTCTTTTTCAGCTATATCAGGGTGAAAAGATGCTTATAAAATACTGCAATAAAAAAGAACAGCAGTTTTCTCTAAAAGTTAAACATTAAGTCAATAAGTTAAAAAGTGAGACCTATTTCCTGGATTATAGGAGCATTTAATTGACTAAAGAAAGATTATCTTGATTGGAAAGCATGGTTGTCTTATGGTGGGTCCTCCTCAAAATCAACCAGACACAAACAAGGGCTTTTATACATAATGTTTACTTTGGGAAGTGAGCTCAGAGAACAGAAGTGGGACTGAGAAGAGTGAAACAAGAAAGGAGAGAAAGTGAACCCAAGATTGTGCTATTGAATTGGTCACTGCTATGGGCTACTGGGGCTCAGTCCTGCCATGGGCTCTCTGAAGAGCTGTGCAGAATGCCCCTCAGACTAGATCACCTGAGGGAACTAAAGATGGGAGTTTATCTCCCATTGGTCAAAGTGTTCACTATTAAATTTCCAGGTCTGCCTATGTATCAGAATGACTGCTGAGGAAGGTGCTGTCAGTAATTTGTGCATCTGGTTGCTGGTTGTTGCAGCAATGGCTGAAGTGAAAATATAGGCTGAGAGGATGTGGTGGTGCCCAAAAGGGGTCCTCTATATAAGGGCCAATATACAACTTAAAACAGAAGTTAGGAGAAACTTAATATTGTGAGCTTGTTTGGTTTTGTCAGTTTGTTTGCTTGTTTTTTCAACAAATTCTGAACCTTGAGAAAAAATATGTTTATGTGACACTCTTACAGATATTTTAATTATAAAACTATATCCTAACTTGAGATCTTCAAGGCTGTACAACTAAGGTAAATGCCATCTATTGGTAACTTCTCATACAAGAATGGTGTCTATGAAACATTGAATGTTTGTCATGCCTGTGGTCTCCTTGTAAAAATGTGGTCAGAAGTGGATCCTTGCAGGTAGACCACCTGCTTTTCTGATCTATTATCATGGACACAAATGATTGGACTAGGGTTGATTTCTGAGTCAAAGATAGCACTCTATAGAGTGTACAATGCTCCAAGATTTCACCTGGTCCAAAGCCTTCTTGTGGCAGCAGTGAGGACAAAGGGGGCACAAAGAAAGGGCAGGCTAAGTCACAAGAATGGGGTAATGATGCCCAGTCTTGAGGGTGTGACAATAGAGGGGAAGCTTTGTCACTTGACCTACAGAGACATCTCAAGAGCAATGAGCATCCTTCCAGGACATTATGAGGCTTGACTGAACCACAGTTGACTGATCTCCCCTACTTCCGCACTGCCCTTAATGTTTCTATGAAAATTGAGTGTACCTAACTAATAGAGATGTCTTTCTTCTGCCAACAGTCAGTTCCCTCCTTTCTGATTTCTTTCAAACTTCAAATATGCTTGTCTCCAATTATCTAATCCTCTGTCACTGTGTACCCTATAGGATCTTGTTTCCTGGACAATTTTAGAATCCTTTACTTCCTTCTCAGACTTGGCTCCAAACTAAGAAGGGAAACTCATTTCAACAATAGAATAAACCTTGTAACAAAATAGAATAGTCTAGAATACTCTAGACTCTAGGAAACTGTGTAGACAGCTTGGTGTAATGTGGTCTTGGATTTGTTGTGGTGATTTGTTTATTTACTGTAAGTTTGATTTTTAAGTACCAAAAAAGACTTATCTGAGTTGAAAATTCTCCTGGAGAGTGATCCTACTGACATTTTAGTCTGTGTACACTAGAAGCCAAGCTATGTCCTGGAAATAACTTATCTAATTAGACCCTGAACTTACCCAGGGCTGCTACTTTGTAATGTGATTGTTCTTGTCTGTTCTGCTGAGACTACACAATGAGCCACTGGCAAATCGTATACCACTCTAGCAGAATGACATTTCAGACTTTAGCCTCCATCCATGATCTTTTTGACCTCTTCTTTCAGCTTTCTTTACATCTCTAACCATCAACTATTTTTTCCCTAAGCATTCTGGTTCAGTTTATTGTCCTTGAAAGTACATTTCCCTGCAAGGCAAAACACTGAGTGGCACTGAGCTTTTGCTCTTGAGTTTGACATATCTGTCTTACCTCTAGGCCATTTCATTGTATTATATTTTCTTTTTCCTAATCTGCTGTCAAAATGTTTTCAATACCAAAATCTTACATAAGCTATAAAAAAACAAGGAGAAAATTCTGGAGTTTTGTGGGGGCAGTGAGAAGAAGACCACCAGCTGTTTCAGAAGAGTTAGAGCAGGCATGGACCATAAAGCCCTTATACCCATGACCCATTTGCCTTCTCTGGCCCCATTTTGTCCCCTACCTGCTCTTCTCCTGTTCTATCTCTGGTACTGCCAAATGCTTAAGCCCCCAGTCTACTGGTCAAGGCTGAGTTTGGATAAATATAACTTTTTTACAATGAAGGTTGACTGGTGAGGTTGGCCCTTAGGACTATGCATCCCTATGTTTTGGGAGTACTGCAAGGGCAGGATCGTCTTTAAAATAATATTTTCTAAAAGCTGTTTGGAATGTTAAAACCAGTATATAAATTCTGTGTTCTTAATTAATACAAGAACCTCCCTTCCAATTCCCTGCATCCTTGATCCTCTTTTATTTTAGGTGCCTACTGCCACAGGTACTACTTAAGCAAAAGACAATGTAGGCAATGAAACCTGTCATAAAAAGAAGCAGCATAGGAAGAGGGCTCATAGAGGGGGCTCTAAGTTATACAGACTATTCCCATTGACAATGGTAATTTCTTTTGAGCCACAAGTTAGTACAAAATGTTGGGTATTAGACTTACTCAACATCTATTCTTCCACCTTCTTTCTAATGTCTTGATTTTGTTCAGCTATTCAACTTCATTTATACTTCAGGATAGGTAGGCTGGACACACCCGCAAGTCAGTTAGCACTGGTGAGTCTAAACTAGTTGTGGTGGGTCTATTTTCTTTGTCAGTGATTAATTTAAGCCTGGGTATATTATACAATTCTAGCTAATGGCACAAAAGGAGAAGTCTTTTGGGGAGGAGTGGGGCTGGAGCTTCTGGGAAAGGGTCTTTCACTCTTAAAAACAGACCTATGAAATAAAAAGATCCATTCCATCTTTTCTCATATGTGATATGACACTTGTAATCACTGCAGCCATTTAACTTTCAGGCTGAAGATGAGGGCCATATACAGAACAATTTAAGGCCAAAAATGTCATAGAAACCCAATTGTAGACCTGATGTACCATGTTTACAGACTACCCTGTCTTGGGATGGATGTTCATATGGGAAATAAATTCAACAAGTTTGAGTACAAGTTTTCTGGTATTTACAGTCCAAAGCATCCTAAAAAATCCACATGATTTGGCAAAATTAAAGACCTAACAAGAATTTGGCTAATAATCATTCTTGTTATTAATTATATTATTATAATAGCTACTTTTCATTAAATGTGTTATTGACATGACCCTATACATCATCTCATTTTATCCTGAAATCACATCCATCATTTCCATTTTACAGACCAGGAATCTGAGTCTCAGAGATGTTATATGGTAAAGGTTCCAAAATTAGTAAGAGGAGGACATGGGCTTCAAACCCACCTTGGAATTGTACTAAACCTGTGAGTGTTCTCTGTACTGTCTCTATTCCCTGAGCCACTTATCCAGAATACCTAGAACCTGATCTTTCTGAATTTCTGGTATTACCAACACTTAGATATTTCACTTTCAAAAGAGCTCTTTCTTACCCTCTTACCACTCAATCTAACCCTGACCTCTTCTTGATAATGTTCTTTTGCCTATTCTATTATATGGATTAAAGAATAATAGACAGCAAATGAATGAATGAGTGAATGAGTGAATAAATAAATGTTATATATACTGTCAGTGGATAGAAGTGTTATCAAGAAAATGTAAGCAAGGCAAGGGAGTAATGTGGTGGGGGCTGGTTATTGTAGATTGGGTGGTCAGGTTAATGTTTGCAGAGAAAGTGACATTTAAACAGAGATCTAAGTAATGTAAGGTCATGAAACATGATGCTATTCAGGGGAAGAGCATTCCATGAAGGAAAAACCACAAGGGCAAGTCCCAGAGGTGAGACTATTATTGGAGTATTAAAGTACAGAAAAGGGATCAGTATGGCAGGAGCAACAGTAACATGAAACTGGTGGTAGGAAATGAGGTTGGTGATTTAGACAGGGGCCAGAATCATTTAGGAAATATCAGGACATAGTAAAGGCTTTGGTTTCTATTCTACATGTGAAGACAATCCACTAGAGGGTTTCTAGTAAGAGAGTAAGTTTTAGAAATGTTTACGAGAATCACTCTGTAGGAGATGCTGTGGTGTAATGTCCAGATCCTTTCTTATGGACTGAGGCACTTATTCTTACAGCTGCTGAAAATTGGGAGGCTGACAGCCTCATGGCTGTGTCCCTTCTTGTAGGCTGAAAAAGGCCCTCTGGCCCAAAGACATGCCCTTTTCTAATGGTACCCTACATCCAATGACTGGGCAATGAAAGAGTACAAAGAATTATTCCGACTCCAGGGCTTTCACAGGATCAGCTGATGCCTCTAGTGCAATTTCATCAGAGTTCAACTTCACCTTCTGCCCAATTTTGTTTCTCTCACTCCCTCGTAGGTGTTAATTCCAAGGGGACCCTTAAATAACATCCTGCATGCAAATCTCCATCTCAGAGTTGACTTTCTGGGCAATTCAGCCTGTGACACACTTTGCAATGTGAACAGCAGACTATTATGTAGTAAAAGTGGAAGCAGGAGACTAGTTAGGCCAGGGAAGTTGTCCACGCCAGAGATTTTGGTGGCTTGGTCTAATGTAGTAGACTGGAGATATCCATTCAATATCTGTGGACATCCAAGTGGATATGTTGGATAGACTATTGAACATATGTGTCAGAGTTTAGGAAAGAGTTTGGGGCTGGTAATATAACTTGGGGAGATGTGGGATTGAGAATAGATAAATGTGTGAGGATAAACCCTGGGACATAAAAACTTTACATGTAGAATATATATATATAAAGTGAATATATATATATATATTCACTTAGAAACATCTGTGATCCCTAAAAGGAACATATATAAGAACTATCAAAATCTGTGTATTAAAACACTACTGTGATTTCAATATGATTATTCATTGTAAGCTACATTATTATAGTTTTTCAATGAATATAACAACCTCATGTTAAAATATGAGTGATTATTTTTTTTTAAAATCACAATTTTATGTTATATATTTCTGGTTTTCAGACACCTGGTTAAACAATCTGCTGCTGTATTCATGTATTTTCTTATTGTCTACTAATTCCCAAAGAATTTGAGGCAACATTCAGCAGTACAAGTAAACATGAAGTTAGTGAAACAATACGGAAAATCAAGACTTGTTTCAAAAAAGAAATGGTGGGTAAGCAATAAGTGGGTGAGGAGAAGGCAGAAAAGCAGCTGGACACAGGGAAGGCCAGCTGCCATCTAGGTGGGGAATCTGAGGGACTCCAACAAGGACACATTGACTAGGACCTGAAATGTTTCTGTCTTATGTTGTCACAGTGAAATATTACATCAGAAAGCCTCTGGAATTGAGGTCTCTCAAATGCACATCTGGCCCACCAACTGAATTCTTGGCTTGTCTCACCTAGCGTGAATAAGTTTCATTAAAATGTGGTCAACCCAGATATAAAATCAGCTCTGAAGTTTATCCTCTGGGTTACATCATCACAAGGTAACTGTAGGATGTTGGAAGACCCAGTGATTCCTCCTTCCCCATAACATTCCTGGGCTTGTCATTCTGCCCACCTTCTCAATGTCAGCTTTTCCTCATATCTGTCCTTGGCTTCCTCTTGGTGTACTTTCAGTGGACAATCTCCTTTTCCAAGATCCTGCTGATGGAGGGAAGAGGGTCCCTAATGTGTCCAGTGCTTCCTGTGGGCCAGCAGGGGAATGCTGAAAAAATATTCTTCATTGCTTGACCTCAGAAAGATGGGTTCCCTGTTTGAAAGAGCTCTGAGAAAAAGCAGATGGGTGAAAGAACCAGAATAAAGATAGGTGAGGAGCGAAGGCTGGAATAACTTGTACTAGCCTTCTGTCCACTCAGCAGACTGTGATCTGAGAACCTTCCTTTCGGATTTGTGCCTGAAAGTAGTACTATTTTCTCTGCCTTGGCCATGCACTCCTGTTGTCAGCCTGGAGAGTTTCTACATTTTGTCTTCAGCTACTCAGCTCCAGAATTTCTTTCTTCAGAAAGCCAAGGAATGGAGAGCCATCTGGGTCCAGTGAGGCTCTTTCCTAACCACAATACTTGTAGGTTCACAGGGCCAATCACACAGTATGCACAGCTTGGTAGGGTGACCCAGATATGTGAGCGAACCAAGGCAGCAAGATCCTAGGATGGGCTGACAGGTGATTCAGTCAAGGTTCTATGGAGACTAGTCCAGTGGATTCACAGGCCCACACCTCAGCAGGGATATGAAAAGTCATATTCAGTTGGGGTAGGGGGAGAGGATAAGAGACTGACAGCATCTGGGTTTCAACTATATCCCTGTCTCATAGGGAGATGTGGTGAGAATAAAGTAGTTAAGGGGCCCAGTGCAGACCAATGGCCTAGGACTAGGTGTCAGATCTCACCCTTTCACAAAGATGTGTCTGCCTGAGAGGACGGGACTGAGACTCTGTGCCCAGTAGCCATCAGTTGTCTCCCAGGAATTCCAAGAGAGGCCCTGCCTCTGCTCCTTGTGTGTGGGGCCTTCTTGCCTACACTTGAATGTGTACCCTGCCCCAGATCCAGATTACCTGTTGTCATCCTCTGCCATACCCTGAAACACCCTGGTAAGCAAGACTGAAGATGGCTGGGCCCTTCCATGGCAAACCCAGCTTTTCTTCTGAACACGCCAGACTACCTAGGCTATAGTTTCCCTTTGCCCACCCCTGCCATCCCACTATGTCGGCTATGCCCCAGGGGATAGGATTGAGCCAGGCATATGCTCCTTCTTTCTGTCTCAGAAGGATTGATCACACAGATCCAGTTTTCCTAGGCATTGATTCATGAAGGATGTTATCTGCTGAGTGCTTGAAAGCACCCATCTAATGTATGCAAGGGTTGGAGGAGAAAGTTGGCCCAAATTTAAGAAGCCAGGGGAGCCCTTCTGTGGTGTGCCCAGTGTCAGTCCTAGCCCTTGAAGTGATCCAGAGAGAGACTGGGTTTTTTCCTTTCTGTGCTTGTTAACTTTATCTTGTTAATTTTGTATTTCAGCTATATACCCAGCTTCCCTTTGAGACTGGCCATTTCATAAATGATCAAGTGAAATAAATAATGAATAAATGTTTCTCTCTTGTATTCCAATTTAAATCCAAGGAGCCCTGGTGAGATCTGTGGACTCATCTTATCATTTATTTTTTTTCCAGAATGACCTCTGGTAACTAATTGGCTCATTTAAACTCCTTTTTTTTTTTGATGACATGTTACAATGGCAGTAAAATAAAGAGCAGCAAACTTGAATTTGTGGTTGGATGCCTTTGAAGCTATGCCATTATCATTATGACACTGGGTACCTTGTGAAACTGTGGTCTGGGGAAATGATAGTGGGTTTTAATTTTTCTTCTGCAAGTGATGTTTTATAATAAAATCTGAAAATTAACCATGATTTTTGATCTTTGTTTCCTTATATTTCTATGTGTATCAAAAATACTGGCTTAAGGCAGCGATTCCAAAACTTTTCCATATCATATCACACAGAAAAAAAATGATTACATTTGTATGGCATAATGGATAAATGGATAAGGTTACTCCATGCCTGGAACTGAGTAGCTTGAGGGCTCCAGCCACCAAAAACCCTGCACTTCTTTCCAGAGTGCTGACAGCTTATAGACATCTACACATATATAACCCATTTTTGGTGGGGCCTATCATTTAGGGAGACGTTAGATACCATGTAGGACAGTACTGGGGCCAAGATGGAGGTGTAGGCAGAAATGCTTTGCTTCCTTGCACAACCAAAAGAAGGATAACAACCAATTTAAAAACAAAGAACAACCTGAACAGCCAGAAAACATTTGCATAGAAGTCCAACAACCAAAGAGTTGAAGAAACATTCAGCCAGATGGTAGGAGGGGCAGAGATGAGCTGTGGGGCAAAGAGGACACGGAGAGGTGGGGGCTGGAGGACTGAGGCAGGCCAGGCAGTGGCTGGCGTATCGTGTAGGCAATCCCACATTCATGCGCAGACAAGCCCAGGGAAAGCGGAGTGGGGCTGGAGGGATTGCAAAATGCTGGGTTTCAGCGTAAATAACTAAAGACTCAAAACCACAGGCTGTGGAACAGATCTGTGGGGATTGTGATAGCAGAAGAGACACCCAGCCTCACAGGAGAGTTCGTTGGAGAAACCCACAGGATCCTACCCACCTGCTTGCAAATCAGCACCTAAAGGGCACAAAACGCTTGTGGAAAGGGAGGGAAGTGAAGAAAAGAGAGCAGAGCAAAAGGCATTGTTCCTTCTCTGACCCCTCCCTCACAGACAGTGCCACAACACAGCAAAGAAGGTTGTCCTGCTCTGGCAAATACCTAAGGCTCTGCCCCTTACATGTAATGGGTGTGCCAAGACAAACAAATATGGCCCAAATGAAAAAACAGATCAAAACACCAGAGAAAGAACTAAGCGACAAGGAGGTAGATCACCTATCTGATGCAGAGTTCAAAACACCGGTAATCAGGATGCTCACAGAATTGATTGAGCTCAGTCACAAAATGAAGAAAGAAATGAAGGCTACACAAAGTGAAATAAAGGAAAATATACAGGGAATCAACAGTGAAGGGAAGGAAATTGGGACTCAAATCAATGATTTGGGAAAAATAAGCATCCAACTGGAACAGAATGAAGAAACAAGAATACAATAAAATGAGGAGAGGCTTAGGAACCTCTGGGACAACATTAAATGTTCCAACGTCCAAATCATGGGAGTGTCAGGAGAAGAGGAAGAGCAAGATATTGAAAACTTATTTGAAAAAATAATGAAGGAAAAGTTCTCCAATGTAGCAAAGGAAATAGACTTCCAGGAAGTCCAGGAAGCTCAGAGAATCTCAAAGAAGTTGACCCCAGGGAAGCACACACCAAAGTACATCATAATTACATTACCCAAGATTAAAGAGAAGGAGAGAATCTTAAAAGCAGCAAGAAAAAAGGAGGGAGTTACCTACAAAGGAGTTCCCATAAGACTATCAGCTGTTTTCACAAAAGAAACCTTGCAGGCTAGAAGGGGCTGGAAAGAAGTATTCAAAGTCGTGAACCACAAAGACTTGCATCCAAGATTACTTTATCCAGCAAAGTTATCATTTAGAATGGAAGGGCAGATAAAGTGCTTCCAAGATAAGGTAAAGTTAAAGGAGTTCACTATCACCAAGCCCTTTTTATATGAAATGTTAAAAGGGCTTATCTAAGAAATATTGATAAAAAATTATGAACAGTAAAATGACAACAAACCCACAACTATCAACAACTGAACCTAAAAAACCAGAAACAAAAACTAAGCAAATAACTACAACAGGAACAGAATCACAGAAATGGAGATCTCATGGAGGGTTATCAGTGGGGCGGGAGAGGAGTTCAATGGGGGGAAAAGGAACAGGTAACAAGAAGCAGAATAGACTGGCACAAAATAGGGGAGGTTAAGAACAGTATAAGAAATGGAGAAGAAGGGGGAAGATGGCGTCGGGGTAGGAGGGAGCAGATTCCACTTCCCCCTACACATGGGAGAAAATCCTAGCCAATCTACAGAGTAAAAGAGCAAACAACCAACAGTACCTCAACATATGAAAATAAGAGACCAAAAATTGTAGTGGAACCGAAAAATGAGACAGTAAGGAGAGTGCTTCAGGACAATAAGGTCCCAGGGACCAGTGCTGGGTCCAGGGGGCCGCAACCCCAGGCCTGGTGCCCACTGCTGGGTTTGCCACAGAGTCCTTGGGAGAGAGCCGGGGCAACTGCTCCCTCCCCAGCCAAACAAGGTCTGAGTGGCCCCGGGAGAAACCAGGCTGCTAGCAAACACACAAGGGTGTGAGCACCTGAGGAGTCTGTGGACACGGGCAGAGTTGAGAGTCACGCAATGGGCCCTGACCCCCATAGTCACCAGTCTGGCTAGAGAATTGGGCTGTGGGAGAGGCCATGCCACTGCATGGAGTGGCAGGCTTGAGTAGGAGGAATTTCTCAAAAAGAAAAAGTGAAAAGACAGACACTGTTTAGGGAATTCTCCTACAGCAATCACTTCGGTCTCCTTGACACCCAGCCAGGCAGCGATGCCCAGGTTGTGCAGAAGGTTGTGCTTGTGAAGAAGACCCTGCACACCCCCATAGCACTGGGAAGGGTGAGGCAGCCTGGCTGAGCACGCACGCACTTGAGCACACCCCGCATCCCAGCCCACAGCTGTAACCCCGGGGAAGGCCTGGATCCCACACCCAAGGTGCAGGGGAGAGGTTCCAGGATAGCTCCCCGGACAGTGGGTGAGGTTGACTGAGTGCAGATTGGGAAGGAAGAAAAGCCATACCAATTGCCCCTTAGCCTGCTGCAGCCAGCAAGACCAGAAAACCCGGTTTGGCCACTTTGAAACCAAGAGGCTTTTTAATTTTATTCTATTTTTATATTTTTTTAGTAATTGTTGGGGGGGCTCCACCCACAGGGTCCCCCTGGATGCCAAGGATGAGAATAAGTCTACCATGACATGATCTGCTTGGGGAGGAAAGGTGGCCAATCTCTCCAAGGAGAAGAGCCAGGAGCCCGATCCTCACTGGGCTTTTATTGGGTTCATTTGCACAGGATTACAGATAAAGCTCAATAATCATTTTCAGGCAGTAAGGATCAAACAATAGATAACAAAGAACTCTGAGGGCC
>CM052552.1:45909363-45937710 GCA_028533065.1 Trachops cirrhosus
CTGAATAAAGTGTCCATAAAAGATTCAATCGCTGTCATTGCTTATTGGGTTTGGTAGTGACAAGCAGCCCGAATGCTGGTGTCTTTTCTGGTTACAAACCCACACGCTGCAGCAGGCCCTAGGCAGACCCAGTCAGGATTAGGCCTCTGTCTGGTAACAAGTATAGTTTTAAAAAATTCATTCATTCAATGTTAGTGTCCTGCATTGGAATTATATCATAGTCAACAGAGATTAACCACTGACAATAGTTCATTTCTACCTTATAGTGAAGATGCATTTTTTCCCAATAAAGTTTGGCACTTCTCTTGTCAATCATGACATTGACATAGTAGGTGATAAGCATTGCTTTGGGATGCACTGGGGGAAGGGTTATTTCTCGAGGGAGATTTCTGATCTAAAAGGGATTTTTTTTTCCTTTCTCCTCCTACCCCTTGTCTTTCTTTTTGCCTGCTCCAAGAAGTTTTACAAAATGATTGCTGGCCTTGGTACTCATTTCTCAAGAAATCAAAGACATCCAAAAAGAATTTATCATTTATATGATGTAAAACAAAACCTTGCACTTATTTATGAGTTGCCAACAATTTGGACATGTGAACAAAGCCTTCAAATGTGTTTTAATTGGTTAGCAATCTTTTAAAGAAATTTGAATATAAAAGCTTTTCTGAGGGGCAGATACTCCCCAGATCAGCCACAGTTTCCAATACTCCCTAATGTCTCATACCTGCTGCTCATTTTTGGCTGCCTTGAGGCAGGAGACAGCATAGGAAAGAACTCTTGAGACTGCAATACTGTCACTGGCCACCCTGGTTGCCAGGAAACGCCTTTTACCAATTAGGTAGGTTAAATAGTAAACCAAGGCAGGGAGGAGGAAGGAGACAAGTCCCACATGCTAACTCAGCAGTCCTGAGCCTGGTCTGATAATATTGCCAGGGGTTCCAACATCACAAGACACACTATGTTAGCAAGAAAGAAGGGAAGTCCTTGAAATTCTATGTAGCATTTCCACTACATGGGAAATAAAGCCTTGAAACTGTGCTTTCATCCCAAGGCCTGAATGTGGGAGAGGGTTCCCGGTGCCCAAAGAAAGAGCCCATAAAACAACTTTGGTTAATTGCCTACCTCTGGTCACTATCTGTTTTATGAGGGAGTCTCTGATGCTTATACAAAGAGTCCATAAATAACTTCGGAAAGTGCCCCAATTTTAATTAACTGCTTCCTGTCATGTATTTGTTTTACAACAAGATGAACAAATGGGGTTTGGAGCAAGATAATGATTTGGGTTAACAGACCCCCACACATACCTAAGTATGGGTAGTCACATTCCCCCAGGAAAGCTGGCACCACATTTACCCGTTAGTCAATATGTAACTTTTTTCCCTCCTATCCCACCAACTATATAAGTCCTGAGAACAAAGGACTCTCTCTCTCTCTCTCTCTCTCTTTGTCCGGGACTCAGGGTGCTCTTGGCTCTCGGGCCACAGGGCCTCTGGCCACCCGGCCTCAGGCTGCCCAGGGGCTTGCCACCCTGGGCTTCAGCCACTCTTGCTTTTCTCACCCTGCTTCGCCCTGAAACTTTGCCTTTCACCCCCTACTCCACCCAGTCCTGCTCTCTTCCATGGGAACAGGCCACTAATAAACTAATTACATACTACTAGATTTGCTGATATGTAATTCTTTACATGCGTCAGCAAGAACCAGGTCTCTCCCGTCAACAGCCTGACTCCTGAAGACATTAGATTTTGGACTCATGCTTATAAATGCACTCTTCCCCACCACCCACTTTGATCTTTCTATCACTAAATTGTAGAAGGGTGTTCCTTCATTGAGACAGAGGTTGAAACATTTCCAGAGTTCCTTCCATTCTGATTTTTTTCTTCCACATAAATAGTGCAGAAATATAACCTTCTAAAAGCAGTTACCTTACCTAACAAGTGCAGTTTCACAGCAATAGCTTCATTCTATTTGTCAAAACCAAACCTCAAATCCAGACCTTTTACATGACAAAGGGCAACATATATTTTTTTGGGGGGTGGGGAGTAAAATAAATGCTGCTGTGGGTGCTTCCTCCTGGATTCTTCAGCTGCTGGGAATGCAGGTTGTTCTTAGGTCACAGCTGCAGTTCTCACCCAAGGTAGCACCCCCTTGCAGAGGATGGCTAGTGAAGGGGTACAGAGGCCAGACCCCTTTGCCTGAATGGGGCACAATTTTGAAGGGCCTTCCCATCTCCTCCTTAGGATCTGCTGAGGCCTCAGTTGCAACTGCTTTGTAGGTCAACTCTTGCCCAATCCTGCCTGCCTCACCTCCGTAGTTGTATTTCCTGAGAGCTGTTTCCAATAAGCTTTCTGTCCTGATTCTGCATCTCAGAGTCTGTTTCCAGGAAACCTAACCTAGGACAAAGGAGTGAACCAAGATACAGAAGGCAGAGTGACTTGTTCCTGCCATCCTGATAAGCAAACAGAGAGTGCTGGCAACAAATGTATAAATCACATAATGCTGCCATGAAAAGAATCCTTGGAAGCCATCAAGTGCAACCCACCCTTTTCCAGATGGGGAGACTGAGACAGAGGACTAAAGTGATTTGCTCAAGGTATTATATGCTAATTAGTCTTTGATTAGACTCAACACTGACTAATTATATCCAGGCAGACAATATTATAGCATTTAATCAGCTCCCAGGAATCCTTGATAAAACATGAGAGTCAAACCAAATTATGGGAAGTTGGAATCAATACAAAGTGACTTTTTAAACCCATCATCCATGGATAATGCCTCATTGTGACCTCCTACTATAAAAAGCCATTTAACCTTGGGACTATCGAATAAATAGAGAAGCAAGGTCTGAATCAGGGGTGGTAGTGCACTTTATTAACAAACTAAACAGTACCATATAGGCAAAATCATATTTTAATTGCAACACACTTATGCATACTCCCACATGTAGCACTTAGGCACATTTCAGACAGAACATTAGGCACCAAGTTTACAATCAGACTAAATGTAATTCATGGTCCTTCAATATTTTTTCTTCAGTGTAGTATAAATCCTTATTTAATAGCTGTGACAAAAAGATAACTTTTAAAATCTAATTCTCAATCCTACAATGGAGTAAGACCAATTCAGCCCTCAGAACTGTGAGGCAGATGCCTTAAAAGAGCCTGGCTCTATCAGCTGTGGAAATTGACTAGCTTCTCTGGAATGGAGAAAAGACCTATGGTATCTTTCTTAGTGTTTAACAATCTCCTATATGGTGGAAGTTTTCAGCTCCAACTTTATGTTTATGCACATCTGGACTGGCATCCATTTTAATACTCAATCTGTAGCTTAATAGGGCTGGTCTAATTAGAATAAATTAATTGGTTTTCTAAAAAGTTTGAGGAGAGGGTAATTGAATACTCAGTTCTTCAATATTCAAGACTTGGATACGCTCTCAACCTGATTACTGTTAAAACTCTTGCCAGTTGAGATTTTGCCAAAAGGTGTGTCAGAGCCAAGTTAATAAGTGAACAGAAACAACTGAAATAGATCAGGGAAGTGATTTCTATTAAGTAGTTTGATGTATGTGCACCTCACTATGTACTAGAGTATATCCAAGGCATTGCCAAAACTCCTAAATTAGCTAAAATACTTTTCAAATGAAAGTTAAAGAGCAGCAGAAAAATCCTACTCTTTGCTCTTAGGTGAGGCAAAACAAATACCTTAACTGTTACCTCACACCATGGCCATAACTTAATTTTGGATTTATGATAAGGTTGATTATATAATAAACTTGGGTTGGTCTCCTTTGGCAGTCTTTAATTCTCATTCAATAAAAGAATAGATTTGGTTAAGGGGTGTTAGGAAATAAAGAGGATATGAAATAAAATGCTGAATATGGGAGAAGACAGAAAAAGAAGTAGCATACTCAATAGCTACAAAACAATCATGTGACATTTTGTAGAAGGGCAAACATGATGGTATTACTCTATTATAAAAGCATAATATAATTCAGGCATATAATGATTGACCTTATCAATAAAAAATTAATTGGATGTAGCTTGTTTAATAATGTATGGAAATATGGTCATTGAAATTTTTATTAAAAATTTTTGGCACATAAAAGAGTAAGTTTTGGCTATCTAGAAACTTCATTTGAAATGAAATATTCATTCATTGATGCTGCACAATAAGGTTTTACTGTGTATTTACCACCTATGTACCTGAATCCACTGAATCTTCTCAATTGCTTTATTTGATCACATCTATGTTGATTTTTCTCCAGATATTTATATTGAAAAGAGAAGTGGTTTATGGCTGAAACCTTTGGAAGGGGCTTTTAAAATCTGATAGATTTTAAAATGGGAAAGGCAAGAGGTGGTACTGTTTTGGGCCCACATAACTCCTTGGAGAACTTAGTCTTCATATGTAAAATCACTCAATTTCATGTCTTATATAAAACTTAATAACTAAAGCAGGTAAATTTATAATATAGAGCCGTAATTTTCTTTATGTATCTCATAGTCTCAACAAATAACAATAAGAAATCTTTAATGTCTATTTCAGTTATTTGAGAGAAACTGGCATGCTAATAGTAGGGTAACCATATTGAAAACACATTGAAATTAACAGATCTGTCTAACTGTACTATGGTCATAGGAAGAAAGAAAAAAAATGTCACTAAGGGCTTTCAGATAGCCAGGGTCTACCTGAAAGAAAGGAAAATACTGCTTTCCTGAAATTGGTAGAGAATATTATCATCAATGATGAGTGAAGTGATATCTAGCCATATTCCAGGAAGAAGAGAAGATGCCTCATGTAGAGCTAGTCAGGGAGGCCTCTTGGGAACAATCCTGGCACTAGTTTACTCTGCTTACCTGGGGAGATGTACAGAAGTCATGGAAGGTCAATTTAATCATTATGCCTTGGTAAACACTGTCCTATTTAAGAAGCAAAGGGGAAAATATACAAGTGAGCTAACGCTGGGACTAGATGTCTAGAAACTTCATAGGGATTAGAAGCAGTCCAGAGATTCCTGAGGCGACAGCCTACAAAGTGCCCCTTGCCCCTCCCCACCTCACTGGTCTACCTCTACTGCTTTCATGTACTATTTCCTCATCCAAGGTGGAATCAGCTCACCCCAAGAAGCTGTGACGCCCTGTGCTCTGGACCTACACTTCACCATTTCCTAAAGACTGAAAAGATCAGTCACAAGCTGGACCTTCATCTATTTAACCTCTATAGAAAGTTAAAGGCTTCATTTTTGCAATCATCAGGCATTTTATATTAAAGGGGAAAAACAGGATATAGAAATTATTTCTGATGAACACTTGAACTTGAAATTTTAAAAAATGATCACAAGGTTTTATTCTATCAATCAACATGAATTAGTCTACACAGACAAATAAGATGGAGCTTGCACTTACTGATTTTAATGAGGCGATTCTGTGAGTTGTTTTTACTTTAACACAGGCTAAACTAAGGGGTTACATCCAGTGCACTTAATGACAGTCTAATGAGACACAGCCATTAATTTGTTGACAATTTCTTGCTGATAGTACTAGAAAAGACTAAGTGGAAAGTGTATTTCAGGATCATTTCAGCAGCCTAAACTTGTATGCCACAAAACACAGGGCAGTTACTGATGTGGAAAATCCAATGATCTTCAGAAGGCCTGGCACTGAGGGGAGATGTCTTTCCCAAAATGTATGCCTGATTTCAGTAGCTGGAACATCCTAGATGAATGAATACAGATCATTAGCAGAAGACTCCTGCACTGACAAGGAGGGGCAAAATATATCTGCAAAATGAGTGCATGGATACGCCTTGGAGAGTGGCAGCTACAATTACACCAGAGGCTAGAAGATAAGATATGAGATCTATATACAGTTACTGGTATATGGAGATGAAGCTGCCAAATTTACCTCTGATTCAGGTTCTTCAACGTGTAGATTTGCCACCTTCCCCATAACATACAAGATCTGGAAGAAAGCAGTAATGGTATTGTGAAATGAAGTTCTATAGTTTTGACATATTCAAGGCACTGCTGGCCACAGATGAGCCCCCTGAGTGGAGTAAGGGGCAAAAAAATAGACATACATATTTATTCATGTCACGATCTAGAAAGGTCAGATACAAAAACAATGCTGGACTCAGGAGGGAAGGTAACTTGGCTTCTTCCCTTACCGATCTAGCTGCTCGTTCTCCAGCTTCAACAGCTCCTTCCATATATCCACTCCAATGTGTGGCTGTCTCTGTTCCGGCAAAATAAATCCTGCCTACTGGTTCACGAATCACCCTTCAAGTGAACAGAGAGATCATAGTTGCTTGAGAAGGCACTGAAAATTAATGAGTCAATCACTGCCCTCATTTACCCCACAGAACAAAAGGTAACTCAAATTGTTTCAAAAACTCCCATATGCCACAGCCAAATGTGAAAGGCTCCTCCTTGTTTCCTGGGCCTGCACCCAAGGGTCTGAACTTTCAATCCAGAGAGAATCAGGCTGTAGGATCAATCACTAAAGGTGATGTTGACCTTTTCCTAGCTGTCCAGAATTGGAATATACGAACATGCATTGAATTCACAGTCAGATTTATGAGTTGTACGTTTCCTGTTTATAATACAATCTGCTCCCTACACTGTCTTTCCAAAAAGGTGTGTTCTGCAAGAGATCTCATCTGACCACCAACCACAGCCAGGCAGGCACTCCCAGGCTGCCAGGAGGAACAGTAGTGGCAAGTGGAAAGATAAGGAGATTAAATGATTTCTGTCAAGGAAAAGACCTGAGGGATTATTAATCTATGTCTTAAAAAAAAACAACCTCTGTACAGTTAGCCTCTAAGAATTTATCTGGAGACTGGCTGAGGGCAGGAAATGGTCCTTCTCACAAAGAGGTCTCAGTGAAGAGAACCATGGATGGGCTGGGCTGAAGGGACAACTATTCTTTCCTACCTTTTTGGGTTTGACTTCTACCATGTCTATAGCCACTTTCATAACATCTCCTAAGCTGTCCATCTCTACCCCAAAGGCCTTCACCTCAATTAATAATAAAAAAATCCCATGTAAGGAAAGGGTTAATAAATTATTTTTCCTTCATGGACAAATGTGACCTTCAGTTAATTTTCTAACTCTGTTCCTTTGGAGACCTGATGAAGGTACAATGCCATCTATGTTACTGGGCAACACTGCTTATGCTAAAAATGTCTCCCCCAGCTCAACAATTGGATCTGAGTGTGGAAGACTGGCATGAATTGTAAATACCTAGTAGGAGGCCATTGGTTTGGGCTTCAATGAGTGTGGTACCTCTTGTGATTGGGCATATATCCCTTGCAGAGACCCTCGACACTATGCCAACTAGGCTATTACAAGAGACAATGGTTCCTACTGGTCTTCCAAACCAAGATGGACTCCCCCAACCTGTAAGGCTATCACCTCCTCACACCTTAGCTGCATATAGCGGGGACCCTTCTCCCTGAAGAGGAATATATGATACTGCTCTGCCAGCGAGATGTTGTTTAGTCCATGTCCTTCTGTGTAGACTGGTGCCAGGAGCCTAGGGTAGTCATTTGAGACTAAATGTGTAATTGAGCTCAAGAAATCCCCTTGAAGGACACTGCACCTTGGACAATTCTCACATGTGCTGCTGACATCTGAAGTTCTCACCAGTATTCTGCTATTGTTCTCTGTGCTGACAGCTATTTTTCTATGTACCAACATAACTTATTTTCCTATGGACATCCAGAAATATACAAACTGACTACTTTGAGACATTATAAATAGGAATGCTGACTACTATTCCTAAAATTCCCCTTGAACTTTGCTTATTTTTGTAAGTTTGGTGTCTGAGTAGTACCTTCCATATTGAGTCATGATGCCAGGAGGAAAGTAGGCAGTATAACAGCCCCCTGAGTACTGTTCTTCACACCAGTTCTTTTCTTCATAATGTACTGGCTGAAATTCAATGGGGAGAAAATTCCAAATGAAAGACACAGCTGAAATTCTGTCAGTCAACAATGAAGGTCCTCATGTATTTTACTTTTAAAAAGTTTACATTTTTTAAAAAGATGGACCTGATTTTCTAGCACATTTATGGGGAAATATAACAGAACCAAATAACATAATGGTCTTTTGTGAGGTACCAAGCGACTAAACATGTATACTTTGAATTTCTCAACCTCTTTACTCTGGACACAGGGCATCTCCAAGCAGATTCTGAAGTCTTTAGACCTAAGTCTACAGGATACCCCATCAATAATTAGGTTCTGGTAAGGTCTACTCAAATATCTGGATTCTCTAAATAACAGATTTTACTTCCCCATCTACCAAGGCATTACTGCTGGAAGAAAGGGTGGAAGGGAGGAGGTAGAAGATAAATACAGTGTCTACGAAAGAGTTTTTTTTCAGAACCACTTTTCCAAGCTAGGAAGCTGAATGATAGGAATTCTGATAAAAAAGGGAAGAATTAAAGATTAAGATGTTTCTCAAGGGACATGAGAGAACCTTCTCTGATTTCCCTAACACATTCTGTACATTTGTTATTTGAACAGTTCAGATATAATCCCTTAAAAGAACCCTAAGCTACCTGGTAGTATCTTCAGAAAGAATTTCATTTGCATAATTATTTTCAGTGGTGGATTGAAAGCACTGAAATTCCCAAGTGAGCTGTGAATTGAGTCTACAAATGGAAAAATAAATTAATATGACTTTGACCTGGGCAGAGAGTCTAGATTCAGTTATATTGTCAAGTGTATACTGCAGTGCCTTCACCAACAAATGATGATATAATTGGGATTTTATTTCACAGCAGTCAGTTGACATTGACAGGAGGGTAGGCTCTCCTGTCAATGTTGGTTGTGGGAACTACTCTCATCCATCCTGGAGATAATATCTGAAGCTCCAGGCTCTGACTACAACTGGCTGCCAGTTATTCAGCAAATATTTAAATGGTCCAAGGAACCACTGCATCAAAAATTTCTTGCACCTATCAACAGCTTTTAATGGCCTTCTGTGATAGCTGAAGTTAATCCTCCAGTAAGCATAGCCCTTTATACTTTCTTCATAAGCCTGTCAGGGAACCAGAATCCTCTTTGTTTTACCCTTTAGAGCAAACAGAGAACAACCTGCCAGGTATTAAAGCTGAGTGTTCTTACTTCTAAAGCTTCTTCAGATCCCAGCACTTTGGAGTACAACTCACAGATTTTTCTCTTTCTATAAAAAAAGAACCAAAAATGTTAAGGAAGTAATAACCGGTCAGTATAGAATAAACACCATGAGTTCCGGGCTCTTGCCAATGAACCAGATTTATCAAGGAAAAAATAAAATCAATGGTTTTCTATAACCATACAAAATAAACAGTTCCATGGATCTTGGCACTCCAAGTAACTCTATGCCTCAATACAGTTATTTGATTTAAAGATTTAACAGCATTTTCCTTCCTTTTTATAGTTTGCTTCTTACTACTGCCCAATGTCATAGCTAGTCAAGATTAAAACTGGGGAAATAATTTTAAGTTAAATTCAGTCATTTTAGGGATTGATTCTAAATTACTGTTCTAGAATATGTACATTTCTACAATAATCTCTAAGTCTGTAGTACATATGCTTTTTTAACCATCCTATATTTGTTTTACAGATACTATGAACATATAAAGCTCATTTAATCTTTTAAGCAGAACATAAATTTTGCTAGACCAGGAGATGCCTACGGTCATTCCAGTCTAGTAATCTGTAACTTTAGAGAATGGTTTGTGCACACAGGGTTCCAAAGGGTGTCTGCGGAATGAGCACAATGTGATGTTACCTCAAATACAATCTTTGGTTACCCTCATAAATCCTTATGTAAGTGACAAACACAGAACATGGCACATACTATGTTTTAAAAATCAATAGCTTAATTTATCTAAGTATTTCTTGGAAAAAATATATTTTGAACTCACAACCACTCTTAGTGAAATTTAAAAGTTCTAATTTACTAAAATTGCCTATTTTCACACTATGCAGTTATATCCTCTTGGTATTTACCTTCTTTAGTCTTTATATAGTTTAAACATTGAAAGTGCTCCAAAATATTTGTTATATAGGCTAACAGGCAACAGGAAAAAAGAGTTGCTAAAAATGTGGCAAAGGGTTTAATTCAAATATGCAAGGCAATCATTAAAAGCTGAAAAGACAGCCCTGACTGGTGTGGCTCAGTTGGGCATTGTCCTGCAAAGCAAAAGGTCACTGATTTCATTCCCAGGCAGGGAACATGCTGAGTTGTGGTCTGGCCCCTCAATGAGGCTTGTATTAGAGGCAACCAATAGATGTTTCTCTGTTGGATCAGTGTTTCTCTCCTGCTCTTTCTCCCTCCCTTCCCCTCTCTCTAAAGCTAAATAAATGAAATCTTTTTTAAAAACTTAAAAAGACAAATGGGCAAAAATGGGGGGAGGGCAGGAGAGGGAGGGAAGGGAAGGTTATACTTACCAGTAATAAAACAGATTTTAAAAGGTGACACTTTTATGTTTCCAATTACATTAGAAATTAAAAACAATTTGTTTCATCCTCACCTGAGGTCAATTTATTCCCCATTGCTTTTTAGAGAGAGAAGAAAGGAGTGAGGAAGGAAGAGAAAGAAACATAGATGCTTTGCATCAATTGGTTGCCTCCCATATGATGTGCATGTGTGGGGACCTGGTATCAGGGATCTGGGATCCAACACACAACCTAGGCATGTGCCCTGACCTGGAATCAAACCCACAACCTTTCAATTACAGGATGATGCTCCAGCCAACTAAAACACACCAGCCAGGGCTAGAAAATATTTTGAAAACATTTTCCTATTGTCTCTGAATAATGTTGGACAAAATGTAACCTTATAAATTTACCCAGATGTTCATGTTTACACCATTTATATAACTGTCAGAACTTCCATCTTGTGGTATACAGTGTTAAGACAGCAGGAGGATGAAGTGGAACTATAAACACTGCCTATTGCAACCATGTTACCATCAAATGTTTTAAGGGGGAGATAAACGCCACTCCTGAGGTAATGTCATGCCATATTAGGTCATTATTTAAGCTCCAGGACAAACAGAAAAAGTTTGGTTCCCCTTCAAGGATCTATTTATACTGTAGATCAATAATTGTAAAGGAAAGGGAGAACTGGAAGAAGTCTCAAAACCACTATCCTCCTATCTGTGTCTCTCCCTGTCAAATCCAAGCCCTTCATTTCAGAGATGAGATTAGGACTCAGTGCACTAGAGAGTTGTTCCACATCACTCAGCTAATTAATGGCAGGGCTTAGGCTGAACTCTCCTGAGCATCCTACCTGTAGTTAGTGCTCAATAAAAATTTACTGAACCAAAATCCATCCTCAGCCTAGTATTGTACCCTCCATGATATAGACAGAGATATAGATGAATGATTCTTAACTACTTCACATGAATAATTATTCCTTACAAGGAATAATGCTAACATTTTGAGTCAATTAGAAAATAAAAGTATTGACAATCATTCTGAAAAGCTTAATGAAGTTTAACTTATTTTGGGGACATGTAATAAAATATTTATTAAAACAGTGTGAAACCTAACATCTAATGAAACTACAGGCAGCTATTTTTAAAACCATGAATGATAAACCAGTTATAATAGAAATATAAGTCATTTGACTGCATTTCATATTATTAGATAAGTCAAGAATAAGTTCACACAACTATATCAGGAAATTATCTTCCCCATTCATTCCTCTCATTAAATTTAAAAACATTTTAGAAAAGTAATGCAAGGCAGTTGGAGCAATGTACTGTCTGATTAGTTGGGTTCTAAAAATGTTGGAACATTTTAATGATAGTCAAAAGAGGTGACTGTGTAAATCATTTTGTAGTTAAATTTACCCACTGGTTTCTAAATCTAGATGCTCATTACAATCACCTGCAAAGCTCCTTAAAAAATACAAATCCTCAGGCCCCACCACTAACCTACTGAATCATGATTTATCAGCTTCACACAACATATATTTTCCAAACATATATATTTTTAAAATTTAAGTATAGTTGGTATACATATACATTGGTTAGTTTCAGGTGTATAATACAGTGATTCAACATTTTTATACCTTACAATGTAATCCCCCCACTAGTAATTATCTGTCATTGTGTAAACTTATTGCAATATTATTGAGTAGATTCCCCTTCCCCTTTTTACTCACCCCCTACACCCCTCCCCTTTGGCAACCATCCCTTTGCTCTCTGTTCCTATGAGTCTGTTTGGTTTTAATTATGTTTGTTTACAGTATTTGTCCTTCTCTGTCTGACTTATTTCACTTAGCATAATACCATCTAGGTCCATCCATGTTGCTACAAATGGCAAGGTTTCGTTCTTTTTTTATTGCTGTGTAATATTCCAGTGTGTGTGCATGTGTGTATATGCACCACATCAAGCATTCTATGGGAGATTTTGATGCAGTCAGTTCTGGGAACTGTTTCTCCAGTCAATAACATATTAAGACTGCTAAAGGTTTTGTCTTACAAAACTTTTGAGAAGTTCAGTCACCATGTGGAATAATAACCAAATGTCTACACCTGGGCTGGTATTTACTTTACTATTAATAAGGAAGGAGAAGCAGGAAATCCAAAAGAAAATGTCAAGCTTAGTGTGGTGTAATGAAAGAAAGTATGCATTAGATGCTATTCCTGACTTTGTCATAAACTAGATGTGGAGCATTGGCCAAATTGTTCCCCACCACTGGACCCCACAATTTTTCCTCTATTGTGTGAGTAGCTAGACACTAAAATAGTTCCCTTTCTGACAGCAAATCTCATGGAAATTCAAATAAACTAATCCATGTGCAAATGTGGTAACTTCTGCAGCTTTTCCTTACTCCCAAGGTCATTCAAGTAACTCTTAAAGCAAGGGCTGTTAGTGGATTTGCTGTTTAATGTTTAAATTAAATGCAGGGAGAAGTACATTGTGCATATATTGGTTCTTGTCAAAAGCTAATGAGGGATTTAAGGCTACCATAAAGAGGGGAAGTCCAGAAATTCCCCGAGGTAGCCCCCTAAAAGCCAAATGACTGTTTCCAGGTAAGATTTCATTTGAACAAATAACTCCAAGGCAAAACAAAACAAAGCAAAAATGCAACAATGCAGAAAGAGAGAAAGGGAGAAAGAAAGAAAAATACATTGTCTTTAAATTCTTTTATACTAGGAAGCCCTTGAGAGAAGGAAACATCAGAACTGTGTCCTAGATAATCTAGCTAATTCTCCTAATAAAAGGGGAATACTTTAATGTACGTAAGTTGAAACAGGTTGAAACACATATGCATGGATTTGCTTTTCAGAAAAAGTGCATGTCAGAGAAACTTGGTAAACAGATAAGGGTCTTGCAAGGTTATTGAAACTGGGTCTCCAACAGTTTTTTCACAGGTTAGTAACGTCTTCTATGATTTTTTTTTTTTTTGGTGATTTCATAGTTTTATTCTCAGATTCGGGGAAAATAAGGTATTTCATCTGGATAAATTTTTTCTTTTTTTTTTTCGTTTATTTATTTATTTATTTATTTATTTTTTTAAAAATTTTTATTTTAGTTTATTCAGTACAGTTTCTATCCTTTATTCCCATACCAGCCCACCCACCCATTCCTCCCCTCCTCCCTCCCCTTTCCAACACCCCTAGTTTTGTCCATGTGTCCTCTATATTTGTTCCTGTCTATGATTTTTTCTTCATCCATCTTACAAAGAAACCCTAACCTCCCGATCACTGTAAAATAAAAACAAATATGTAAAACTAAATTAATATATGCTTATGGACAAGGGCTGTGTCAAGGGAGCTGTAGCAAAATCCAAAAAGGTCGATTTATTAGGATTTTGAGAATATTGGTGAATTATTGTTTTTCATAATGCTATTATATTGTTAGTACAACAAGCACTATATAAAGCTAATCTGTTACATGTTTCAGAAGTAAATTCTTACCTTTCATCTTTACAGAGATTTGCTAGTTGGACAGCTTTTCGAGCAAGAATGAAACTGGAGAGAGAGGTTACATTTAAACAATTAGGTGGCAATAATTCATCTTAAGAGCTCCCTTTTTGGAAGTGTTCTTGCCTCCATGTACTCAACATTAATGAAATCTCCCACACCATCCCAATATTTCCCTCTGCTAGGACAAATGCCATGCTGTCTTTCATCTGCCTCTGCATCCAAAACTCCTGCTAGACTGTGGGCTCCTAAATGACAGGTGGCATCCTACTCAACATTTTACCCCCAAAGTTTGGCACAGAGAACTGCCTGCCTCAAAATCCCCTGCCTCTCCTCAGTCTGACTAGCTAAGGAGTGCAGGATATCTCTGAAGGATCATCCAACTCCAGAGCTTGCTGTAGGATGGCTTAGGCCTTCATTGGATCAGCACTGGAAACCAATCTCTTTTCCTGTCTGATCCTGATTCCTTCCTCACAGGCAGTGATCCCAGAGCACTTCCCAATGAACTTTCTACACCCAAATTTCTATCTCCAAGTTGGCTTCCCGGGAAAATTGCCTAGCACATTCACGAAATTCAGTAATTGAGTAAAATTCAGTTATAATCTGTCTGCTTCCTTTTAATCAAATAGAGTCTATTTATTATACTGACATTACTAACAACTTGTACATTTTAAAGAATTGAATTGTGACAAGAAGTCCTTATATTATAATATTACTAGAAAATCATTTTTTTTTTCAAAAATCTAAATGAGCTAAGGGACAATGAAATTATTTCTCCATTTAAAAAAGTTTAGAAATTGCATTTCTTTTGTTATAGCCATAAAAGACAAGCAGATCAGCACTGAAAATTCAAGGACTAAAAACAGGAATTTTGTCCTCTCCCTCACTCCCAAATTAAACTGTTTCTCAATTTGATTTGGATGTTCCTTTAGAGCTGTTGAGATCACTTCAGGAAGCAAAGATATAAAAACATATCTGTGTTAATACAGAGAATAGTATTTCAGAAGAAGTCATACTTTATGGGTGGTAGTCATAATTTTGCTTGATTTAATACCATATGTTATGGCTTGCTAGTAATTTTAGTTAAATTTTAGGTTAATGTGAAATCTATCATTTTAGACTTATGTGATTATTTCAATGAAAATCACCAATATCTGATGAAAGATTAAATTATTTAGCTGAATACCTTTTCAGATCTTGGGTGCTTTTTATAGTTCCTTTTCTAAAGGGCAGTTAGTGTTGGCTATTTTTGTTGAATCTAAAGTCAAGAATGAAATAATGTTTTTGATCTACTTCTATATGGACAACTATCCTTTAAGTTTCTTTGGTGCTTTATTGAGGAAATCAAACATGCTGGCTTTGGGGTGGGAACATTTCACAGCTCTAAAGTACAAGTTCCTTTCTAATTTCCAGAAGGCACTAATTATCACAAACAGTACTGGGCAATTACTATTCCTATCTTCAAAGCTTTCCCTGCCCAGACCAAAGAGCAGGGTGGAGGCAATATAGTTTCAAGACAAGAACAGAGTAGGGGCAATTGTCTAGATAAATCTTTTTATAAACTGCCTAAATAACCTCATTACCATCTGGAAGGTTTCTGCCATGCACATTCTTGTTAGTATAGCTGAAGAAAGCCCAGAAGGGTAGATGCTACAATATCTAACTCCCAGAAGGGTAAGAGAACATCAATGTTCTTCCATTCACAGGTGGACTAATGTTGATTGAGTCTCCTAAAAATCTCTACTTTAACCTCCTGCTTTTTTTTTGGCATGTAGAAGGTGATGCCAAAATGCACAAACAATCTGTATCCTTTCCTGCCCAGCGTGATCAGAGATGAAGAGCATGTATTGTCACTATGGTCATTATGTTGTGAGCTTCTGCCTTTTCCAGGGGAGCTAATGCTGTTTCTTATATGTTATAGCCAGAAAAGTGGTTACAAAATTGTTTGTTGGGAATCTGGTAGCACAGCCTGTTTTCTAAGTCCCTTGGGTCATGGGTCTATTCCTCTTGATTTTGTAATTTTCCTTTAATAATGCAATACACATGAGTTCAACTCTCCCAGGGGTGAAGGGGAAAATCACAGGTCTCTAAAAGTCACTTGACTGCTATATAAGCTGTGTTCTTTTGTTGCCATTGGTAGGCCAAATATTTCTTTTGTTTGTATAGCTATGAGGAGCACTACAATACATGGCAGCTTGGAGGCTGTGGCACTCCTTAGTAATCTGTGGGAGCCTTCCTTCCCTCTCTGGATGCCTAGTACTCAAAGGGCAGGACAGCTGTGTGTGGGATTCAGAAGAGAGGGGAAGAGCTCTCCTCTTCAAGACACAGAATTTCTCCCTGGACCATCCCTAGTGAGGGATAGCTATAGGGTGATCTGCTAGAACAAGTGACATTGGTTTCATGACTGGTACTGCTTCAAACTGTACTTCCTAATTAGTCATGCATCTTATATCCCAGGGAAACAATTAACATTCCCAGGGGAACAGATTAACATTTGCTATGTAGCAATGTTTGGAATGGAGAAAAGGTTAAATTCCAGAAACCGTATCTTTGGAAGATTTTACAGGATAAAACAGTTCTCATTCCAGAATGGTTGTGGACATTCTGCCTCTAAGTAGGGTTGTCTACCATACCACCTAGTTAATGCTGCTTCTTTTGCTGTGATATATATATATATATATATATATATATGTTTTATGAAAGAAAGAAACATATGGGAACAAGTTCAAATGGTGTCAATTTTAGTAAAGCTTCCCAGTGTTCTTGTGCTATGTATAAAACATTAATATTTTAATACATGGAAACATAATATATTTCTGTAGGGTTATTTATCATTGTTTGAATTTGATTTCAAAACAATATGCTCTGACAATATCCACACAAATACACCAACACCATTTGGAAAATGCAGAACACCCAACTCAAACTTACCCCATGATAGCGGGCAGAGATCCATCTGGTTTGCTGTCATCTAAGGTTATCGAAATTGGAGCCTCTTCATCTTGGATGATCATACAACCACAGTAGTCTTAACCAGAAGAAAATCAATAGGATATTGAGACTGACATCAGAGATTTAGGGGAAAATTTATATATATATATATATATATATATAAATAATATTTATATATAAATTATATAAATGTATATATAATATATAAGTTATATATAATATATATTTGTAAATATATATATACACATGTATATACCATTTTGCTAAGAGAAAGGCAAAGCTTAAGCTATTGCTCTTTGCCCCAACTTTCTAGAAGCTATTTCCTATCAAATACACACACTTGACTATACAAAATTTTTCACCCAGACACATGGAAAATGACCCATCTTGATGATCTTTACCTAAAGATCATATATGAAAAATGCATAATTAGAATTTTAAGATGATCTTGGAGCCCTGGAATACATACGGAAGGAGAGGGCTGTGTTAGAGGGAATCACTCCTATGAACTCACAGAAGAGGTGGCAGGAAGTGATCCTTTGAGTATGAGCAAAAGGCTTATTAAAAATTGTTACCATATCTGCCCAGACCCTGCCTCATTTAATCCTCATGATACCTTGACATTAGGTTTCATTGTTACCATTTTACATAAGGAGACTGATGCTGGGATAGGCGAAGCGTCACACCACAGGCCACACAGCTAGTAAGCAAGTGAAGCCCAGGAAAAAGTGGCTTCAAAGCAGTACTCTTTCCATGGTGCCCCTTTGTCTCACTCAGCTCAGAAAGAATAAGTGGGAGGACATATGCCAGGAGCCAGAGTAATGGTGTCCTGCAACTAGTGGGACCTCTCCTTTCCCTTTCACAGCCAGCAAGTTTTTTTAGGGTCATTTTGTGTTATGAGGGGCTATGAGGAAATGAACAGACTGAGATTTCTGTACCTTTCTCTACCAATTTGAAAGCACTTACCATTTTTCTGTTCAGTGTCTAGTATAATGTTCCCCAAAAAGTGCAGTTCCTTCTCTTAATACAATTTAAACATTAATAAATTTAACCTACCCTTCTTCTTCCAAAAGGCTTCCTTGTAATACATCATACACTTAATGATAGCTCCCATTGGAAGACGTTGGACTAACTGGTTTCTCTCAGGTGGCAGCTCTGGAGTAAAGTGAATCTTGGCTGTCAGAGTTGGAGGGATAGCACTAATAACATATTTGCACTAAAAGACACAAATATAAAATTCCACCTCAGGCATGAGTCAGAGTGTTTGCAGAGGGTATAAAACATGATATTTATCATTTTGAATGACACTGAGCAATAAGACTATACAAAATGAGGCCAGTATGAGACAAAAACAATAAGGTAGGTCAGCCAAGACTGGTCATTAGGAAGACTGAGTTGGAAACATGCCAGTATTAATTATGCCACTGCTCAGATTATATTTGGTTAGAAGCTACAGAAGATACAAGCCCTATTTAATATATGATCCTTTTGACTAAACTGAATTACCTCATAAATTTCATGATTCAACGTCTGTACGATGATGTTGTCACCTGACTGGTCAATGCAGGTAACAGGACGCATCAGCTTCACTCTGTTCCCAAGGCGGCTCATTATCTTTTCACTCACTTGAGCAGATCCACCTACAAACTTCCGTTCCTACAGGAGAAGGCAGGCAAGAAACATCACAAAAGCCGAAGGAAGGACTATTGTATTTGCCACTGATTAGAAAACCTCCAGAAAGTCAGAGGCCATACCATTACCCTCTGTATACTTAACCATTGGAAGAACTCATTAGGTCAGAGGCAAAGTCTACCGAAAGACCTTGATTATCATGTTCTGCAGTTTCTGGCAATGAAAAGCAGTTACTAGTTTATAAAGTCACAGAATTAAAATAAATGTTTCCTTATATTGGTCCATTCACTGAATGCAAATATCAGCAAGTCTCTGGGCTTCAAATGTCCAAGAGTGCAGTCATGGAGGAAATCCTGGGGAAGTGCAGGTGCTTCTCCCAAAGGATACAGTTTCTTTTTTTTAATTAATTATATTTTTTAGTTTTATTGAAATGGGGATGCAGTTCAAAACTCCCCTTGGTTTCTTAAAGCCCCAGCCAAGAGCTGTCTAGGCAGATTAAAATGTTCTCTAAGAGAACAGGCTCAAAGTACTCTTATAAAGCATCTGGTCATCACCCAACGATGTTCTAAGAATCTAAATCTCAGATATTGAGTAACTTTTTACAAAAATGTCTCCAAGTTTCAGTGTGGGGGCAGAAGGGTAAAACCTAAACACCTGCCTGTTCTTTCAGACATTGTTAAATAGTTCACTTGAGCAGCCCTATAAGATCATGAGTGCTCTTCCCCACTGTGATCTGCTATACTCACCATGGAAATGGTTCCAGCTTAATCTAAGAAGGTAAGTCCTTAATATAACACATTTTGTAAGAACCAGGGGAATATACCTAGCCTGTTGTAGAAGATTCTTTGAATGGTTACAAATACATGTAGACAGACTGAGGCACAGCCCAACATTTGACAATTAGGTACCTCAGTCATGCTCCTCTACAAAACCTTGCATGAGCAGCCACAGTGATTCTTATGCTTTTCATAACTGGCTATTGTTCTAATGACACCATCAAAGTTCTTCATAAAAATATACCCATAGTAGTTTAGACTTAAATTCATGATCTGTCTATCCTCAAGGAACTGGGACAATTTAATTTATAATTTGACCTCTGTTTTCCAAGACTTACCTTCAATTTTAGTATAGTGGAAATGGACTATTTCCACTTGTTCATCTTGGAACTATTTCATCTTGTTCACTGGCTACCCCTCTATGTTTAGTATTGGTCGAATTAAATTATTAAAGAATAAATCTAAGTTCTTTATAAAGACATTGTGATAATTGTTTGAGAGTCATAATATGAACTGTGCTTTCTAAAATTCCACATAGAGTTTGGCTAGAAGTATCTTGACTCCTCTGAATGAGTCAAGATACCCTGGAAAGTAAAATATAGGTTTAAAGGAGTAATGTGTTATTTCTGCCTATATGTAAAGACATAAAAAAATGCAACTGTCCTGTATTAGCTAAAGGTAAGGGTCAAATTGACAATAACTCTTGGGGCTATAGGGCAACTTGGGGACTTCTGGGTATCTCCTAAGGAGAAAAATAATTCACTTAGTGGATAAAGACTCTATACCTTGCACTATGGAACACAGCAAAGTTAAAAGTAAACTATTCCTAATTAAACCTCATCCCATTGGGGCATAATATTCCTAGAAAAGAGAGACCCATCTTCTTCGGATAAGGGTGAGCCTTGAAATAATCTCAGAGTCTAAAAAATTGGGGAATTGGGAGTCTGGACTCATCAATGGTTTGCTGTGTGTCCATACAAGAAGCTAAATGAGTCCATAACAGAAGTGGTATGGAGCCAAATTCTAGTTGACAGCAAAAATTTAGAATCCCAAATATAGAATTTACTAATGAAAGAGTGGTCATATATTATTATGAAAATTAGAAGAAAGAATAGTCACTTCCATTCTATAATAGTTAACATAAAGGAATAACTGAGACACAGAATGGGACAAAATAGCCTTATGTCTGGAACAGAGATGACTTTAAACACAATAATTTTACAAGTACAATTATCCTCTCCTTATTTATGTGCAGTATGTTCCAAGACCTACAATGGATGCCTGAAACCATGGGGAGAATCAAACCTTATGTATACTATATTTTCCCTATACATACCTATACTTTAGAGCTTCTCTTTGGCATATCTGAAATGCCAGCATCACTACTCTTGCACTTTGGGGCCATTATTAAGTAAAATAAGGGATACTTAAACATAAGCATTGTGATACCATGACAGCTGAGATGGTTACTAAGTGCTCAACAGGCAGGGAGCATCTATAGTGTGAAGACAGTAGACAAAGAGATAATTCATGTCTCAGATAGGACACACTGGAAGGGCATGAGATTTCATCTCGCATCTCAGAATGTTGCACAATTTAAACTTATGAATTGGTTATTTCTGGAATTTTCCATGTAATATTTCCAGACTGCGACTGACCACAGATAACTGAAACTTATGACACATGAACCATGGATATGGAGGGGGGCAACTGTACTAGACATGTTTGGAAATCAGTTATTTCAGTAATTTAGCTTCGGCTTACATAAGTAGCCTAATTTTACCTACCTTCAAAAGGAAAGAACTGACTTTCCAAAACCAATGCAATTCAAAATGAAACATTCTTTAGCTGTGAACTTATTTTGCAGGAATAAGAAATGGAAATGAAAACTTTTGTTTTCAGAAAAGTGTTTTGAGATCATTTCAAGCTGCTAATTATTCATGTTTCAAAATGCAGAAGCAATTATTGAGACAGTGATCTGGGGGTAGGGATAAAAATCTCAAATAAAGTTATATTTGCAAATGGACACTCCATACCTGGCCCCCATTGGTAACGGAGAATATCCGAGTGGTGCCACCACACTGCTTTACATACCACAAGAACCACAGGGCAGACACCTCATGTGGCTCAGAGGTCACATTGATGTTCACAAAGAGAGATGCAAACTGCTTAGCCGTCCTGGTCACAGAATAAGAGTGGATGTCAGAGGTAAATACATATATGCTTCACTGGATATCATGTTTTAAAACATAATTTAGTGTGGTTAGAAAATATTTCTATGGCTTTTGAAAAAAAACCCTCATGAACTCAATTTCTGAAGGAAGGCATATTTTAACTCTTAGGAAAAATTAACCTTTCCCTTGCTTTTAGGAAGTTATGGGTCAGCTTCAAATATGCTAATCCCAGTGTAGTCTAAAGGATCAATATGCTTCTCAGGCATAATGAAGGATATCTATTCTTACATATTTGAATAACCCTCCTCTACTCTCCACCTCCAATGCCTCCAAACTGGTCCAGGGTAACCACTGACTATCACCTGGGTTACAGTCATGGCTGCTCATGGTTAGCCCTACCTGGTCATCTTATATTCCCTCTTGATGCTTCTCCAAATTATAGACAATGAAGTCTTTTAACAGCTCAAAACAAAACAAAACAAAAAAATTCCACTCCACTTAAAACCCTTCAATGGTCTTCATGGAAAAAGGCAAAAGTCTCAAATATGGCCAATTAATCTTGCACCATCAGCAAATCAACCAGTTCTCCAATCTGTCATTACATCACTTTCTCAGGGCCTCTTTATGGTCCAGGAATACTGTCCACACTTTGCTAAAACATGCTAACCTTCTAACCGCATGGCCTTTATAAAAGCTATTTGCTGCTCTCTCTACCTCGAAAATAACTTTTCTAAAATATCCACCCTTCATAATGCACACTGTTCACTGCGGCTTATTCCTGGAATATACCACCCATCAGACCATTTATCCTTCAGGTCTGCATCCATCCATAGTACATCATTCTTGGAAGATGCCATCCCCTCACAACATCAAGATATCCTCTACCATACCCCAACTACTGTGGTATAATCCTGGAAGATACCACCTACAAACATCTTTCAACTTCTCTGTCTCCCCCCAGTCTACTGTGACTCATTTTTGGAAGATACCATCCTTCCACATCATCCGTCCTTCCTATCTTCCTCATACACTATGGCTCATTCCTGGAAGATACCATGTACACATGTCATCTACTCCCCATTCAATGTGGCTCATTCTTGGAGGACACCGTCCAATCACACAATTCATTCTTCTTGTCTCCATATCAACTGCCCCATGACTGAAAGATACCATTCTTCCACACTATCTATTGTTCCTCTCTTACCCCATCTACTGTGGCTCATTGCTACAAATACCATCTAAACACATATTCCATTTCCTATGTCTCCCCCAACAACTATGTCTCATTCATGAAAGATACCTACTCCCCAATACCATTCACCTCTCCTGCCACCCCGATCCACTATGACTTATTCCTGGAAGATACATCCCCCACGACATCCAATCTTCCTGTCTTTCCCCTACCCTATCCACTATTTCATTTCTGGAAGATTCCCAAGCCCCCATACCACCTATCTTTCCTCCCCATCCCATCCACTCTGGCTTATTCCTGGAAGACACCATTCCCCCTCAACAAAATCCTACCTTCCTGTATACCCCCATAAAATGTGGTTTATTCCTGGAAGATACCATCCCACTACATCATATATCCTTCCTGTCTGCCCTCACAGTCACTAAGTATTCCCAGATTACACCACTCCCTCAGATAACCTGTCTTCTTGTACCTCCCCATCCACTGTGGCTCATTCCTGGAAGATACCATCTCCTACACCATCTACCCTTCCTCTCACCCCATCCTCTGTTGCTTGTTCTGGGAGGATACCAATACCACCCCCCACACCATCCAATCTTCCAGTCTTTCCCACCCCCATCTACTGTGGCTATTTCCTGGAAGATACCATGCCCTCTACCATCTAGCTTCCCTGTTTCCCCATCCACTGTGGCATATTCCTGGAAAATAACTTATCTCCACACCACACAGTTATCCTGTCTCTCCTCAACCCCATCCACTGTGGCTCATTGCAGAAAGATACCATTCCTTCATTCCTGGAAGATACTACTCTTTCACTCCATCCAGTCTCCCTGTATGCCCCACACCATTCATTAGCTCATTCTTAGAGTATATCATCTGCACACAACATCCACCTTTCCTGTCTCTCCCCATCAACTGAGGCTCATTCCTGGAAGATATCATTTAACCAACCCATCCATCCTTACTGTCTCTCCTCATGTACTGCAGTTCATTCTTGGAAGCTACTACCCTCCCACAACATTCATCCTTAGTCATCTACTCCTATCTATTGTGGCTCATCCCCTTACATCATCATCTCCTTCTGTCTTGCTCCATCCCCCATGGCTCATTCCTGGAAGATACCATACTCCCATATCACCCATCATTTCTGTCTCCACCCATCCACTGTGGCTCCACTGGTATTTGGAAAATACCAATCCCCCACAGTATCCACCCTTCTTGTCTTTCTCCTGAAATATGGCATCCCACTGCACCACCCATCTTTCCTGTCTCCTCCCCATGCACTGAGGTTCATTCCTTCAATATATAATTCCTCATACCATCTACTCTTCCTATCTCCCCCCAACAACTTGCTCATTATTGGAAGATATCCAAACACACCAGCCATCTTTCATGTCTCCCTCCATCCACTATGGTTCATTCCTAAAATATATCATCTGCATACACCATCCACATTTCTTGTTTACCCAATCCATTGTCACTCATTCTGGAAACATACTGTCTTCTTACACTATGCATCTTTGCTGTCTCTTTATTCATTATGGAACATTCCTGAAAGATACCATACCCCAACACCTTCTACCTTTCCTTGTTTTTTCCCATCCTCTGTGTTTTATTTTTAGTTGATGCTTCAACTTTTTTGTTTCTGTTTAAAAGACTGCTTCATTAAGAATATCTCCTTTATTTATTCTTTGACATTTCAGATTCACTGTTACAGTCACTCTCCTAGCATCATGTAATTTTGTCTATAATGCCAGTCTTCTGCTAGAAGAATGTAAACTCCATGAGAGTAGGGGACTTGTTTAACAAATTCACCACCATTCCTCAGAAAGCACTGCTTGGTGCAGTGCTCTCACATAGGAGCCCAAATGGTCACTGAATAATCTGTAAGTAACTCAGCTAATACACAGATTCTCACAGAAAACATTATAGATTATATTTTTTGTTAAAATATACTAGCGTCCCTCCAGTTTCATATTTTTATATCTATATGGAATTACTTCACTTTCCAAATTGCTTCTATATCTGACTGCTATATAATCTGAAAACATAATCACTTGCAAATCACTTGTGTTTTATTGCAAATCACAAAACGCTTTCATTAAAAAATGTTCTACTTCATTCACCTACTTTTCTTTTTAAGCTTTAGGTTCATTTTATGTTCAAACATGCTCTGAAATTTCTAAATGTCCTTAATGTTGCTACTGACTAAAAGATCATTAGATTTCCTCTTAACTCTTTTCCTACAGTTTAGAAGGAAAAATGCTGCAGTTCAAGCTAGGATAGAAATAATCAGAATTGAAGATAAAAAGTAATTTTTAAATAGTCAAGATTACTGTGTCCAACAGATCTTTTCGATGAGGTCTTTCATCGTAATTCTGTCCCATTCATGTGCATGGGGAGCATTCCATGGCGCATCAGCTGGAATCTGCAGAGAAAGAAGGGCTCATATCCAGGTGTGATGGTTACTGCCCACTGCCCTGCCAAGATGCCCTAAGAAGAACTTCTGAAAACTGTTTTTTCTGTCCATGTTGGAATGTGTGATTAGCATACAATTCAATGTATAGCTCTTTGGATTCTATGTCTTAATGCTGTTGCTAGAATAATTAATAATAATAATAATAATGGCAATATATAAATGAATGTATAAATTTGTAATACATTAGTATGTACTGAGAACATATAAATTAATGAATTTTGATAATAATGATAATTACTATTACTGAAAGTTAACACCCATTTTAAGCCCCAATTTAAGTTTCAGAGTGATGTTACAGAGCCTGAGACTAAGTTAAAAATCCTCTCAGTGGCAGAGAGTGTAAAGTACACAGGCATTAGTATTAGATGGATGTGGGTTTGAATCCTGGTTCCCTTGCTATGTTGTCTTGGGGAAATCAAATAACCCCTTGGCATTCATTTTCCTCATTTGTAAAGTGCAAATACTGCAAACTTTTCAGAGTTGTTGGGTGCATTGGAAAAGATATGCACCATTATCCAGAGCCATGTTCCCTGCACTGTAGAAGGATATTAAACAGCTGCTGTTGTTACTACAGAAACAGGTCATGTGCAAAATGAACACACACACTTTACCTCCTTTCCCATATTATCCATTGTCCGCCACAAGTTGTTGTAGTCCAGATATGCAATTGGGTTCCATACAGGAGGGAATGCACCCCGAAATGGGTAAGTTTTCCCCTGTAACATAAAAACAAAGGATAATACCTTAAACGAGGATAGTATTTTAAAAATTCAAAACCAACCAATGTATGAGCCATTTTCAAAGTAACAGAATCCTCTACTGAAGCGGTGTCAAACTCATTTTCACCAGGGGTGAAAGGGCCAAATGTAACTTTAGGACTGTATACATGTAACTACTCCTTAATAGTTAAGTGACAGCTCGGCACTGCCACCAGGAAGAAAGAAGGTGCCAGGCTAGATAAAACAAGACGAGGGGCAGATTCAGCCTGTGGGCCTTGTGTTTGCTACCTGTGCTCTACTGTGTCAAAAGCAATAGGTCTAAGTAGCTTTTAGGGCCTTATTTACTAATTTAATTTCTTTTTCTTTAAACACAAAACACGTTGTGAATTTTCATAAGGTCACAATACCTACTAATACAATTTAGCATGAGATTTTGATTTTTTATCAAATAAAAACATTAGAGCCCTAGCTGGTATGGCTTAGTGGATTGAGCACCGGCCTGTGAACCAAAGGGTCACTGGTTCAATTACCAGTCAGGACACACACCTGGGTTACCAGCCACATCCCCAGTAGGGGTGCACGACAGGCAACCACACATAGATGTTTCTCTCCCTCTCTTTCTGCCTCCCTTCCACTCTGTCTAAAAATAATTAATTAATTAATTAATTAATTAAATAAAAAATAAAAGCACTATATATTTGCAGAAAGCCTACTGTGTGCACTGTACAACACTAACTACTGTGTTGAATTTTTCAAAAGGGGCTAAAGCAAAACTCCTCACCATCAAGGCAGGGACACAAGCTGTAGCAGTATTTGCACCCATGTGTGCACACTTGCAAGCTTGTGCACACACACTCCAACTAAGTAAAAATATACACAGCCAGTAATTACAAACAAGAAATTTTCTCTTCAACACTAACAAATTCAAATAAGCTTGGAAGATAACACAATTTGATTTCTTATCTGAAAATACTATGCTGTAATGCTGTAATACTTTTGGGGACTCCAAAATCTTTATCATTACCACAACTACCATCACTAACATTTATTAAGATCTTTCTCCATGCCTGGCACTGGCCTAAGCTCTTTATATGCTTTATCTTAAGTAATGCTTACCCCGACCCTGAGAGGCAAGCCCTATTAATATTCCTATTTTATAAATGAGGAAATTAAAACCCAAGGATATTAGGGAGGAAATAGAAGAATAGAAATTTCCTGTTCCCAAAGCAATTGCTCACAAACATTAAATTTTCTGGCCTCCCATACGGTTGATGAAATGTTGAGATAGACTTGTTCTAAAGACATCTTAAACTTCCCAACTTTTAAAATAGAGAGAACTTTGAAATGTAAAATTTATAAACCTTCCACTCAAATTTTTAATAATTCTAAAGAGTAAAACTGGAGTCTAAAAAGCTCTGAGGTATAAGATGACCGCTCAGCAAACAGGGTCAACTTTGGAAAATACCAAAACATGTTCTGAGAGAAATGGGCAGAGATATTTTACCAACAACAAAAAAATTAGCTATTGAAAGGGGAAAGAATGAGGTTAAGTAATAGCTCACAGGCAGCATTTACAACAGCTAGTTCTTGTTATAATTCTTCCCTTAATTAGACTTCCAGCCAAGATGGAGGCATAGGTAGACACACTGTGCCTCCTCGCACAACCAAGATAGGGACAACAACAATATAGAAACAAAATGACAACCAGAACTGACAGAAAATTTAAGTGTATGGAAGTCGGACACCCAAGGAGTTAAAAATAGACACGTTCATCCAAACCAGTAGGAGGGGCGGAGTCTGGCAGCCAGGCGAGGGACACGGAGCAGAGAGCTGAGCACCCGGGGCGGTGCACAGGCCCGCAGCAGGCAGACCCTGGGCGCACAATCAGCAGTGGCTGGTGGGCCCCGGCCAGGGGGCGGCGACCGGCATACCTAGCAGATCCCAGGTGCACAAGAAGCGGTGGCTGGTGGGCCCTGGCCAGGGGGTGGTGACCGGGAGACCCAGTGAGGCGGACATTGTGAAGCACAGCACTACATGCAACTCAGGGTCCCGGCACCAGGAAATAGAGCTTTGGGTCACTGACTGAGAAGGAAGGTCCCACGGGGTGCACAGGCCCACCCACACCGGAATTGGTGCCAGAGGGTCCCGGTTGGCTTGCGGAAAGTGGCTGAAGGGTCTGAGGTCCTACAGAGAGCAGAGCAAGCGCCATTGTTCCTTCTCGGACCCCACCCCCACATACAGCGTCACAACCCTGCGACTGGGGTGCCCCGCCCTGGTGAACTCCTAAGGCCCCACCCCTCACTACAGGAGCTCGACAAGACCAAATAAATAAAACAAAACAAAAACCAGCAAAAAGATGGCTCAAACAGAAGAAGAATTGAAAGCTCCAGAACCCATCCTTTTAAGTGACCAAGAGATAGCCAACCTATCAGATGCACAGTTCAAAGCACTGGTGATCAGCATACTCACAGAATTGGTTGATTTTGGTCCCAAATTAC
>CM052552.1:45938210-45954732 GCA_028533065.1 Trachops cirrhosus
GCTATCTCTTGGTCGCTTAAAAGGATGGGTTCTGGAGCTTTCAATTCTTCTTCTGTTTGAGCCATCTTTTTGCTGGTTTTTGTTTTGTTTTATTTATTTGGTCTTGTCGAGCTCCTGTAGTGAGGGGTGGGGCCTTAGGAGTTCACCAGGGCGGGGCACCCAAGTCGCAGGGTTGTGACGCTGTATGTGGGGGCGGGGTCCAAGAAGGAACAATGGCGCTTGCTCTGCTCTCTGTAGGACCTCAGACCCTTCAGCCTCTTTCCGCAAGCCGACCGGGCCCCTCTGGCACCAATTCCAGTGTGGGTGGGCCTGTGCACCCCACGGGACCTTCCTTTTTAGTCAGTGACCCAAGACTCTATTTCCCGGTGCTGGGACCCTGAGTTGCATGCAGTGCCTTGCTTCACAATCGCCACCTCGCTGGGTCTGCTGGTCGCCACCCCCTGGCCAGGGCCCACCAGCCACCACCGCTTGTGCGCCCAGGGTCTGCCTGCTGTGGACTTGCACGGCCCTGTTGCTGAGCTCTCCGCTCCGTGTCCCTCACCCGGCCGACTCTGCCCCTCCTACCGGTCTGGATGAACGTGTCTATTTTTAAATCCTTGGGTGTCCGACTTCCATACACTTCACTTTTCTGTCAGTTCTAGTTGTTATTTTGTTTCTATATTGTTGTTGTCCCTATCTTGGTTGTGTGAGGAGGTACAGTGCATCTACCTATGCCTCCATCTTGGCTGGAAGTCCAATTTAACACTAATTTTTAATACCAATTTCCCATACATGTCTTTTCTAAAATAGCCATACCAGTATACCATCAAATTTTGTAGAATTCACTATGTGTAAGATGTTGAAGGGAAAAGTAAAGGAAGACTCAGTTCCTTAGGAAACCTAAATTTCAAAAAACATTTACTGTGTTAGCATTTCTCATTCTGATCTTTATGGCTGTTATATGAAAACAGGTTCCATGGTAATAAATTTAGGAAATCTCAGCTTATAGTTACACAACTTAAAAAAAATTTTTTTTACTGCCAATCCTCATAGGACTCCTAATTTGCTAATGGACATCTTGGCTCTCAAAGACAGAATATGGAGTACTTCCAAAATTTATCTGCCCAACAAACCCCCTCTTTGGCAAAGAACTTTTGGGAATAATGTTGCTAAGAAAATATTCCCTTAAGCATTCTTTCTTCATATTCTGGCTGGCATTGGCACAAGCCTGAGAGAACATGGGAAGATATGGGAAGCTGCAATAACTAGAAGACTTATTTCCCAAATGCTACACTGAAATATATTTTCATGAGTACCTCCCCTGGACAACAGCGTACCTCATTCCACAACAATGAATTGAATGAGAGATGTTAAATAAATCACCCTGGCTGGCATAGCTCAGTGGATTGAGCGCGGGCTGCGAACCAAAGCATCGCAGGTTCGATTCCCAGTCAGGGCACATGCCTGGGTTGCGGGCCAGGTCCCCAGTGGGGACCACATGAGTGGCAACCACACATTGATGTTTCTCTCTCTCTCCTTCTCCTTCCTTTCCCCTCTCTAAAAAAAAAATAATAAATAAAAATCTTTAAATAAATCACACTTGCACATCTACCTAAAACTGAACGTGCTCTGTGCTGAGTCTTGGGCTGGACTTCTGCCAGTTGAAACTGAGTAATACAGAGAGAAAGTACATCAGAACAGATCAACAGGGTCAAGGGGTATTAACTGACTGCATTCACCTTGTGCATCCTGGTGACTGGGTACACACAACCCTGACCTTCTACTGGATGGAGTTACCTAAGATATGGTTTCTATGATCACGATGGCGAAGACATGATGAGGACTTGCAGTAGCAGGGAGGGTAGACCAGGAGCCATCAGATTCGTAGCACAGTCTTTCCAACATTTGTACATCAGAAAAGTATTTTTAAGAAAATCTACACATTTGGAAAAGTCACAGGCACTCAAGACTTCTTTGGTCGGGGCCCAAATAATTATGTAGATTAGTAACTTCATCATGTCTGTGCCCCAGGAGCTACTTTTTATCAATCCCTGTTAGTCAGGAAGTGTGAGCCAATAGTGATTCCTTCCCAACATCTGTAAAGCCTGATACTTTCTCAGAGATGTTTATCTGCTGAATATGACCATGGAAACTAGGCCACTGGGTAACACACAAAATTAAATCTTGGCCTGAAGTTCACTGTGTGGAATTTGAGCCAGACAAATTACATGCGAGTTATGGAAATGAAAGGCAATGAACTAGTATTTCAGTAATTGTTCTCTTTGAAAAATTTGACATGAGAAAAGTCTTTTAAATGAAAAGGACTCAACTTCACAGCTTTCAGGATCAAAGTGTTAATTACATTTAAGTATAATAACACACATTTTCTGTGATCCTACCTAGAATTTTCTTCTTCTGGTTGCATTAAACTCAAACAAAAAGCAAAAAATAAAATGAAATGCTATGAAAATAGTATTGGACTGCTCAAATAAAAGGTATCAACATTACCATTATTTGTCCCTTTTCAGTTTCAAGTTCTGTGTTTGCTAAAGCTAGTTATCAACTAGATTTTTACATTTATCTATCTGTCTGTCTCTGTCTCTCTTTGACACACTTCTGAAGGACCTTGAACTTTCTCCCATCTCTAAGTAAGGATAACTGTTCTTATTTGAGTTTGACACAGTAGTGAAAAACCTTGGAGTTCACACCTGAGGGAGAGCTATGTAGCAGCATCAATCCTATTAAGTGGCAGGAGAGGACAATGGCTGAAAAGATTTTCTGGCTGGGTCAGAGTGTGTTTATGGGACAATGGAACTTCCCTTCTTCAGGAAGTGTCCAGAATGGAGCAGTTATGGGATTCATAATACATTAGAAACTTTTTTTAAGATTTCAACTGTTAGAAGGCTATTCTGCAAAAATTTGAAAACTCCAAACCAATGATTAAGCCTTTTGGTTGAGTTAGTGGATGTATGGTCTGGGATGAAGGTAGGGGCTTCAGAAGGGTGGAATAGGGAAGAAGTACAAAGCAAGAAGTAGGGAGGAAGGGGGACATTCTAACTTCAAACTGGTAACTACATTCTAATCTGAAAGATCAAAACCTCCAGGAGTTGAGTTATCATGAAGACTAGAGCAATAATCTTGAGGAAGCTGCTTATATAATGTTTCATTCCATTCACAAGGTTTTTTTTTGCCATTAGCCAACATGTTGAAGCCCCACTTGAGGAGGTGATTACAAAGTTCCAGAGCCTTAGTGAGAGAAATCCTTTGTCTTACTTAAACCAAGGTAGGAGGGTGACTCTAGATAACTTCTTGATGAATGATTAGAAAACAATTTATGTGGTAATAAACTCCCTACTAAAAATGAATGGAAGGAAGATTAAAAGAGTTCTGTAGATGGATGACAGTAGCAAAACAATGTATTTAATGTCACTGAAATATGCATCTAAATATGGTTAGCATGGTAAATTTTATGTGTATTTCACAATTGTTTTAAAAATTAATGGAAAAATTAATAATTAACTTGACTTTGCTATATATTGGGATGTCACTTCAACTGAGCAGACACTTTATTCTCTTTGCAACTAAATCAGAGACTTATCCATGAAAGTTTATAGGAAAAAGAAAGAAGCCTTTGAGAGAAAATGGCTAATGCTGACTGAGCTTTCTAAATAGCACAAGGCTTTAAGAGTAATTTCTGTCACTAAGCTTTCCTGTGACCACAAGAAGTAAATGAAGTCTTTTTAAAGCGGAGGGGAAAAACAAAGGAAGTTACTAAAAACTACTTTGTATAAGCTATGTTGATATATCTTTATCCTGAATACTTGATATATCAAAGTGAAAATATGTAAACATTTTTAGACTCTCTGCTTTTAAAAACCTATACAACTGTAATTTAGAGAGAAAACAAATAATCCTTCTTGTATTACCTCATTTTTACAATTAAAACAAACTTTCTTATCATGAGCACAGGCCCACTACCACTTGCCTTTCCTAACTGTCTTCTCTGTATTTCCTACCCTGATTTATAAAAATTACTTTAAATCTTCTTTTTCCTTTCTTTTTTAACCAGGCAGAGCATAATGGCATCAAATACTCTTGGACATACTTTGGCTAATAAGTTTACATAAATCATTTATCAAAAAGTATAGCCAACAATTCCAAACCATGCTCTAGACCTCTGTACTTAGTATTTTAACACAATAATAAAATCCATCTGTAGTTTTCAGCCTACTGAGCCTAATTGCCATGGCCTGGGGTTGGTCTGGTGTCAGGTGCTCATGAAGGCCAGAGGGGCTCCAGATCTGTAACTCAGGATCTTCTCAAGACAAGAGAAGCCACTCAGGTGAATGGTGCCACATACAGCTTCCAGGCACACACTTTACCCCTCAGGTCCACAGGAGCCCTTGCCACCAAGATGGCAGGTCATTTTTGTCACATCTTGGAGCAGTTTATTAAAGGTTCACAAGTTGACTTTCTGCCCATGGAATATGGGACAATGTGGTGTAGCTCACAGAACCCTGAGCTTAAGAGCAAATCTCACTTTGGCCCCTAAAATTCTGTGAGCCTCTGTTTTCTCATCTGTAGGATGGGGAAAAATGTTTATTACTTCACAGGATCATTGGGAAGCTCAAATTGAGACACAATAGTAAGAAGCTAGGAAAATTCCCTGGCAAGTGGAACAGGGAAACTGAAACAGATAGCTGAACAAAGTGGCTGAACAATTTACAGCCAGGTGCAGATGGTCACCAGGGCAGAAGGCCCTGAGTTTCTGGCAGGGGCAAACCTGGGAAAATAAGGACCTCACCCCCAAGGTAATCTTTCCTCCCCTGGCCTTTCCTCCATGGAGATAACATCCAGGCCTCAGTTGTATTTCATCTCAAAGCCCACAAAAGCAGCAAAAACACTTTATTATTACAAGCAAGAGGTAAAAGACACAGTTATACCTAGCAAACATTAAGACCAACAACAACAAAAAATACATCCTCTGCTTTCAACGCAACCTACTGGCTAAACAAAATTCACCTCCTAGCAACAATCACAACAACAAAAATTACTTAGCATTCTAGCATACACACATTCTGAAAAACCTTTGATTTAAGTTGTTGGCATAGAAACCTGGAATAAATGGCTGTGGAAAGAACAGAATAAATACAAGGAAAAAAATGCTTCCTGAGCTGTTACTATCAAGAAAGCCTGTGTTGTTTCAAATAAATCTTTATCGCACCTTTCTCTAAAAACAAATGTGTGGTATATATTTACAGACTCTAATTTTATTTAGAGAGGATGTGAAAAGCAGGGAGAAAGTCAGAATGCATGAATGTGCCAATTTGTCCTTCAAAGCAGTTCCTGAAAAATGCCTTGCTCCATCTCTGGCAGTGTTCTCCATCTCCACACCCTACCTACATTTCTAAGATCTGAAGGAACTGATGGAAAAATATCAAGCATTTCCTCCTTCCTCCCCAAGACTTGGCATTACCAAATTAAACAAAAACCTCCACAACTCAGTGAAATTCACTCATAAAATAATCATAATAACTGCATATTTTATTTACTAATACAAGTAATGAGTCAATAAATCCAAGAGGCATTCAAGTCCATCTGCTTCCCTTAACATACAAATAAGAAGAATCATTAAAGATGTTTTAAACATATCTAGCTGATGCCACCTTTTAGCTTAAAGACACATGATTAATTTCTATCACTTTGACAAATCAGAGAAAATCTATAAAACAAAGCCATATCAAATTCACAAATTCATAAAACCTGTTCACTGTTGAAGCCAGGCAAGAACCTTTTATGTATGAATCAGGATCTAATAAAACAGAATTAGAATAGGAATTCTATTCACAAGATTCATGAAGGAAAACACAGAAAAGTTAGCTAATATTATTTATTGTTATTGTTTACTTGTCTCCTCCTTTTAGATTGCAAGCTCCATGTGATCAGAAACTTTGATTACATGCCCACCAATGTATTTCTACCCTGGAACAACATCTGGTCCAGAGTATACTTGCAGTAACTATTTATTGAACCAATGAATGAATTTAACACAAGAATGTGAATCTTCTATGATTGAAGTAGATAGTCATAGTTTATTAGGGAAGGGACAGGGTAGAAAACACTAAACATCTATCCCTGTGCTCAGCACAGAGGCTCAGGCTCCATATTCCACATTGTTATGTCAAAATTTCTATCATAAACACAAGTTAGCAAAGGTCAAGAATAGTTCTTTGGTGAATACTAAAGTGAAGCTGGATGCACCACAGACTGCTGACAGAAGAAACAACTGAGGCATTCTCTCAAGCTGCACATTAGGAAAATTGAAGAACTGAAGCAATCTGGATCATAAATAATACTGCTTGGTTTAACTACACAGTGGCGATCTTCCAGTGATTCACCCACTTCATTATGTTGTTATTTAAAGAAAAAGAAACAGGAAATCCAAGATGGTGGTGGAGTAAATAAAAGCTACACTAACATCAACCTAGGACCAATCTGGAATTACAACTAAATTATTGAATAACCACCTGAACACTACCTGGGGAGGAGCCTTACAACCATGGACAGACATAGAAAAGCAAGGACCTACAACCAAGGCTACTTTACCCAGCGAGACTATCATTTAAAATTGAAGGAGAAATAAGGAGCTTCCCAGACAAGAAGAAGCTAAAGGAGTTTGTTAACACCTTTACAGTACCACAACACATGTTAAAGGGCTTGCTTGAAGAAGAAAGAAGAAAAGAAGAAAAGAAGAAGAAGGAGGGGGGAAGAAGAAGAAGAAGGAAGAAGAAGAAGAAGAAGAAGAAGAAGAAGAAGAAGAAGAAGAAGAAGAAGGAGGAGGAGGAGGAGGAGGAGGAGGAGAGGAAGGAGAAGAAGGGGAGGAAGGAGAAGGAGAAGAAGAGGAGAAAGGAAAACAAACTAGAGGAAAAGAGTCTAACAATAAAATGGCACTTACATACATATCTATCAATAATCACCTTAAATGTAAATGGCTTAAATGTTCCAACCAAAAGACAGAGGTTAGCTGAATGGATAAGAAAATAAGACCCATATATATATGCTGCCTGCAAGAGACCCATCTCAGATTGAAAGATACACACAGACTAAAAGTAAAGGGTTGGACAAAGATATTTCATGAAAATGGAAAAGAAAAAAAAAGCTGGGGTAGCAGTACTTATATCTGACAAAAGAGACTTTAAAACCAACACTATATTAAGAGACAAAGAAGGACACTACATAATGATAAAGGGAACAATCCAAAACTGTAGTAAACACTTATGCACCCAACAGAGAAGCACCTGAATATATAAAGCAAATCTTTATTGACATAAATGGAGAGATAGACAGAAATACAACCATAATTGGAGATTTTAATACACAATTGACTTTAATGAATGTATATATCTTCCAGGCAAAAAATCAACAAGGAGACAGTGGACTTAATTGACACACTAGATCAAATTGATTTAATTGATATTTACAGAGCATTTCACCCCCAAACAGCAGAATGAGATACTTTTCAGTGCACATGGGAAGTTTTCCAGGATAGACCACATGCTAGGACACACAAAAAGTTGCAATAAATTTATGAAGACTGAAATTGTATCAAGTGTCTCCTCTGACCACAATGCTATGAAATTAGAAATCAAGAACAAGAAGAATACTGAAAAACATACAAAGACATAGGAGATAAATAACATGTTATTAAACAATGAGTGAGTCAACAATGAGGTAAAGGAAGAAATCAAAAGATACCTTGAAACAAATGGAAATGAGGACACAATGATCCAAAATCTGAGGGATGCTGGGAAAGCAATCCTAAGAGAGAAATTTATGGTATTACAAGCCTGTCTTATAAGACAAGAAAAAGCTCAAATAAACAATCTAACTTCACACTTAAAGGAACTTGAAAAGAAACAACCAACAAAGCCCAATGTGAGTAGAAGGAAGGAAATAAGATCAGAGCAGAAATAAATGAAATAGAGTCTAAAAAAATGATACAAAGATCAATGAATCCAAAAGCCAGTTCTTTGAAAAGATAAACAAGATTGACAAACCTTTACTCAGACACATCAAGAAAAAAAGAGAAAGGATCCAAATATGTAAAATCAGAAACGAAAGAGGAGAATAAAAACCAGCACCAAAGAAATGGAAAGGATTGTAAGAAAATATTATGAATATTTATATGCCGACAAACTGGACAACCTGGATGAAATGGATAAATTCCTAGAAACATACAATCTTCTAAAACTAAATCAGGAAGAATCAAAGAATCTTAATAGACAGTTTACACATAGTAAAATTGAAGCAGTAATCAAAAAACTCCCAACAAATGATAGTCCTGGACCAGATGGCTTCACTGGTGAACTTTACCAAATATTCTGAGAACTAACACCTCTCCTTCTCAAAATATTTCATAAAATTCAAGAGAAGGGAAGGCTTCCAAACTCATTTTATGAGGACAGCAGTATGCTAATTCCAAAACCAGATAAAGACACTACAAAGAAAGAAAATTATAGGCGAATATCACTGATAAACACAGATGCTAAAATCCTCAACAAATATTAGCAAACTGAATCAGCAATGCTTCAAAAAGATTATACACCATGATCAAGTGGGATTTATTCCAGGAATGCAAAGGTGGTACAACATTCACAAATCAAAAAAATGTGATTCACCACATAAACAAAATGATGAATGACAACCATATGATTATTTCAATAGATGCAGAAAAACCTTTTGATAAAATCCAGCATGCACTTATGATAAAAACTCTCAGCAAAGTAGGAATAGAGGGAACCTACCTAAACAGGGAAACTGTTTGATTCCCAGTCAGGGCACATGCCTGGGTTGCAGGCCAGGTCCCCAACAGGAGGTATGTGAGAGGTAACTACACATTGATGTTTCTTTCCCTCTCTTTCTCCTTCCCTTCCCCTCTCTCTAAAAACAAATAAATAAAATCTTTAAAAAAAGAAATAAAAGGCATCCAAATTGGAAAGGAAGAGGTAAAACTGTCTTTATTTGCAGATGACATGATACTGTACCTATAGAACACAAAAGATTTCACCAAGAAACTACCAGAACTGATAAATGAATTCATCAAAGTAGCAGCATACAAAATTAATATCCAGAAATCAGTTGCATTTTTATATACCAATAATGAACTAACAGAAAGGGAAATTAAGAAAACAATCCCATTCACAATTGCTTCAAAAAGAATATAATACTTAGGAATAATCCTGACCAATGATGTAAAAGACTTTTATGTGGAAAATTATAAGACGCTGAAGAAATAAACTGAGGAGTATACAAATAAGTGGAAGCACATACTATGTTCATGGACAGGATGAATGAACATCATTAAAATGTCCATACTACCCAAAGCAATCTATAGATTCAATGCAAGTCCTGTCAAGATTCCAGTGACATATTTCACAGAAGTAGAACAAATATTTTAAAAATATATGGAACCACAAAAAGCCCTGCATAGCAACAGCAATCCTGAAAAAGAAGAACAAAATTGGAGGAATCATGCTACCTAATATCAAACTATCCTACAAGGTCATAGGAATCCGAACAGCTTGATACTGGCATAAAAACAGACACATGGATCAATGGAACAGAACATAGAGCCCAGAAATAAACCCATACTTTACAGTCAATTAATATTTGACAGAGGAAACAAACACATATAATTGGCTAAAGATAGTTTCATCAATAAATGGTGTTTGGAAAATTGGACAGATATATACAGAAAAGTGAAACTAGACCACCTTCTCACACCACACACAAGAATAAATTCAAAATGGATCAAAGACTTAAATGTTAGACCCAAAACCATAAAAATTTTAGAAGACATAGGCAGCAAAATCTCAGACACTGCTTGTAGAAATTTTTTTATCAGATATATCCCAGGCAAGGGAAACAAAAGAAAAAAATGGGACTTCATCAACTAAAAGCTTTTTACACAGCAAAGGAAATCATCAACAAAATAAAAAGATGACCCACAAAGTGGGAGAACACATACACTGATGTGTCCGATAGGGGGTTCCTATCCAAAATTTATAAAGTACTTACAAAACTCAACACCAAAAAAAACCAAACAACTCAATTAAAAAATGGGCAAAGGGCCTGAGCAGACACTTCTCCAAAGAGGACATACGGATGGCCAATAGACATATGAAAAGATGCTCAACATCACTAATCATCAGAGAAATGCAAATTAAAAGCACAACGAGATACTATCTCACATCTGTCAGAATGGCTATCATCAATAAATCAACAACCAACAAGTGTGGTGAGGATGTGCAGAAAGGGGAAACCCTTTTGCGCTGTTAGTGGGAATACAGATGGGTGCAGCCACTGTGGAAAACAGTATGGAGATACCTCAAAAAATTAAAAATGGATTTGCCTTTTGACCCAGTGATCCTACTTCTGGGAATATAGCCAAAGGAACTGAAAACACTCATTCAAAAGAATACATGCACCTCTTTGTTCATTGCAGTGTTATTTACAATTACCAGGATATGGAAGCAGCCCAAGTGTCCATGAGTATAGAAGTGGATAAAACAACTGTGGGACATTTATACAATGGAATTCTACTTGGCCATGAAAAAAGAAGAAAATTTTACCCTTTGCAATAGTATGGATGGACCTAGAGAACATCATGCTAAGTGAATTGAGTCAGAGAAAGAAAAATACCATATGATTTCACTCATATGTGGAATCTAACAAATAAACTGAACTAACAAGCAAAACAGAAACCAACTTATAGATGGAGAACAGATGACAGCTAGTTGGGGAGGGATTGGGGATGAAGGGATTGAGTAAAAAGAAAAAAGGACTCATGGACATGGACAACAGTGTGGTGATTGCTAGGGGGAGGGGTTGTAAGGGGACTAAATGGTAATGGAAAAATTATAATAAAGAGTATATATTTAAAAATAAATATTGTAGGAAAAGTTAAAAAATAAAAAATAGAATTACTGTATTGTATTACTGAAGACAGGGTTGTCATGAGACAATAATATAATTTGCATTATTAACCCAATACACTATCGTTCTGGGGAACAGTCCTTTTTTTTTCTTAGAAGAAGCAGAACAGTGAAAGTTAAGATAGTTTTAAATAAGGAGACTTGTATTTCACTAGGCAGTTTATTAGCAATCTTACCTGGAATATTTAACTGAATATCTTCCCACTTTAATCTGGCCTGTTCCCTTTATAGTTTCTTGATTACCATAAAAGTATCCACTACACTGAGTATTTCTCATTGCTGAAATGATATGATATTGTCAGAAACACTACCAGAAATGAAACACTCATTCAGTTAAAATAAATGCAAACCAATGCACTACTTTTTTGCCTTAATATGTCTGTCTACCATGGTTGAAAATATGTGTTTTTTGGCAGGTTAAAGTGTGTGAGAGGATGGTTGAATGTTATTTATATTCTCCATCTTTTTGTTAGGTGAGATTATATCTTAAATGAAAAAAAGTGTTTAGCATTTTAAATATGTGTTTACTTCTACATACTAACATTCAAAATAGAGCATCAACATTCATTATCCAGAACTTAAATGAGTGTTTTCCAGTTATTACATCAATCACAACAATCAAGACACAACAATTGTGTTATGGCAGATAGCTACACTGCTCTTCCAGGCTCAAAGGCCAAAGGACTGAGCAAAATGATCCCTGGCACTGTCTTCAGGGACATGATAAAGGACACAGAATGATTCTTTGAAGAGAGTCCTCAAGGAAGACCAGGACCAGCACAAAGGCAACTTTATGGAGTTCAAAACCATGACATGGGAATCTGGTATAGGAAGAGACAACATGGAAAAGTGGAAAAGTCTTGACTTAAATTATAGCTCTGTGGCCCTTACTTGCTTGAGTAGGTTATTTGGCCTCTGACCTTCAGCCTGTTTCTGTGAAATGGGGCTACAGCCCCTGCCTTAGGGTCCTTGTGAGGGTTCAGTAAGATGATGGAGGTGAAGACCCTGGCACAGAGTGTGGAACATACAAGGATCTTAGTAAAGGTGATCTTGGGTTGTTATTAGTACAGGAGTGCTGTTGACCTTGAAGGATCAATCACTGTGGCCACTACTTCAGTGTGATCTTCATTGTCCACAGTTCAGGTTAAGCAGTAGTCTTAGCACCAAGTGTGCCACATGTTGCATGTTCAATAATTATGACAGAACATTATTTCTATTGTATTGACAGGTATGGCCATGCAATGACAAAGATCCAGAGGTTAATAATGCCTAATAATTCTTGAACGCAGTCTCTGGCTACCAAGTCCCATGCCACAAGATGCTTTTTCCAGTAGGTTATGTGACAGCTCAGCTATACTTATATTTTTGTTAAAGAAAAACATGGTGGCAGTTGAGTAGCTCTGCTCTGTAGAAAGCTGTTTCTTTGGAACAGGACTACCAGGGATGTATGGCCCTAACCTTAGAGAGAGGGGCTCAGTAGCAGCAACAAAGAAAGTGACCCTGGATGCTCCTCTTAACATTTCCCTTTCCTTACTTAGGCATTTGACATAGCATTTCTTTAAGTTTTTCCACAAGTTCATTTTCTACTAATGCTTGCAGCAGGACTCTGTCAAAGTATGGAATAATTACAACTAGACTTTTGAATGCAGCATTCACCATGAAGCCCAGTAAATTCCAGAGTTGTCAGAAAGCCTAAGCTAATGATGCTTAACTCATTAAGGTTCTGTCAACAAGGCTGAGCAACATGCCATGATTTGTTGATAACTTTCAAGCAAAGGCAAAATTCCCAAATATCATTTTCTCATTTTACTCCCACCCCCACCTCCATCAGGAACAATGAGTTAAATTATTACAAAAGTTGGCTGGGTGATGCTTTCAAAAATCTCACCTTTGTATCACGTTTTAAAGTGGCCATAGCTGGGAGATCAACAGGTACTTAGTTGGAGTACATAGCTACAGATTTTCAGTTTTTCCCTCTCAAAATGTGTATAAAGGAACATGGGACTGGGAGAAGAGTAAGGGAAAGATATTTGCTCTTTCAATAACTGTATCTATTCCTTGCCTGAGCTGGGCTTCAGTGAAATAGATGATGAGATCCCTTAAAATGGATATGTGTTCAGCCACAAAAAAGATTGGAGGGTCAGTATATTTCATTCAGGACCCTGAGTTTCATTTCCTACGTCACATATTGGGATCACTAAGAGCATGCAGTCAGTGGGTAGGCAGACTGTTACTAGTTACATAGTCATCTCAAGTCAATTTACATCTCTGAACCTCAGTTTTCTCCTGTGTGAAAAGGGGATAACCATGCCTACCCAGCAGGGTGGAACTAAGCGTTTAATGAGTTGATGTACAAAAAGCTCCTGGGTGTTTATTGTGACATTCCAGATAAATTAAAAAAAAAATCTCTCAGCACATGAAAGTTACAAAGGAAGAGATTATAAGCATGAGTCTGCTCAGATTCTACGATAATCATCAGCTTCATTTGCTTCCCAATTGGACTGGAGAGTGAATTTACAAGACTGTTTACTTAATACTTGAGTGCAAAGGATTTGGCCTGTCTTCCAATATTAAATGTGCTAATACACATAATAGTACTCAATATGTTAGCTGATATTATTCTTACTGTTGTTATTACTTACTAGTCTGGAGAAACACCATGCCATGCAGAAAGGAGAAAATGGGGAAGCAAGGGGATTTTTCCCTCTTGATTGTGACTATTGAAGCCAGTATTGCTCAACACTTTGTATAAGTTTTTATACTTTCTTCATTCCTTCACTGACATCTGAACCCACAGTTTTTCTAAAGACTACTGGTTTGTTTTTTCCCTTGTATGACTGCTAGACTCTCCCAAGCATCCCAAACTACCTGGCTATCAGTTTTCTAAGACTCCTGATTGAGCATTGGTATGCATACATCACAAGTATCCTTAACTCTCACCTCCAAAAGGCTGGGGAGACACCAGACTCACCTGATTGCCTGGATTTTAGTGGAGGATACCTGTGTCTATTGAGAAGTGATGTGGTTATTGGCATAGGAATCCTGGCATTACAATGAGTAAGTGACCCCTGGCCTAGTGATTCTTGTTCCAGGAAGGGGGCTACAATGACAGATTGGAAACATGACTTCTCAAGACATATTTCCACACTCCAGTAGAACTGTATCACAGGTACCTTAAGGGCTGCCAGAGGCTGCCAGGAGCTGTGTGTGTGTGTGCACGCGTGTTTCACAGGCGCCCTCCCCCTGACTCCAGAGAGGGGAGGAAAGGAAACTGAGAGCCTTCCATCCCTACTCCAGTTGGACTGGGGTGGGGGTGCAGCCTTCAAGTGCCTCAGTGGGTTATGTAGAGGAGGACTAAGCTGAGGCCTGACCACTTGCAGTAAAGGCAGAATACCACTTTAAAGCCAAGAACCAATTTTTATGATTGTTCTGAGAAAAACGAACAACTCAAAACAAAACCAAACTTTTCCCCAAATACAATACTCCCCCATTGGTCCCTTGAATAAAATATCACGCTTACCTTAATATATTGTACAACACGCTCGTTTATATTTACTTTGTAAGTTTTTAAACCCAGCTCCTTAGATAACCTTAAGATCCTATTCTGGGTGGGTCCAACATAAGCCCCGCCAACATCTACGTAATCAACATGTTCATTCTGTAGAAAGAGAAAAAGTGTTAAAAAGACTTTAGTTAAAACTTGAAAAAGAAGGTTGTCTTATAGTAAAACATTTATTTTTTACACCTTAAATGTGCCTTACATCTCTCTGATGAAATGCAACTGAAACGAACAACCCTTTCTATTCTACTCAAGAACTGGGCACAACTCTGTATGACATTCATTACCAAGCAACCCCATTTGCATAGTTATTGGTGAGACCATTTTGACAACAACATACATAAAGAATAAAGAACACTTGCCCTGGCTGGTGTAGCTCAGTGGATTGAGCACTGGCCTGCAAACCAAAGGGTTGCTGGTTCAATTCCCAGTCAGGGCACATATCTGGGCTGCAGGCCAGGTCCCCAGTGGGGAGCACGTGGGAGGCAACTACACATTGATGTTTCTCTCCCTCTCTTTTTCCCTCCCTTCCCCTCTCTAAAAATAAATAAACTCTTTTTAAAAAGAAATAAAGAACACTGTAGTACATCCTGCCAGTATAGAAGCATTTTAAAGCACTTAGGTTATATTCTATGCTTTTCTTTGGGGTTGCTGTTGCAGGAGCCACCTAGGGATTTCTTATGCCTAATTCTGCTTTTCAACAGATGAAATCTCAAATCATCCCACACTGATGGGCTATTGATCTGATTTTAAAACACAGGGAAGAATGTATCATATGAAAATAGTACAAAAACATATTAAAAAGATTCATATACCTAACAAATTAGTTTATAAATATGCAAGCCTTTTTCCTTAAACTGAAGTTTACTTTTCCCCTCTTAAATGCAGTTCTGCATTTTTCCAGCTTTTTTATTAACACATTCCCCCATGAATTAATCAATAAATTAAATACTGGTGAGTTATAATTCCTCCATGTGTTTGTAATAACTTTTTACAGGTCTGTTTCTACTTTGTTGTTTATACCAGTTCTCATTCATGTTGCCTCCTCTTGTTTGCCTGATTATTTTTTATTACATGCCACTTGTTGAATCTGAAAAACTGGAAATAATTTTAATCCTAGGAGGATAATATCTTTCTTAGAGAAAAGTTGTATGCTTCTGCCCAGCACCTGGGTTCACTAACAATACCTGATAACTTTATTGCATTTTCTGTGCCTGAATGATGTGAAGCTGGGCTGAATGTACTCATGGCCTAGTCTTTTTGCAGTTTGCCCTTAGTGCTAGGACAGAGTCCAACCCAAAGCATGAGCAGTTTACCAACACTTCTCTCCACACACAAACACTTTTATGAACTTTGGGCTTGACCTTTAGTTGTCCTACCTTTGTAAAAGTTTTGAAAGTACTATTCAGCCTCTTTCTTGCTTCTTCAGTGGTCAGCAAACTCCTCCCTCCCCAACACACCAGTGAGAAGAAAAGTAGGTCAATCTTTCCATTCCAGGTGTAGAAGGGTTGGTACAATTTACCTAGCCTGTTATTTCCAGAATATTGTCTAGTGTTGGGAACCGCCCTGCCTGGTTTCAGAAGCTGTAACCCCTGCAAGACTAAGGCTGAGGGAGTGACCTTGGACCGTAAGCCACCAAGGAGACAAAAGCTTATCTCCCTGGCAGGAGCTCTGCTTCTGCTCCTCTTTCCATAACTGGCCCCCAATGCTTGGTCGGTTAGCCAATGACGATAAGATTCCCCAAGGGGGGAACGACCTAAGACAGGCACAATCACATGGGAGGCCCCCAAGGAAGGACTTTGGGGGGTACAGCAAAAAGAGGTTATGGACCCTCACCCCTCGGCTTTGACAAAGCCTGAGTCCTCATTCTGTCTGGGAGAAGTCTCCTAATCTCTTGGCTGCCTCACTTCCCTTGCTCCACCTAATCCTGAAACAATGACAGAGGGTGGTGCAGCCCTGTGCTAGAAATGGCAGGTTCCCAGGGCAATGA